>JAJOZX010000939.1:0-307500 GCA_023014485.1 Bathynomus jamesi
ATCTCTAGTATTCAATGTATGAAAATTCTTTAACATAATAATAAAAACTGTGCACTCTATAAGTATAAATATAACTATTATTCGACCATATTCCCCCCCCCCACATACGTCCATATCTTATCCTGACCATGTCCTATATCAGTTTTCTTAAATATTCATTTTTGCTCGTGTCAGTCTATGAAATGCTAAACTTTATGCATTTGTTCGAATCATCCAAATACGTTATCGTGTATTATTTTTTTATTTTTTTACTTTTATTTTTAATTATTTCGCCTCCCGCAATGAAGCAATGAACTCGAAAATGCTGAGGCAAGTGATCAAATTCCGCTCATTGCAGCATAAATCTGAAAACGAAGACCTCTTGTCCCTCTGATTTCAGATTTATAACTTGTAATCATGTGTGTCACGTTGTGTATAAATTATCTCGTATGTGCCCATGTACTTTGTGTTGTACTAGTAACTATATATAATAACCATATATGTTATAAATATAAAAACACTAAGAATTGTAAACGACGTAATGTACTTAAAATGGAATTGTAATTAACGATACTAAGTGAAATGTGAATTAATCCATAATCGTAATCATAATTGTAATAAACCAAAATTAAAATGTACTCAGTAATGTACTGAAATTGTACTCATGTACCACTCCGAAATTATATCGCCTTCAGAAATGTATACTCGGCGAAAATACGATTAGTTTTTATTTTTATTTTTTAAATTTTTATTTGGAATCTTTCAAACATCTGATCATCTGTTTAAAGGGGGGGAACTTAACCTTCAACTGCATTCCCTCAACATTTAGACTTATATGATACATGTAATTGTAAAATTAACTTCACTCTTCTTTGGTCACTACTACGACACTCCCTTGTTAGCAGCTTCGCTGAGAGAAGGGGCAGAGGCCCTTGCCTCCTTAATTTTTAGATTCCGGCCTGAGCCATGGTCGAAAGAGGTCAAACCTCTACCCCTGTAAATTCAGGGTACTACCTGTACATTTTAGAAGTAAACTACAGTCAAAGAAAGTTTTTTTATCTTTTCCTTCGAGCCTTGTTCTCTTCAGGAATTTAGTCAGTAAAGTCGATAAGTTTAGTACCAAGAGAAAGTATCAGAGTATTATAGAAAGAGAAGAATTAACAACTGTCGACCCTATGGCGAGAGAAAGAAATTAGAATATTATAGAAGAAAACCATCGCGAGAAATATCCGTTGCTGCCTCCCAACCAGAACCCCCGTCGATTCGAACCAACCCAGGGCCATGGATGGGTTATAACATATATATATATATATACACACACAAGTGACTGGTTACGCCTTCTAAGCCGACTGGCTGATTAAGACTTCTAAGCCAACTGTAAAAAATATTTGCTTTAATTAAATAAATAGTGCATCTGGCAACTCAAAAATAATAATAATTACACCAGAACAAGCCATTTACGCCTTCTAAGCCAGATTAAGCCTTCTAAGCCATCTGGCGGATTAAGCTAATGTGTGTATGTATGTGTGTGTGTGCGTGTGTGTTTGTGTGTAATAATAGGGGATCTATGAGCGTGTATATAGTCGGGGGGTGTAGGTGCATATATGTGCGCGCTTTTAATTCGCTCGAAGTTTATTAATATATACCTAAACCAGCCAATTACGCCTTCTAAGCCAGATTAAGCCAAATGGCTGATTTATACCTTATAAACCAGGTGCTGAAGCCGAGAGCTTTATTACACTGGTATGCATATGAAATTTTATTGTCTGCTGTGAGGGTTTTTTCAACTCATATTATATAATTCGACCATGCTGAATTCGAAAATGACATTGGTTTTCCTCAATCAGGTCAGGTTTTTTCTCTATTGGCCATTTATTATAAGTCCAATTTTATCCCCAAATTTATTGATTTTTTTAGCTTAAACACTGTAGATACGAGTAATATTATAAGAACACTCGTGAAAAATGAAAACATTGTGTGAATAAATACTTTTATTCATACAATGAATATGGAAAAAAGTTTATTGAGGAAGGAATGAAGTTTTTTTGGCTTTCCGTCTGTGTTCTTCTTCGGGCACGTCTCGCTTCAAACACCAGCAGTAGTCCGCCAGCATATTGATATCCCAGTTTCCCTGGTACCTCTCTTCCATTATTTTGATAGCTTGGTGAAATCGTTCACCCTGTTCCTCACTATAATCCCCACAATTTTCAGGAAAATAGTCCAAGTGGGACCACAAAAAGTGCATTTTTATGGACATGCGCGACCCATGAGCTTTGAAAGCTTCCATCAAGTTTTCGACAACGGACTCGTATTCTGGACTTCTACGCTTGCTAAGAAAATCAGTGACAACTGATTTGAATGCCTGCCAGGCATTCTTCTCAGTTGGAGTCATTGCGTTTTCGAACTGAGTATCCTGATCAAAGTTCGAATTTGAGGACCATCAAAAACCCCAGCATTTAGTTTAGCATCAGATATATGAGGAAATTTACTCTCGAGATATCGGAATGCTGAACCCTCCTTATTCATTGATTTGATGAAATTTTTCATCAAGCCCAGCTTAATATGAAGTGGTGGGAGCAAAATTTTTGTTGGTGGTACAAGGGGCACTGAAACGACATTATGCGACCCAGGTTCAAAATTCTCTCTGGATGCCCATTCACGCTGTGCATAGTGCTTCTCATCCGCTCGGCTATCCCATTTGCAGAGGAAACATGGGTATTTCGTGTATCCCCCTTGCATTCCCAATACAAATGCCACAATCTGAAAAAAATGAAAATATTTAAAGAATTTAGAGAATTTGTTCTATCAGATAAAAAAATCTATGCATTGGACTGTATCACTTCTGTGGGGAAGTTAAGTGTTCTTATACGCTCTCAAATAACCTTTGGAAAAACAACATAGTCAATAGCAATAGTTTACTTATGATATTAGTATTACCTTCAAATCTCCGCAGATCCTCCATTATGTTGGTCGTATACGAGAGCATCCAGTAAAATTTTCATGTTATATCGTAGCTCTCAGTAAGTTGTACGGAATGTGCTACAGGGACTGATGCAACCCTATTCCCAATGTTGAGAAGTACTGCTTTCAAACTTCGTTTAGACGAGTCTATAAATAGCCTCCATTCTGATGCGTTATATGGCAGGCCCAAGGATTCGATTAGCCCCTCAACATTGCAGCAGTACACTAAGGAAGAGGTATTTTCGTGCACTGCAAAAAACTTGCGGAATTCTTCCTCTCGTTTCCTCTACCAGGAGAATGTTGTTCCCGGAGCCAGCAAGTTGTCCTCTCGAAGTCGTGAGCCCAAGATCTCGGCAGCTAATTTGGAAAGTCCTAAATCCCTGGTAAGATCATTAAGTTTGGCCTGTTTGAGAGGCCTCGGCTCATTTGAAGCGGTATTTTGAGGTGTATATACGACTGGGACTGGTCATTGGCATTGGTCGTTGATTCATCATCAGAATCATCGAAGTCCAGGGTTTGAGGTGGGTCGGGTATTGGAATTCCAGGACCATGGGGTACAGGTCTCATAGCAGAAGGAATGTCAGGGTATACAACAATGTGTTTATTCTTCTTGTTAACTCCTGAAAATACAAACACAGAAACATGGATATAAAACTTGCATATGAAATAGAAGAAGCATTCAGACAGTGGCGGCTCGTGAGGGAAGGCTGCGGTCTGTAAGATATGAAATAGGTCGATGGAGTCTGTGTATTTTCTTTCTTTTTCATTCATAGTGTCCCTTCGGGGACAATATGAATGAAAAAGAAAGAAAATATACAATCATTGTATATGTAAATGTAACTTGTATAACAATATGTATGTGTAAATGTATTTTCTATAACAGTATGTATATGTAAATGTATGATTACCATTATGATGAATATTATGCTATATATGGTGAATATTACATTATGGTGAATATTATGTCAAGTTTCATACGAGGATTTCAAAATATTTAAGAAAAATAAATTTATAAGCCCACCTTGGAGGTTTGTCATGCAGAAATAGCAATCTGTCACGTGATCCTTTCCTTCTCTCCAAATCATGGGAATTCCAAAAGGCAAATATTTTGCTCTGCCTTTGCTCCATCTTCTCAAATTTTCAATGCACGTCTTGCAGCACATATGAGGGGCGAAATCTTTGTCCTGGTCCCCTAGCTTAATTCCAAAGTATGCTCTATACATTGTCTTCACAAATTTAGTGATTTGGGACTGGTTATTTGGCATGGTAACCGTCCCACATATGTAGCAGAATCTATTGGGATCATTTTTACACGCTCTATTCATTATGAAATATTTTATCTATATGCCTGAAAAGTAAAAAAAGATATTATACAAGTGAAACAAGTGATGATAGATGTTACTGTTCCAATTCCGCTTTGACAAAATCACGAAAAATTCTATTTTACTTATGAGGCCATAGCCGGATAACCTGAGCTGATTGAGAAAAACGGATTGCAGATTCGAAATCAGCAGGAAAAACTCTATAAGAATCACTTACAAAACCCTTGACAGCAAAATTGATGCATACCAGTGTTATGCGTCTGGCGCTGACAGGCAAAACATGCTTTCTCTCTCCTTTTTCTCTCTCCCCTCTCTCTCTCTCTCTGTTAGGTTAGGTATACCCCTTTCGGGGGTGAGGCCGTCCCACTTTATCCCCCAAAGACTCTCCTCCTCCTTTCTCTCTCTTAGGTTAGGTATACCCCTTTTGGGGGTGAGGCCGTCCCAGTTTCTCCCCCAAAGTGGTCAGGGTCTCCCCTTTAGGTGGAGGTCATCCTCCCTTCTTCCCCAAAGCTCCCCCTTCATGCAACTTGGGAGGTCACCCACTCCGTGTTGCACAACCCCCTTTGTTGCAATACCCCCTCCCCATTTGCAACATCGCCACCACTCCGATGTTGCAGGACCCCCTTTTGTCGCACTACCCCCTCCCCAATTGCAACATTGATCAACATTGTAATTGCACTCTCCCATTGTGCGCCCATGCTACTAGTGTCCATTCTCCGGCTGAGGTTTCAATCCCCAAAGTCATTCAATTCATTAATTACACTGGGCAACAAAAAAAAAATTTCGTGTCCCAAGAATGAAAATACCTTATTCTTATAGTATTTTCTGTGGTGAATCCAAATAAGTTTGTAAAATTTCTCTGTCAGGTCTGGTTTTTGTGTGACATGCAATTTAATTTTTAAAAACCCATATAGTTACATACTTATTAAAATATGATCGAAAAGATATCTGTAGTTTAAAAAGTAGCTTGTTTTGATTTTCTGCTGTGCTTTGCCTCAGGCATGTCTCTCTTAAGAGTCCAGCAATAGTCAGCCAGCATACTGGGGCTCCATTTGCCTTGGTAACGGTTTTCCATGGCAGAAATATCCTGATGAAAACGCTCACCATGTTCGTCGCTTACCGCACCCAGGTTTTCCGGAAAAAAGTCCAAGTGAGAGTCCAAGAAATGAACCTTTAATGACATATTGCACCCCATTGCTTGGTAAGACTTAAGAAGATCTCCTACTATTTCAGGATAGTTTTCGGCCTTGTGATTTCCCAAAAAATTTGTGCAGACACTTTTGAAACTCTGCCACGCAGCTTTCTCAACTTCATTCAACTCTCCTTCAAATCTCTCATCTCTTAATAATTCTCTGATCTGAGGGCCTACAAAAATGCCTTCTTTAATCTTGGCATCACTGATCCGGGGAAACTTATTTCTCAAGTATGTGAATCCTGTTTGCGCTTTATCCATCGCTTTAACAAAGTTTTTCATAAGTCCAAGCTTGATATGCAAAGGAGGAAGGTACACTTTTCAGGGTCAACAAGTGAACTATTCACAATTTTTCTTGCCTGGAACGAGTGAGGTGCGTTTTGGCCAATCCTTCTTAACGTAGTGGTTTTGCTTGTCCCTACTGTCCAACTCACATAAAAAACAACAGTACTTGGTGTAACCTAGCTGCAACCCTAGCAAAAGTGCAATGACCTTCAGATCTCCACAGATATTCCACTTATATTTCTGATACTGAAACTTTTCTAAAAGCAACTTCATGTTGTCGTATGACTCTTTCATGTTTGCAGCATGTGCAATAGGTACAGAAGGAAATTTATTTCCGTTGTGAAGAAGGACTGCTTTCAAGCTGACTTTTGAGGAGTCAATGAACAATCGCCACTCATCCACGTTATGTTCATGACCAAGAGCCCCCATGACTGAATTAACATCTTTACAAAACACAAATCCATCTTCATGGGAGAACCATTCTTTGAATTCATCATGGCGGCTGCGGAAAAAACAAACTTTAGTGTCACGTTGCAGTAGATTCCAACCCTTTAAGCTTGAACTAAAAGTTCAGCCTGCTTCTTAGATAATTTCAAATCACGAGCTAGGTCATTTAGATCTCCTTGTGACAGTAAATGTGGTTCATTGGAGGAACAGGTAGCCTGGAATGTTGGATCAGAAATGTCTTCATCTTTTTCCTCGTCATATGCTACAGCTACGTTTGATTCCTCATCACTTAAACTTACATGTTCAGGAGGATTTGGTACTGGAAGTTCAGCACTGTGGGGAACTGGTCTCATTGCAGACGGTAGATTAGGGTATTTCATAAGGCTCTTTGTTTTTGAAGTGATCCCCTTTGTATTTACCAGGCAGAAATAGCAGTCTGTTGTGTGATCTTTGGGTTCCCTCCAAATCATTGGAATAGCAAATGGCATGTGACGTGAACCGTTTAGCCATCCTGTAAGTAGTCTTACACATGTCACACAACAAATGTGAGGGGCCCAACTCTTGTCCTGATCGCCTACTTTACATCCGAAATAAAGTTCATAGCATTTTTTTACTAATGGTGTAAAGTTACGTTTCTGGGATTTTAAAGTTAGAACACCACATACATAACAAAAGGAATTAGGATGATTCAGACAGTTCCGCGGCATTACAAAACATCTATATGAATACAACACTGGTGTAAAATTAACAAGAAGCAACAGACACTAGCTGTTAACACTGTGACATTTACAAGCAGACTGACTTGGAGCTGCTCTACACACAGAAACTAGGCTCATGTCTGAACAGGTACAAACATGTTTCAACCTGCACACTGTAGGGTGGAGCGAAAAATACTTTTTTTCTAGTATGAAGTTCTAATAGTGATTAAAAGTTGCATTTAGTGGACGAAATATGCTTGCCAAAATATGAGTTCATTTGTTTAAAATTTTCAGCTGCCACCAGGGGGCTAAAGTTAACACAATTTTGTGTAAAAAGGAAAAAAATGCTTCTAATTTAGGTTTGTCAAACTATTATAAAATTTTATCGTAGAATTATCTAATAGTTTGATTAAGATTCTTAAATGATAGGAATTCGTTTTGTAAAAATGTCTTTTCATATGCTTAATATCTTCAGCTGCCACAAGAGAGCTGAAGTTAACACAATTTAGAGTAACTGAGTCATGTTGAGACTACACTGAATGTTGTGGGGGAGGGTTTGGGGAGGGTTGTGGGGGAGGGTTTTGGTGTGAAGGAATTTCTTTCTGTGAGACATTAGAACAGTGTGTTAACACTTGTCTTCTTAGGTAGTAGGTCTAGTCACTCAGTTGATCGGAGAGATTTTTAATATGATCGGAATATTATAAAACTTTTTTTAAAGTGATTTATATAGAGATAATATTGATTTTATTATAAAATGCTTGTTATAATGTATTATATAATTTTAGTTTATGTATATAATATATTATATATTTATATAATATATTATATATACTTATAAAATATATTATATATATTAATTATATAATGTTTTGATGTTACAGGATATTTTGTGATTGTGAATTTTTCTTAAAAATATTATGGCATCAAATACTAAATATAAACATTTCACTAGAGAACATATGAAGTGTGCCATATTTGAAGTACCTTGTGAGATGAGTGATATGCAACTACCAACTTATAACTGCATTATGAAAATTACCTCTTCACAAAACATTTAGTGAAGGAGCAGATGAATAACAAGGAGCCTTCATTTTCTGAAATAGCAGAGGCAGTTTCCAAAAAGGTAGAAAATATTTGGAAGAAGGCCTCTTTGCCAATAGTTTCACATACACGCGTTTTACAGATGATGCGAGTGTACCATGATAAATACAGGTCCTTATTAAAGCCATACAAGTCACGCAAGGATCAGCCTAAGTACAAAAATCAGCTTGAAGAATTTGAAAACTCTTCAAAATGCACTTTGTTTGACATCTGCACCTGCAAATGTAAGGAGTTTAGGAGATGCTCATGTGAAAAGAGTAAGAAAGTCCCTCCAAAAGAGCAGGATTTTTTAAATGACCAACGAACACGCAGAATAATGGTGATAGGAAGCATTGACATAACACACACAAGACGATTACAAGCAAGAGAACATCGAAAGGAAATGGAAAAAGCACGTCTGGAATCCTCACAAACAACTAGTGTTGCTATAACCAATACGTCCAACTTACAAATCGAAACAGAGACAAGTGAACTTCAACAACTAGAAGAGATATCTGAAGATAATGAGGAAGATACAACCTCGACTCAATATGTAATATCAGAACAAAGATGCGTGAGCCACTGCCTTCATTAGCAATTACTTGTGATAGATTTAAAATGTCGGACAGAGCTGGGGCTGCTATTGCTTCTGCAGTGTTGGCAGATCTTAAAATTGTTACTCCCGAAGACAAAGGGAATATTATAGACAGAAGTAAGCTAAGACGTGAAAGACAAAAACAGAGAAAGGAACTACAACAGATAGGAGAGCCAAAAATCATGCGGGGATTATACTTTGATGGCAGAAAGGATAAAACAATGATTCAAGTCCAGGAGAGTGATGGCTCTAACCACCAAAGAACCAAACGCGAAGAGCATATCAGCATAATATCTGAACCACACTCTCTGTACTTTGCACATGTGACACTTTCCAGTGGCAAAGCTAAATACATTTGCACAGCGCTAGTGAATTGCTTGAAAGAAAGGAATGTTGATATAGGGAACATCGTTGCAGTTGGCTGTGATTCGACAGTGGTTAACACTGGTAGTATTGGAGGCACAATAAGATTACTGGAAGAAGCCTTTAATAAGCCATTGCAGTGGCTGATATGCCTTTTACACTTTCATGAACTTCCATTGCGCCATCTGTTTCATCACTTGGATCCGCCGGCCCCGGGCAGAGCTGGGCACTTGCGTTTTTTTTTGCGGTACTGCGGTACTGCGGTACTACCGTGTTGGTCGGTACCGCGGAAAGTACCGCGGGAAATTTGAATGCGGTAGCGGTACTGCTGTACTTTCAGCGATCCTTTGCGGTACTGCGTTATGCGGTACCGGTTTGGTAGTGCGGTAGTAGTACCGCAGTACCGCAGTACCGCAAAAAAACGCAAAAAAAAACGCAAGTGCCCAGCTCTGCGGGCTGAGTGAAGTTGGATGGTACCACTACTGGACCAAGAGCATTTTCAGGAGAAATTGGCCGAGCACTTTCAGACTGTGAAAAGCTTCCCATAGTTAACTTCAAACCCATTGAAATTCAAGAGGACATGTGTGAAGTTGATGTAGATGACATAAGTACTGACCAGAAATACCTTCTTGAAATTCACAAGGCTATATCAAGTGTAACATTCTCAAAGACTCTTAGTCATAAGAGTCCAGGCAATATATCACATTCAAGGTGGCTCACCACAGCGAACAGGACTCTGCGGTTATATGCAAGCACAGAGAATCCTTCAGGCAATTTACAAGAATTAGCTACTTTCATTGTTAGGGTATACGCACCGATGTGGTTTCAGATAAAGCGTAAACCATTATGCCAATATGGTGCTAAACATATGTGGCATATGATTGCAAGAAGCCGGTGTAGTGAATACTCTTATTTTAGTTTAAAGATAAATGTTAATTTTACCGTCTTGAATTTCGGAATAGTTATAAATTCATTTTAAATTAGTTACCCCTCATAACTCAATTGTAAACCACATTAATACTAATTTTATGTATATTGTATTATTTTATTGTATGTAAACATAATTAATTATATATCACAATTGTCAGTTAATTATTTATATTCAAATATTTATTTTAATCTAATACCATGTCCATTTTACAAATAAATAATAGAAATCCAAGGGTTATATTTTCCACCTTTGGTACTGTCGCAGTTTCGCCTAACGGACTCAATACGGCTAGTGAGATAATCACTGGTTGGCACTTAACCAGCGGCAGTGCTTATGGCTACATCATCCAGGTTAACCTATACCGGATAGATGCGCTACGGTCCCAAGCCGTAGCTTGCCTAGGCCGACGACGACGACGTAAACCAACAATTGGTGACTCCGGAGTTGGATTCCCCCCTTTTACCCGAACGACTAGGATTAGACTGTAACGTCGTTCGTGCCCATCACCCCCTTCACCCGAGCGACTAGGACCAGACTGTAACGTCGTTCGTGCCCATCACCCCCTTCACCCGAGCGACTAGGATCAGACTGTAATGTCGCTCGTGCCCTCTGCCCCTCACCCCTGCCCGTGCGCTCTGTGCCTGCGCTCGTCTCAACCTCCACTCCTTCGTTGGTAACTTGTCGTCTTGCTTGTACGTCAGCAAGCATAGGAGAAGATGCCTGACGACGCTGGTGCCATCTCCCACTTGAGCGTAAAGCTCCCCGTCTTCTGGCCGGGTGATCCATTTATTTGGTTCCACCAAGTGGAATCACAATTCAACTTGGGAAGGATCACCGCTAGCAGGACGAAATACGATCATGTTTTGTCCTCTCTACCAGCGAGCATCATCTCTGAAGTCCGTGACGTCATCGTGTCTACTTCCACGAGTGAGGACCCATACAACGATCTGAAGTCTGCCATCCTGTGCCGCACCACTGTCTCCGAGCGTGAGAAACTACATCAGTTAATCTCAAAAGAAGAACTTGGAGACCGTAAGCCCACTCAAATGCTGAGGGCTATGCAGTACGCTCTAGGCGAACGCGCACAAACCTTCGATAAGGACATCTTTAGACAGTTGTTCTTGCAGAAACTTCCTCCATCAGCTCAGCGTGTCTTGGCCACTATGGATCCTGCTACTCCAGTTGATAAACTAGCAGAAACTGCCGACAAAGTAGTGGAGATTGACACAGCTCCGGTCAACAACGTGAACACACAATCGGAACTGGAGTTGAAAGTGGAAGAGTTAAGTCAACAACTCAACCACGTTTGTTCTCTGCTACAAAATCAACGGCAAAGAAGCCATTCTCGGTCAAGATTTACGAAGAGGCAACGTTCGAGTTCCGGGAAGATCTGCTTCTACCACTCGAAATTTGGAAAGAAGGCTAGGAAGTGCATCTCCCCTTGCAATTTTTCGTCGGAAAACCCCAGCAGCGAGTCCTAATGGCGTCTAGTACTCGCACTGCCAACCTGTTATTCATAAAGGACAGGAACTCTGGTGTCAATTCTTGGTCGATACCGGAGCGTCAGTCAGTGTATTCCCTCAAAAATCTGGTCATACGCACTCGGAATCTCCGCCTCTATACGCTGCTAACGGTTCACGCATACCCACGTACGGTACTCAGTCGCGTGAACTAAACTTGGGCCTTCACCGATCCTTCAAGTGGATTTTCATCTGTGCTCAAGTGCGGCATCCCATAATCGGCGCTGACTTCCTCCAGCATTTCAAACTCCTGGTGGATCTTGACAAGCGACGCTTATGCGACCAGGCCACACTGCTTTCTGTTCTTGCCAAACAGGTTGCCCTTCCGGACGCCTCGAACTCTGCACTTTCCCTCGTTCCCCCTAATTCCATGTACCAGTGCCTTTTCCAACGATATCCAGGAATTCTTCAACCTATGCAGATGGGTGATACCATTAAGCACACCATTACCCATCACATTACAACAAAAGGTCCCCCTGTGTTTGCAAAACCCAGACGTCTTGCCCCGGACAAACTGAAAGCTGCCAAATCGGAATTCCAGCTTATGATAGATCTTGGGATAATAAGACCTTCCAAAAGCAGTTGGTCCTCTCCCCTACACCTGGTCCAGAAGAAGTCAGGAGACTGGAGACCATGTGGGGATTACCGGTTTTTAAATTCGACAACCATCCCGGACCGATATCCGGTACCAAATGTCCAAGACTTTACTTCTCTTCTCCACGGCAAATCTATCTTCAGTAAAATAGACCTCGTTAAGGCTTTCCACCACATTCCCGTAGAGCCTTCGGATATTCCCAAGACTGCAGTTTGTACACCATTTGGGTTATTCGAATTTGTGAAGATGCCGTTCGGGCTACGGAATGCTGCGCAAACCTTTCAGAGGTTTATAGATGAGGTCACCAGAGGCTTAGACTTTGTTTATGCCTACATCGATGATTTGCTTGTGGCCAGCTCAACGGAAGAGGAACATAAGGAACATCTTTCACTCCTCTTTCAACGCTTAGAACAATACGGTGTTACTATTAATGCATCTAAGTGTGGTTTGCACAGCTAACCTTGGAATTTCTTGGTCACACGATTTCGCAGCACGGAATTACCCCCCTTCAGGACAAGTGTGAAGTGATAAAAAAATTACCCTATGCCAAATAATCAGCGTGAGTTACGTCGGTTTCTAGGTTTGGTAAATTATTACCACAAGTTCATTAAAAACTGTGCCAGTGTTCTTGCTCCTCTACACGCTATGATCACACACAAACGCAAGGTAACGAAATTGGTATGGTGTAGCGATAGTTTACAGGCGTTCGACAATGCCAAAAATGCTATCAATAGTGCATTGTCTCTGTCATTTCCTATCAGTAATGCCCCCCTAACTCTGACGGTCGATGCATCAGATGTTGCGATCGGTGGGGTGTTGGAACAAACCATTAACGGTCAACAAGCACCCATCGCGTTTTACTCGAAAAAGCTGCAGCCAGCCCAAACGCGTTATAGTGCTTTCGGACGTGAACTTCTTGCTATTTACTTAAACGTGAAGCATTTTCAACATTTCCTTGAAGGCCGAGAGTTTTGTGTTTTTACCGACCACAAACCTTTGGTCACTGTCTTCAATAAAAACAGCTGTAACCACTCTCCCAGAGTCATCAGGCAACTCGATTATATCTCGCAATTTACCACAGATATCCGCCACATCAAAGGTGTCTTGAACACTCCAGCGGATGCACTTTCAAGAATAGAGATTACTTCTGTTACCCTCAGCTCTACACTGTGGAATGCTATTGCACAGGATCAAGATAAGGATATGGAACTACAAGACCTGCTCAGAGAAGACTCCACTCACTCACTTTCCCTCAAGAAAATGAGTATGCCAGGATTGTCTGTGCCCCTCTATTGCGACGTATCAACAGCTGCTATTCGCCCTTATGTCCCTCCATGTCACAGACAAGCAGTCTTCACGGATCTTCATAAGCCCTCCCATCCTGGTATCCGTGCTTCGCAACACCTGGTTACCTCTCGCTTTGTTTGGCCCTCGATGCGGAAGGATGTCAAACATTGGACCAAAACGTGCCTTGCCTGCCAGCGTGCCAAAGTCCAAAGGCACACCAGGTCCCCCTTTGACGCATTTCCGCCCCCATCCCAGCGATTTGAGGTAATTCATGTAGACATTGTTGGCCCTCTTCCAGTGATTCAAGGCCAACGTTATCTGCTCACCTGTCTCGACCGCTTTTCCAGATGGCCTGAAGCCATCCCACTTCCTGATATCCAAGCGGACACTGTTGCAAGAGCCTTTCTTCATGGATGGGTATCAAGATTTGGATTGCCGACAAAAGTCATCACTGACCAAGGTCGCCAATTTGAGTCTTCGCTTTGGAAGAAGTTTACCAGCTTGTTGGGTACAGTACATGCGCATACCTGTGCGTATCATCCGCAAGCTAACGGCCTCGTCGAACGCTTCCATCGCCAGCTGAAGTCATCCCTTATGTGTCACGAAGACTCCCATTGGATGGATAAGCTTCCACTCGTGTTGCTTGGTATTCGCTCTGCATTTAAGAGTGATCTGAAGACTACAGCGGCTGAACTAGTCTATGGAACAACACTGCGGCTACCAGGTGGCTACTTCACTGCAGGGGATAAGTCATGTGATCCTACGGAATTCGCTCAAACACTTTCCTCTCACATGCAGTCCCTTCAGCCTGTTCCCCCTCGATTGACTAGCCAACAGAACATCTTTGTTTCCCCAGCCCTCCAATCTTGCACCCACGTTTTCGTTCGTGTACCTCTCCCAAAACGGCCTCTCCAATGTCCATATGACGGGCCCTATGAAGTTCTCCGACGTACGCGCAAATCATTTCTCATCCAGCGCGGTTCCAAGGTCGACAAGGTTTCTATCGATCGTCTTAAGCCTGCGTTTTTCGAATCAACCTTAAGCGAGGTACATGTAGCTACCAAAAAGGTCCAGGGAAAATCTGTGTCGTTCGGAACTCTTTGAACTTCCTCTCTGGTGGGGGAGTGTGTAGTGAATACTCTTATTTTAGTTTAAAGATAAATGTAATTTTACCGTCTTGAATTTCGGAATAGTTATAAATTCATTTTAAATTAGTTACCCCTCATAATTCAATTGTAAACCACATTAATACTAATTTTATGTATATTGTATTATTTTATTGTATGTAAACATAATTAATTATATATCACAATTGTCAGTTAATTATTTATATTCAAATATTTATTTTAATCTAATACCATGTCCATTTTACAAATAAATAATAGAAATCCAAGGGTTATATTTTCCACCTTTGGTACTGTCGCAGTTTCGCCTAACGGACTCAATACGGCTAGTGAGATAATCACTGGTTGGCACTTAACCAGCGGCAGTGCTTATGGCTACATCATCCAGGTTAACCTATACCGGATAGATGCGCTACGGTCCCAAGCCGTAGCTTGCCTAGGCCGACAACGACGACGTAAACCAACACCGGTATCTCCGTGAAGAGCTTAGGAGAGTACATGACTCAGTCATTCAGCGAAATGCATATTACGCAAATCAAGAAAACATTCTCATTGCAATGATAGCTGATGAAAGGGAGCATGTGCGTCAGTTGGGATTTAGGCGTATCATAAAAGCAAGGTCATGCATTCAAGAAACAGATGTTATCAGGTATTTTAAGGTGCCAGAAATAAATTTTTATGCCAAAGACTATACGTACAGATCTCATTATGTGGCAAGATTTTCAGATAGCAGAACCACCGATAACCAAAGGAGTTTCTCTTGATGATATTGAATCATGCATCAAACATGATACTACTCTTCATTCATAATTATTTCAGTTTCCATGTCATACACAAGCCGTAGAGAGATGCGTCAAGCTCGTTACAGACGCTGCTGGATCAGTCTGCGGACCTACAAACAGAGACGGTTGGATTCGTGCTACATTAGAATCAAAAAAAACAGCCAAAATTTGACACAAAAGCAAATTACTAAATAGTCTTCAGCAAGAACCCTTTCTAGAGGGAGGTTGGTTGGGGAAAGGGTGGTAACTCCGCTAAGGCACGAAATAACGTTTCTTAACTGTCTCAAGCCAGTATAAAGGAGGAGAGACATCCTAATTTATTACTGTTCCCTTTTTCAAGTAAATACAGAATCATACTTAATTGTCATTTTTAAGTTAACTTCAGCCCTCTTGTGGCAGCTGAAGATATTAAGCATATAAAAAGGCATTTTTACAAAACGAATTCTTATCATTTATGAATCTTAATCGACCTATTAGATAATTCTACGATAAAATTTTATAATAGTTTGATAAACCTAAAATAGAAGCATTTTTTCCTTTTTACCCAAAATTGTGTTAACTTTAGCCCCTGGTGGCAGCTGAAAATATTAAACAAATGAACTCATATTTTGGCACATATATATTGTCCACTAAATGCAACTTTTAATCACTATTAGAACTTCATACTAGAAAAAAAGTATTTTTCGCTCCACCCTACTGCACAGTCTGCTGCTCCGACCAAATTTATCCTGCCAGCATTATCAGAACTTTCCCCAAAGGAATAAATTGTACTAATTTTACAGAAAAATTAATACAACATATATATTAATATTAATATATTTTATTATAGTTATATTAATTAATATAATATATTATTATATTTATTATTTTTATAATGTTTTATATTATAATATTGTTATATACTTAATTATATATAATATGTTATTATTTTTTTATCCGGTGATCATGCTAAATGAGGAAAAAATGAACATAGCGTCACAAGTAAACTAAGCCTGATAGAAAAAATCTGATTTCATATTTAGATTCAGCATGAAAAAGTACACTTAGAACACCATCAAAACCCTTGTGACAAAATTGTTGTTGACCAGTGTTATTATTAATTATATATGATTTAATTTCATCATCAGCGTATATCATTTAATTTCATTTAATTTTAATTAGTTTAACTTAAAAATTTAAATTAATTTAATTTTCATTGATTTATTTTAATTTTAATTAATTTAATAATTTATTTTAATGTAATATATTTTAATTAATTTAATAATTTAATTTAATTAACAATAAACAATGTCAAAAATTCGTCCGAAACGAGTCAAGAAAAATAAATTGAAAGTAAAATATTTATATTTTTGTTTTTCTTGTTTTTAATTATAAATGCTTTTGTTTTCTTGCAATTTACATTTTATTTGCCAACAATATATTTACTGTTGTCAATCACTCAAGTTCGTAAAGTTTTAATTTCTTAAAGATTTATAGACTCATGCATTCGAGATATTTTTTTTTCCCTCTCTCTCTCTCTCTCTCTCTCTCTCTCTCTCTCTCTCTCTCTCTCTCTCTCTCTAAAGTGCATCTTTTGTTACTTTAACTTCTGGCACTACTACTAATTATTATTATTATAAGTTTTATCATTATTGTTATCATTATTAGCAATAATAATAGTAAAAATTAATAACAGGTGTTAATATTATTAATAATAGTAATAATAACAAGTGTTTTACGATGTTAATCCTTTCACACTGGAGGTAATGGCAGCATTTAATTCAGATCTCCCTGGCATAGCACTGGGGTCCTATAGATGGAATAACACGCATAAGCGTCTCCTACTAGGAGTTCCTGGGTTCGAATCCTGGTGGGGGCAGTTTTGTTGCATACAAAAACCACGCATGCTCGTGCTTGTTATTCCATATATACTGTATAATATACTGTATATTTACCAGGTAGCGTAAATAAAATAAAAAAAGCGTGAGCCAACAATTAAAAGTCAGAAACTAAACCAAATAACAATGGTTTGCAGTAACAGTGTTCTCATAGTCGCTGACTGTGCTGATGATAAAGGGAGAGAATATGAGAGAGAGGCAGCAGTAAAAATGAGTGACTTTCACACATCTCGAGGAGCGGCGGGTTCGCGATACAATCTGAACAAGAATTGTTCTGATTTTTAAAAATTCTTGTTCACCAACACATCTAAAAGGTATAGTAAACCATCTTCACTCTTAGATTCAAAAAGTAAATTTAAATGACGAGAAGCCATTAAAACCGCTGGAAGCATCTTCAACATCAACAACTCGATCCAATTTGTTAAACGTATCCATCCACACGACTGTACCAATTAACTTGCAGAACTAAAACGCGGAAAGCTCAACCCTAAAAACTCCATAAATAAATTTGAAAAGGCCGGAGACAAAAGTGACCCATCAGTAATTCTGTTTTTGTAAATAAACCCTTCCATTAAACGTTAAAAAAATTATGTTTGACACACAATTTAGTTTGCTTGTTTTTACTCTGATGAGAACACTGTTATTGCGGACCAATGCTATTTCATTTAGTTTTTCTTTTAATTGTGGGTTCTCTGTTTTTTAAACTTTATTTACGTTTGCTGGAATCATGCAATATATATATATATATATATATACTCGTGTGTGTGTGTATATATATATATATATATATATATATATATATATATATATATATATCGGCTCACATTTTAAATATGTAACCTTTAGTATTTCCACATCTGATAACCTGTAATAATATAGAAAATATAGTATAATATTTGCAAATTGAATTTATTCCCTGGAAAGTGAGTGACATGATCAATAGAAAGCTCAAGTGATTATTTATTCACTAATTATAATATTGATTTAAATAACGTCAAAGCATATTTTACTTTTTTTCAAAAAATATTAAAACGCAAAGCAATATATTTGCAATAATATCCATAAGTTTAAGAAGTAACAGGTTATACAGACCCGAAGAACCACTCCAGAGAGAGAGAGAGAGAGAGAGAGAGAGAGAGAGAGAGAAGAGAGAAAAAGAATAATGTAGTAATTTTAAAATACTTACCACAGTTTGGGTTAAAATGACCTATAGTTTATAAAGAGTCTCTCTCCCCAAGGTCTGCGTGACAGAAAAGGTGCTAAAAACAGAAAAGTTAGAAAATTATTGAAATTTTATATGCAGATTTATTGATATAAGAATGTGTAGTAATAGGATAGGATGAGGCGCCACACTTATTAATTTTTACTTCATTTAACGACAGTTAAAAGTTCAAAGTCACTCCACAGTCACAGATTCGCTCTCAACGGCCTATTCATGCTCAGATTAAGATCAATAATGGACACACACACACACACACACACACACATGTATGTGTGTGTGTGTGTGTACATCCCCGTATAAGCGAGGTACCGGCCTTTTCAAATCCATATATCTGAAAAACTAATTAATCAAAGCCAGCTTAACCTGACACAACCTTAGTGCCATTGAACCGAGGAGGACGTGATAAGTATTTCGGACGCAGTTGGGGGCTCGAAGGGTGGTTCTTGTTAAATCGGAATTAGTGAGGTACTCGCTAATCTAGCCTAACCTAACATAACCAAACCTTAAATAACCTAACCTAATCGCAACTAACAATTTTTTTCCGACAGTAAAAATGTTTCTAGATCTTTTAATATAAATTTTTTAATGTTCTGAGATACCAAAATTGTTACCTCACAAAAATTTACACACTAGGCCTCACTTATACCCAGTTGTGTACACACACACACACACACATACACACACACACACACACGACCGAAAGCAATTCCTCCGCCCTGCTCCTCAGGCTCGCGAAGGTAACAAGTCAAATTAATTCCTCTCGCATTCAACCACTCGTGACCCGAAGTGGAAAATTCTCGTCTCTGGAGAGGGAACACCTTCTGTCCACAGGGAAGGAACGACCCAAACAAAATTTGCGGTAAAAAAAAAGGAAGGGGAAAATGGTATGCCTGGTTGTAACTTTTAATTTTATAAGTTGATCTTCGGCTTCAGGCAGGACTAATTCATGGGAAGGGAAAGCCAGTGCAAAAAGCGTGTCAGAGAACGTGAAACCATGTTTTGAAATTTTTTTTTCTCAAAAGTTGAAGTTAAAATTTTCTTTCCGTTATTTGAATTTTTTTAAAAAATTTTAAAGTGTATATATATATATATATATATATATATATATATATATATATTTTACGTTCAGTATAGTTAATTACATAATTTATTTAATGTAGAATCTTGAGGCTGTTTCGTGCGGAAAGAAATTAAAATTTTTATAGCAAACCACTTACTGTTAATACGATAAATTGATATCTGAAAAAAATATATATTGAAACTTGAAACCGTGTTAATATATATATATATATATATATATATATATATATAGAGAGAGAGAGAGAGAGAGAGAGAGAGAGAGAGAGAGAGAGAGAGAATAATGTTTTTTTTCACAAACAGGCGTCCAGAATCGACCTGCGATAAACTCTTCAGTCTTCATTGGTACACTATCTCTTTTCAGTGAGAGTTGATGAAGAAGGATGTCAGTGTATGCATTCAAGTTGCCTTTATAAACTGCCGCGTTGCATGGTTATCAAGTTGTGCCTCGTTTCATTGGGTAGTGCAATAAGTAATCTTAGTTCTTGGATGCTGAAAGAGTTATGATCACGATATCATCTCCTGTATGTTACCTTTATTACCTTATATTTTCATTCTTCAATACATCACTGTACATCACTGCAGTGTTTGTGCAGCCATAGTTTATAATCAAAGGGCTGACAGCAGAGAATTTTGTATCACTTCACTAGCAATGCACGAATTATTGTTAAATGTTAAATGGGGTTAAATATATAACATCTATTTTTGTGAGCATTTTGTGATCTTTAACGCCGCTCATCTTGATAGATCCAACCCTAACGGGCGACTAAGCGAGAGACATAAGCTCCACCCACTTTACCCGAGTCAGCCAATCATAACGGGCGACTGAGCGAAAAAGATATTTGTTATTCCGCTCAACTCTGCTCAAAACTGCGGAAAGTTTTTTATTTATAGATAGATTACAACAGTATTTCAAAAATCCTGTAATAGATACGCGAATCACTTTATACGCTATTACTATCACTGATTTTATTATCAAATACGACTCTATAGAGGGTTGACAAAAATAAATAGACACCTTTGGTTTTTTTCATATGTTTGATTTGATAATAAAAGTCTATAAATAACAACAGATTTATTGAATCAATATACTGTATTTAGAATCGCGTTGCTTTCCCTTTCCCCTTATGTAAAGCTGACACACGTTCTGGCATTCCATTGATGAGCTTTGCCATTTGTTCTTGAGGACAATCATAGTGGTGTGTCTATTTATTTTTGTCAACCCTATGTAGATCGGCGAAACATTCGGACCCTGTGAACCCCTATAAATGTCACGTTTGTTTTGAAGATGCGATGGAACATCAGATATTTAATTTTACAGACGAACGTGAATGTAAAAAAAAAAAAAAATCATAGTTTACACTGCTTTGCCTTTTTATTTAATTTGAACACGGTTATTGCGCTTAAGCATTTCTATCATAAAAGCAAGAGAGTTGAAGGGAACATGGTCAAACAGTGCAAATATTTACATAAAAAATGCCATCGCACATACGCAAAAAACTTTTTTTTAATATTTTTACGAAGAAAAAAAAGTGATACAGAGTTTTTGTTTAGGAAAACATTATACCATTTCATCTAAATTTTAAAAAAGACTTTAATATTCCTTTCCTTAAGCGCCTCCATATTTGGTTCAACGCCAAACGCTTCTGTATTCTATTCCATGTTCCATAGGTTACCAAAGTCGTGATAGGCTGCACTTTTGTCAAAACCGATTGTTTATACATTATTTCAGTACAAAACATCAGGTTGTGAACTTGTTTACAAATGTGCATGGTTAATGAAGATACACGAACTAGGTTCCCTTCTTAAAAATTAACGTATATTTCAGGTCCAAACACATTTTGCAATTTATAACGTTTTCATAGCAAGCGCTTTTCCAAACATATTTTAACGTCAACATGTTTTCATGTACGCTTAATATCAAAACTTTTTATTTTTGACAGTTTGATTTGACAGACAGACAGTTACAGTTGAGATGAATGAAAATTTAATAATGAAGACAAAAGAAGCGCGTTCAGTATAGATGAACTTTCATGTGATGACTTCATTTTTAAAAATTTGACATCATCGAGTTTCCATTTCTTAAAAAAATCTTGATTTAATAAGATATTATTTAGAATTTTAATTGTATTTTCAGAGAAAATAAATAACACGTTTCTTTTTTTTTTGTTTTTGGAGAGGGGAGATGGAAACTTTAAATAATAATAACCTAAAAAATAACCACCTCATTTGGTTTAGGGAAGAGAGAGAGAGAGAGAGAGAGAGAGAGAGAGAGAGAGAGAGAGAGAGAGAGACTTTCATATAACGGGGACCTACAACTTTACGGGTCGATGTATCACCCAAGAGCAGAGGATGGTCACCCATTCAATTACTGATCAGACCAAACGTCGCTTAGACTTGTTGATCCAATCCAACGGGATGTGGTGTTGCAACGTAGTCACGACGAAGCCCGACGTCTCCACTCTAAATGTTGCTAAACATTTGTTATATATATATATATATATATATATATATATACACACACACACACATATATATATATATATATATATATATATATACACACACACATATATATATATATATATATACAGGGTGGTCCAAAAGTTTCTATCTATTTGAGGAAATAATTATATTTCTATTTTACTTTCTGCAGGACATACGTAGATGATGATGGATGCACAAGAACGTGTGATGGTAGTAATACTACGTACCTACGGGAAGAAGTGCAAGGAAATTCTAGAAAAATTCGAAAGAATATTTCACAAACCAGGACCGACAGACAAAGCAATTCGCGAGCTGGTCAATAAATTTGAAAGAACAGAATCTGTTCATGATGAGGTATCTGGACGTCCAGATACCGCTCAAGAAAATGTCAACTTGGTAAGCAATGCCTTTGAAACAAATCCTAGAATGTCAACTAGCACAGCATCATGCAGACTGAGCATACCAAAAACGACTGTTTTAAGGATTTTAAAATCAACATTAAAAAAGAAAAGTTACCATATTCAAGTACTACATGAGTTACAGGAAGAGGATTATCCAAGACGAGCCGCCATGTGCGCAGAATTGATTGAAAAAATTCATACCCGGACACTTAAACCACATTCTCTTCAGCGATGAGGCGACATCCCATGCATGCGGAAAGGTTAATCGACATAATTGCCGTATCTCGGCTAGTGAAAAGCTAACCGAGTTCTACGAATGGAAGAGAGATTCTCCTGAAGTTAATGTCTGGTTGGGTATATTACATTTTTATCCTAAAATACTATTATTTTAGCAAAATAGATAGGATTGTTTGGACCACTCTATATACTGTATATATATATATAATATATATCAGTGGCGTGCCGTGACCTTCGAACCTAGGTACGCAATGTGAAGTACATGAGCCTTTGCCTGGATCAGAACTCGAGTAAATATAATTTCGAAGAACTTCTAAATATAAGAAGAGTAAAAAATATATCTTACAAATTACAGACATTGAAAACTATTTTTTTTGTAATGATTTCCAATACATAATACATAAATTAAACGCATTTTGAAATATTTTCCTTCAGTAATTAATCTGATGAAAGCCTTGAGTCTTCGTTGTGAACTTGACTGCAATGCGTGACGTTGCCAGTGTTCACCATCCCAGACCTTCTGAAATAAACTTCATATAATAAAATACTTAAAAATTACTGTTATTCTGAAGTTGATTTACTATTCACACTTAATACTTAAATATATAAGCAATGCATATAACTAAGGTAATTATACTTGATAAAATTTAAATTTATATGGACTGTTTAGAACCGAAACGCAAATTGAAAGTTGCGTACATTGTGGCTTTTTTCAGCCAGTCTCAGCCAGGGAAACATATCCTAGCCAATAGCCATGATTTTATTCTAATGCACATAAAAACCACATTAGCTCACAAGACACCCGAGCGTCACACAACTTGAATTATGTCTACAGAACAGAAGAGTGTGAGATATTTATTCGCATACCTTAAATTTCATTTGTATAATAATTTTTTTGATTCACAGCGGGGAGGACTTGAAGAAAAAGTAGAATAGAAGTTTAATAATAAACTTCTTTGGGGTACGCTAAGCGTACCTTGCTTACCCTGACTGCACGCCATTGCCACAGTATATATGCAGTATATGAAACGTCTATTCGAAATCTCGTAACGAACTTAAATTTTCGAAATTAGAAACAGCTATTTTGAAATGTTTAATAGATATTTTAAATATCTGAAAACGGTGCTTATATGTTTCAGATATAAAAAGACAGAAATGAAACATTTAATTTATATAAGTTAGTTTTCTAATTTTGGGTCTAGACGTATGATGGGCATTGTGGTTAAAAATATTTTGAAATTGTGACGCAGTCTATTTATACGTTATCTCGAAAAGAGGAAAAACAATTGTTTTTGTGTGCATTTATTTATTTATTTATTCCCTGTAGGCTAAGGTCTTCTAAGTGTCTTTCATGCATTTATTAATGTTATTTATTTGGCTAGACCTTTGCGAGTAAAGCCTTTCAAGATTAAGAACCAGCTTGTGATCCTTATCCTAGCCTTAGACTTAAGCCTCTTGATATACAGTAGGCTTACCCTAGCTTCAATATTTGAGTTAGACAGCCTACACTTGAGAAAAGACACTGATAAATTATAAAGGGTTCGGGCTACAGCAACTAAAATGAACCCAGAACTGAAAAGTAGGATATCTGAGGAAAACTTTATTGAAGTAGATAGTAATGTATTCACTTGTAGAGCATCGACTTATAGGAAGACTATATCGAATATTTAAAACTGATAAATGTGTTTCATAATATACATTACACAAATTCAATGTTGCTATTAGTATGTTCAAAGTTATCAATAAAATGAACATACAGTACGTCACCCATTCAAAGAGCAATCTCCCCTCCCAATCAAATTCATCATCATGAAACACTAGATTTCCCCAGAGATTTTATACACAAACCAAACTAGACAAAGGAAACTGCAGGAAATGTATTTTCTTTCAAAGGAGCAGATGTATGGTATGGAATACAATTCTCATAAATATCAGAGAGGCTTCGTCACTAAATGTATTTTACAAATCACTAACTAAATACTTCATTAGTTCCTACTGATGTGTAAGTTCATTACTACCATTATTACCATAGTAATTAATTCCTCATTTTATAATTAACCAACTAAACTATGCTAATTTCATTAAGCATTTTAAATTTCATAATTTATCCTAAAAAAAAATTTATGAAGCATCATTTATTTTGTACTAAATATACAACTGATCATTTTATTTAAAATTGTGTAAAATAACCAAACAAAACTTTTGCAATGTTTTGCCTTTTATTATTATTATTTATATTATTACTATTATTATTAGTATTATTAGTATTATTATTAGTAGTAGTAGTAATATTATTATTATTATTATTATTATTATTATTAGTAGTAGTAGTAGTAGTAGTAATATTATTATTATTTGTTATGAGTATTACTATTACTTGGCATTTTCACTTCTATTATATAATAAATAATAAATAAACTGAATCCTGTTAATTTTTCCTCAAAAGCTTCAATGCTTCCAACGGCATATTCAGATTAATATACTTTTAATATACTGATGCCATATTGTCTATCTAAATTGTACAGAAAAAAGTGAAAAAATTGTAAAACTTTATATAACTTTTATTCTCTCTCTGAATAAAGGCTTTTGTTTTTTTGTTTAAAAAAGTTATTTGACTGGGATACAGAATCAGTTACGAGAAGAAATAGATATAAATTGGAAGTCAAAAGCTTTTAAGAGAAATGATGTGAAGCTATTTGTTTTATATCACATTGAAAACCTTCATACATTAAACATTTATTTTTAGACAGTTCATTAAACATGTCATTAAACATTTCAGATTACTCTTTTAAATTGTTACAAAATTTGAACAATTTAGATATTTGAACTGACTTACTGAAATGTCTAACAAAATGTTGAATTAATGTGAAATGTCTAACGAAGTGTTTGAATAAGGTGAAATGTCTAACGAAATATTTGATTAATGTGAAATGTCTAACGTATTAGACATTTTAAAGTTCACAAAATTGGGACAATGAAACGTCTAATGAAACATCTACTTCTATTTAGAGTTTTGGATAAATAATGAATTTTGTTTAACAGTTTTAAGTTACATGATTTGTAATAAATATATACGGTATATATTACATTTTTATACTGTTCTTAGTAAATATTAAGAGCTACATACTTTACAGTTATGGATTAATTTTTACCTATTACTAATGTAAATTAATTAATAATTAGATCGTTATATTTACGACAATTAAGAATCGGATGTAAATTCTGTTCCTGCTGAAGTTCTACGAATCCCAAAGTTGGATCCTATCTGCTTTGCAGATAGTTGGTGAGGGAAGCTATATTTTGGGGCCTCTTTGCGAGTAACCCGGTGCCTACGTTGGGCTTTCCATCATGAAAAAGAAAAAACTATAGTATTTGTCATTTATCATTAGTTATTCGAACTATAGTGGATGTAATTTCCCAGAAGAGTTCCTTGTTCCATGCACGGTCTGTGTTTAAGATATAAGTTTCTCAAGGGACCATTCTGAGTTTGTGTATATATATATATATATATATATATAAATGATGCAAACCCACAAAGAAAAAGAAGAAATTATTCCAAGGCCTTTCGTGTATTCAACAATACACCTCGTCCTTCCTGACGAGGTGTATTGTTAAATACACGAAGAATTTGGAATAATGTTTTTTCCTTGTGGGTTTGCATCATTTATTAATTTCGTGTTTAAGTGTGAAATTCACTCCATATATATATATATATATATATATATATATATATATATATATATATATATATATATATATATATATATACAGGGTGGGCCGTAAGTTTCCATACATAGGAAAAATAAACATTTTTTTATGGACAACCATTTTTATTTATATAATATGCTGTACATGGTTGCCATTGTTTTGAAAACACATTTCAATACGTGTTCCCCACTGTTGATGAACACGCATTAGCACAGTTGACGTTATGCTTGTAATGGCGTTGGTGATACGTTCCTTTAGATGATTTATGTCTCGTATCTTTTCCTGATACACCATGGCCTTCAAGTGCCCCCAAAGATAGAAATCAAGGGGGGTGAGATCTGGGGATCTGGGAGGCCACTCCACAGGACCACGCCGACCAATCCAAGCATCCGGAAACTGCTGATCCAAATACCGACGCACGTGAAGACCATAATGAGGTTGAGCTCCATCTTGCTGGAAGTAAACTGGGAAGTTACCTTCCTCGTTTAGCAGGGATGGGAAAATCTCTTCTTGCAACATGTTAAGATACCTTTCGGCATTAAGATTTCCACTGACAAAAATTGGTCCAATAATTCTGTCACCCCATATCCCGGCCCACACCATCACTTTACCGGCACCTTGCATCTTCGTCGGACTCAGCCAGTTAGGGTTAGCATTACTCCAATAACGTATGTTTTGCCGATTAACCTCTCCATTGACGTAAAAATTTGCTTCATCAGTAAACAAGATCTTACAAACGCATATTCTTAGGGTATCTGAAACATAAAAACAAACGTTTAAATTTTCCTATGTATGGAAACTTACGGCCCACCCTATATATATATATATATATATATATATATATATATATATATATATATATATATATATATATATCACTCTTATATGTGAGAATTTGATGGGATGAGGAAAGTGAACTTTCACACAATGGATATTATAAGCTGCGAAAGCTCAATTTACAAAATTAATTTCAGCGTCTTAGAAATTAGTGAGTGAAATAAACTAAATTAATGATGATTCACTAACAATTACAACTCTAAGATCTGACCTCCTCATATCAGCTCAAGGATTAATTGTTTCTTGATTGCAATGTAGGGGTCCTCATATTAACCTTGAGATATAATTTCTACCCATAACTAACTTCAGAAATATTATAATATTTGTAATTAAGTAAATTAAATGATGTTCTTAATTGTGGTTCTTATATATATATATATATATATATATATATATATATATATATATATATATATATATACAGTATATATTAAGGTGGAGCGAAAATATGAATTTTA
The DNA here is from genome assembly GCA_023014485.1 of Bathynomus jamesi. NCBI lineage: Eukaryota > Metazoa > Arthropoda > Malacostraca > Isopoda > Cirolanidae > Bathynomus > Bathynomus jamesi. The sequence goes on from JAJOZX010000939.1 coordinate 27,466, forward strand.
GAATATCAATTTGAAATACCTAGGAAAAGTTGTAAATGACGCTAATTTAAATGTCCACCAAATTTGAACTAGCTGCTGTTTCAGTAAGAGGCTCCACAATGACCTTGAAAAACCGTCACATTTTGAGCCTCAGTCATTCAGTCTTCCTAAAGTGCGTGCAGTGACGAGATGTGTTACAGTTTAGCTTAGCCTATTAGTATAACTACTTAACCGTTTTTGCATGCATAAATATTTATTTCTTGTAATTCTCTGATTTAATTACATTAATTCTATTTTTTCAGAAATATTAAAATGGATAAAAAAGTAAAGACAAGGCAGTGTAGTATATGCCCAGTTTTTGGCGCTGCTAAAGAACTAAATAGCGATAGGCTTCCAACCTATGACGAAATGTTTAGACAATATTTATGGGTAAGAGCTGACATAAAGTTCACTAATAATAGTAAAGATCCTGCAGTCTCTGACGTATCAGAAAGAGTCGCTTTAGATATTGAAAATATTTGGGTAAAGGCCTCAATTCCAACAGTTTCTCACAAAAGAGTTTTACAGCTTATTCGCTCCTATCATAACGAATATATGGTGTTGATAAAGCCATACAAAGGAAGAAAAGGAAACCCAAATTATCAAAACAAATTACAGTTGTTCAGAGAAAAGCTAAAAATTTATTTCATATTGCTAGCTGCAAATGTGAGTTCGATTCATGTCACTGTGATAAAACTAAAAAGGTTCCTCGCATTGAGCAAAAATTTCTCACTGATCAAAGAGGAGATAGAAAAATGACAATTGGGAACATAGATAAAATAACAACTGAAAAACTTAAAAAGAATATGAAACGAAAAGAAGTGGAACTTTCTCAAATTAGCAAAAGCGTTTCAACTAATGATGATGCTGTAGTCCTAGGCCTTGATTTTTCTGATTCGGAGAGTGACATTTCAGCTTGCTCAGGGAAAGAATCAAACTCGACCAAAACAAGAGCTGTTGATGATGCTTGCCGTCTAACTCGCATCAACAAATGAGAGTTAATTTAGGAAATGTTGCACAAGTTTGTGATAGAAACGGCATATCTGACCGGGCAGGTGCATCTTTGGCATCTGCTGCCCTGCAAGATGTTGATCTAATAGGAAATAAGGATACCTCCCTCGTAATTGACAGAAGTAAAATTAGAAGAGAAAGGACGAAAATATGGCGTAAAATGCAAAAAGAAAATAATGAGGAACACTTAAAAGCTCTATATTTTGACGGAAGAAAAGATAAAACTAAATGTCATATCAAGCAAGGCAAAAATATTATTACAAGTCAGTCATTGAAGAACACATAACCTTAGTAAGAGAACCAGGGTCTTGCTCTGTTGGTCATATTGCACCTGTCTCTGGTATTGTTCATGGTATTAAAGATTCGTTAATTCAGTTTTTATCAGAAAATGTTCAAAACATTGATGAACTAGTGGCTACTGGATGTGATGGAACTCTTGTAAACACAGGAAGGCATAATGGAATTATTAGCCTCTTAGAATTGGCATTAGGTAGACCTTTGCAGTGGCTAATATGTCAATTGCACGCTAACGAACTTCCACTTCGCCACTTGTTATATCACATTGATGGGAGCACAACAGGACCTGATACCTTCTCTGGAACAATTGGCAAAGCACTGAAAAATTGTGAACAACTTCCAGTTGCAGGGTTTGACACAATTGAAGCTGATATACCATGCATAGCAAATGAAGACTTAAGTACGGACAAGAAGTATTTGCTTGAAATCTGTAAAGCTGTGTGCTCAGGTAAATGCTCTCAGGATTTGTCTGCAAAAAATCCAGGAACTTTATTTCATGCAAGGTGGATAGCTACAGCAAATCGAATTCTACGCTTATACAGTACATTGCTAAAGATAAACCATCAGAGAACCTTCGTGCACTAGCAACATTTGTAATGAAAGTTTGTCCTCCAATGTGGTTTACCATTAAGTCAAAATCTTCATGCACAGAAAGAGGAAGACATGTCTGGGTAACCATTTCAAGTTCAAGATACCTTCACTTGAGCTGAGAAACGTTGTGGATTCTTCAATACAACGCAACGCTTATTTTGCTTACCCAGAGAACCTATTGCTCTCCATGATCACCGATGATCAGAAGCACATCAGAGAGCTGGCAATTCGAAGAATTATGCTTGCAAGAAGCAAAACACAAAAGGAAATCCGAAAGTTTACAATACCAAGGCTGAACTTTGGAGCAAAAGAATTCATTGATCTTATTAACTGGAAAGAAGAAGGGCGATTAAGTTCTCCGCTTTTGCAGCAATTAACGGAGAAGGAATTGAGAGCGCTCGCTTCCAAACAGTCAGATTTTTGAAGCATACTTGGGATGCCATGTCACACACAGGCCGTAGAAAGATGTATTAAGCTAGTAACAGAAGCAGCAGCTACAGTTTGTGGAAAAGAACGAAGTGTTGGATTCATTCGAGTGAGGTTGGAATCAAAAAACATAACGTCATTTTTCAATACTAAATCATAACATAGTTCGATAAGCAGGAAAAGGAATAAGACTTAGAAAAAAGTCCATAATAAGGTTGGGTGGTTGGGATGAGCTAGGCTGGAACTCGATATGCAGCTACCTCCACGTGGTGAGTTCTGTGTACTTTGTTTATATATACAGGGTGTTTGAAAACTTTCTGTATTGTAATGTAATGGGGATAAGCAACACCAAGACAAACCCTTTTCGTCTATAAGTGTATGTCCGCTGACGTCACCATTCGGCGCGAGAGGCCACCGCTGCAATTGGCTAAAAGGTGAAGTGGGCTAGACTCGCGCTTGCCGCGGGCATTCTTAAATCGGACGTAGTACGCGTAACATGGAGCGCTTCACGACTGCTGAGATGGCTGACATGCATATGGTGTATGGGGCTGCCAATGGAAACGGAAGAGCTGCTGTGAGGTTGTACCGACAGCGCTTCCCAAACAGACGTGTGCCAAACCACCAAACGTTTGCGCATTTGCATCGGCGACTGCGAGAAACTGGAACATTCCATGCAAACATGCATGACACTGGTCGGGAGAGAAACGTGCGCACTCCTGACTTGGAAGAAGAAATCCTACGGCGATTTGAGGACAATCCAAGCGCAAGCACGCGAGGTGTTGCACGTATCCTCGGTGTGAACCACGACCTGGTCTGGAGAGTGTTGCACGAGCAGCAGTTACATCCGTTTCACCGTCAGAGAGTCCAGGCATTACAACCTCGGGATTACCCTCTTCGTGTGGAATTCGCACGCTGGTTTCTGCAGCAGACAGCGGTGCAGGCTAATTTTCCGGCTTAGGTGCTGTTCTCAGATGAGGCCTGTTTCACACGTGAGGGTGTGTTTAACATGCACAATTCTCACGTGTGGGCGCACGCAAATCCACTTGCTACACGGGTGCATGCTCATCAAGAACGGTTCGCTGTCAATGTTTGGGCGGTATCGTCCATGGCAAGTTGATTGGGCCGTACCTGCTGCCTGCCCGACTCGACGGGCGGGTTTATCGGATATTTCTTGAAGAAACGTTGCCGGAACTGCTGGAAGATGTTCCCGTGGCTATTCGTAGACGAATGTGGTTTCAACACGACGGGGCCCCAGCACACTCCAGCAACGATGTGCGGGATTATCTGAACGCCACTTTTGGGGACCGATGGATAGGCCGGGGTGGGCCCGTAGCCTGGCCACCGAGATCGCCCGATTTAACATGCCTCGATTTCTTCCTGTGGGGACACATGAAGAACCTCGTGTACGAGACTCCCATTTACTCAGAAGAAGACCTCGTAGCAAGAATCGCTGTCGCCGCTGGAACTGTTCCCGAAATGCCGGGAATCTTTCGACGTGTACGTCAGTCAATGCTTCGACGCTGTCGGGCATGCATTGATGCTACCGGTCGCAACTTTCAGCATCTTCTTTAAATAAACATGCCTTCTTTAAATAAACATGTTACGCGTACTACGTCCGATTTAAGAATGCCCGCGGCAAGCGCGAGTCTAGCCCACTTCACCTTTTAGCCAATTGCAGCGGCGCCCTCTCGCGCCGAATGGTGACGTCAGCGGACATACACTTATAGACGAAAAGGGTTTGTCTTGGTGTTGCCTATCCCCCATTACAATTTGTACAGAAAGTTTTCAAACACCCTGTATATATATATATATATATGATGAATAAAACCACTAAGGAAAAGAAACAGAATGGTGCTCAAGCGCTTTCGTCTAATGACATCCTCAGGAACACTGAAGTACATAAAGAGTTACAGCCTATATATAGTTTACAGAAAAAAAAAATATATATATATATACAGTATATATGCATACATACATACATATACAATAAACGGAGAAATGAAATTTAAAAAAAAAAAAAATATAAAAAATTAAAAGATTGTGGATGGGCATACAACTTTGTAAGGAAACACTATCGATTTTTAGCACAAGATCAAACTACCGATTTTTAGCACAAGATTAAATTAATTGTTTCAACCAATGTTATAAAAAAAAAAATACAAATTTATACTGGAAATCTGCCCGGGTTTTATCACTCTACCCATCTTGTATATAAAAATAAATTGAAAAATAAAAGTTATTAGAGTGGCATACAAGTTTACCAAAGATTTAGCGTTCTACTGTACCCTTCTTATCTAAATCTTTTCTGAAGGAATTCAAAACAACAGGATCGAGTTGAAAAAGACCTTTGCTTATGTTGAAGTTATTTGTAAGTTGGATAATGGCAGACTCAAGAATATTTCTATTAACAATGTTGCTAGAGTGAAATAAAACTGAAGCATTATTCCAATCAATACAGTGGGATAACTCTGACAAATGGACAAAAAGGGCACTGGACGACTGTCCTGTTCTAACGGAATATTGATGCTGTTTTATACGTGTGTGCAAATCCTTTCCCGTCTGACCTATGTAAAAGGAATCACATTGTTTACAACCAATTTTATAGATAATGCCTGAATTATTGGTAGGGCTATTTTTTACTACGATATTTTTCACAATATTGTTATATGAAAATACTACATTAATATCCAAAAGTTTAAGTACATTAGCAATGCAATGCCTTTGTCAAAAAATATTTTAGTACTTCCATTTTTCGGGCTTTTTAGGCATTGCTAATGTACTTAAACTTTTGGATATTAATGTAGTATTTTCATATAACAATATTGTGAAAAATATCGTAGTAAAAAATAGCCCTACCAATAATTCAGGCATTATTATAAAATTGGTTGTAAACAATGTGATTCCTTTTACATAGGTCAGACGGGAAAGGATTTGCACACACGTATAAAACAGCATCAATATTCCGTTAGAACAGGATAGTCGTCCAGTGCCCTTTTTGTCCATTTGTCAGAGTTATCCCACTGTATTGATTGGAGTAATGCTTCAGTTTTATTTCACTCTAGCAACATTGTTAATAGAAATATTCTTGAGTCTGCCATTATCCAACTTACAAATAACTTCAACATAAGCAAAGGTCTTTTTCAACTCGATCCTGTTGTTTGAATTCCTTCAGAAAAGATTTAGATAAGAAGGGTACAGTAGAACGCTAAATCTTTGGTAAACTTGTATGCCACTCTAATAACTTTTATTTTTCAATTTATTTTTATACAAGATGGGTAGAGTGATAAAACCCGGGCAGATTTCCAGTATAAATTTGTATTTTTTTTTTATAACATTGGTTGGAAACAATTAATTTAATCTTGTGCTAAAAATCGGTAGTTTAATCTTGTGCTAAAAATCGATAGTGTTTCCTTACAAAGTTGTATGCCCCTCCCACAATCTTTTAATTTTCAATAATTTTTTTTTTAAAATTTCATTTCTCCGTTATTGTATACGTATGTATGTATATATATATATATATATTATATATGTATATATATTTTTCTGTACCCTATATATAGGCTGTAACTCTTTATGTACTTCAGTGTTCCTGAGGATGTCATTAGACGAAAGCGCTTGAGCACCATTCTCTGTTTCTTTTCGTTCGTGGTTTTATTCATCATAAATATTTTTCACGTGTTACTTTTGTGAAATAATTTTCATATATATATATATATATATAAAATTTGCCGCTTACGCGTTTACAATGGCTAATAATAATGAACAGTTAGTTTGCAGGTGGTGCTCAAGCAAGGAAGTGCTGAGGAACGAGTTAAAACGTGAGAGGAAGGCCAGAGTTAGGCTTGAAGAAAGTGTGATGCTCCTGACGGCAAAATTAGAATCCCTTGAGACTCCAGTTACGACCCCTCCTGCCTCAGTTTCTACTAATAATATAAATAGTGCTAATAGCCCTCTCTCTTCCCCTAGTTCCCAACCCTTCGTTCGAGTGCGTAATGGAGCCCCATTGAGAAAACCTAAGATTTGTCTACCAGTAATAACAAACAATAAGTTTTCTGTTTTAGGTTTCGAAGATGCTGATGAACCGGAAATACGGCTCGTTGGCGATTCCATTGTTCGAGGGCAGCTCGAGGAATTCTGTGGGAGAAACCCTCGTCGTAGGCGCCGTTACTGCTACCCTGGTGCAAGGGTGGAGGATATAACTAATAGTGTTGACCATTTTACAGACGGTACCGCCGAGGACACAACGTATGTTATTCATGTCGGTACTAATAACGTTTTAAATTCTAGATCGGAAGAACTGCTGGCTAGGTACAGGGACTTACTAGAGCGATTAAAGGAAAAAACTAATAAGATTGTTTTAACAGGTATACTTCCTCGAATTATCCAGCGTAACGATTTCTACAGCAAGGCGACCTATATTAACAATAACCTAAGGTCTCTTGTCAACAGGAAGGAGTGCATTTTGCGATTTTTGGAACAGTTTCTATGGCAGGAGGGACTTGTTCCTCGAAGATGGACTTCATCTTAATGACGTTGGAGCTGCGCGTTTAGGAAGACTATTTCATAATACTGTCTCTTCTTTTCAGGCTGCCGTAAATCGAACGGTCCCCGCGTAAATTCCACCAATTTCCCCTGCGCTCGCGAAGGTGTCGCAATTACAAACAATTTGAAGGTTCTATCCTTAAATGCTCGTAGCTTACGAAATAAAATAAACAATTTTTTTCTTAATTGCTTGTAAAGACTATGATTTAACTGCGATAAATGAATCGTGGCTTAGCACTGAAACACGTGACTTTGTAGGGGAGTATCAAATTAGAGGTTATAGACGTTTTGTTAAAAACAGAATAGGTAGGCGAGGAGGCGGTGTTATGTTGTATATCAAAGATAATATTGCGAACGTTATAGAAGTAAAGCACACAATTCCAGAACCAATAGATTCGACTATAGTAGAACTTAAATTGAACGATTTCAAACTTCTTGTTGCCGTTATATATAGGCCCCCTAATCAAACAGCTGATACGGACGAAGCGTTATATCGTGAACTAAAGAGAATAATAGGTAGTGAGCAGGCTCTAGTTATGGGTGACTTTAATTGTGCCAACGTGAATTACGATACAATGCAGGGAGACGCGGAAGGTAATCGTTTAGTTAATTTTATCGAGGATAGCTTTCTTATTCAAAAGGTTGGGGAACCTACGAGGTTGGACAGTATTTTATATTTAGTAATAACTACGGATGATAGGCTAATTACTGATCTTCAAGTAATAGAACCGTTAAGCAATAGCGATCACAATATGGTAGAGTTTGTCCTCTCAGTAAGTCACTCGAAACCAGCTAACTCGACTAAAATTCCTAACTTCCAGCACGCAGACTTTTGTAAATTTCGAAATAAATTGTCACACGTCAATTGGGAAAACGTAATGGGGAACTCCAACGCAAAACTAATGTGGGAATCGTTTGAAACAGTATTTAGGACTATAAATGAGGAATGTGTACCGTACAAAATTAAGCGTGCGAAAGTAAATAACAAGCCCTTGTGGTTTACTTCTAGAGTAGGAGACATTATAAAGAGTAGAGATAGGGCTTATAGGCTACATAAGTGCGATAAAGACAATTTGTGGTTACGAAACAACTACATATCTCTAAGGCGTGAAGCGAAAAGTGTAATAAAAAAGTCCAAGCGCGAATTTGAAATCTCCATAGCTCGTGACGGTAAAGAAAACCCCAAGCGATTCTTTCAATACGTCAACAATAGAAATCCAGTAAAAAGTGTCTTGGGGCCGTTGAAAAATGTTAACGGAGATCTAGTTTCTGAAAACAAGGAAATGGCTACCTTGCTAAACGAATTCTTTACGTCAGTTTTTACTATAGAAGATGTAACGAATATCCCTACGGTCATAGACATAATATTTTGATAATGGTAATATTTTGGATAATATTGTGGTTAGTGAAGGGAGGTAATGCGCTATATTGATAAAATGAAAACGCGTAAATCACCGGGGCCGGATTCCATATATCCCATACAACTAAAAGAATTAAAAGATAGCATTGTTGTGCCGCTAACAAAGATTTTTAATGCGTCTATTTCTGAGGGGTGCGTACCAGATAATTTCAAGTTAGCAAACGTAACACCTATCTTTAAGAAAGGCGATAAAGGTGCGGCGGGAAATTATAGGCCAATCAGTTTAACGTCTGTTGTAGGTAAGCTACTGGAATCAATAATTAGGGATCGTATAGTCGAACACTTAGAATTGCATAACTTAGTTAGAAATACGCAGCACGGTTTTAGGCGAAACAAATCTTGCTTAACTAATCTTTTAGAATTTTTTCAAAGCGTGGTTGACGTTTACGATAGTCATCGGGCGGTTGATGTAGTGTATTTAGATTTTCAAAAAGCGTTTGACACCGTACCGCACAAAAGACTCATTGAGAAAACTAAGGCTCATGGAATCAGGGGTGTAGTAATAAATTGGATAGAAGAGTGGTTGCGAGGTAGGAAACAGAGGGTGGTCGTTGATGGAGCGGAGTCGTGGGCTAATGTAGCGAGTGGCGTTCCTCAGGGTTCTGTATTGGGCCCCTTGCTTTTTCTTATATATATTAACGATTTAGATGTCGGCCTAGTCAGTACAGTTTCAAAGTTTGCGGATGACACGAAGCTGGGTGGTAGGGCGATTAATGACGAAGATAGAGGTAAAATATGATGAATAAAATCGTTGATTGGTCAGTCACATGGCAAATGAGATTTAACGTCGATAAGTGCAAAATTTTACATATAGGTTCGCGTAACGGTAATTTTGCGTATAGTATGTCAGGGAAAGAGTTGATAAGCGTAGAGCAGGAAAAAGATTTAGGAGTTATAGTCACTGGTGATTTAAAAGTAGCGAAACAAAGTACAGCAGCGGTCAATAAAGCGAACAAAGTGTTAGGTTTTATAGCTCGGAATTTTGAGTACAAATCGCGCGATATTATAGTTCCTCTTTATAAATCATTAGTTAGACCCCATTTGGAGTACGCGATCCAATTTTGGAATCCGCATATGCGCAAAGATATAGACAAAATCGAAAGAGTTCAAAGACGAGCAACTAAGATGATTCCGTCGCTTAGGTCAAAGTCGTACGAGGATAGGCTTAAAGAGTTAAAATTGACTACACTCGAGACTAGGAGGCTAAGGGGTGATCTAATCCAGGTTTTCAAAATTATGAATGGGTTCGATAACGTAGATAGAGATAGCTTTTTCGAAATATCTCAATATAATAGGACTAGAAATAACGGGTGTAAGTTGACAAGTAGAAGGTTCGAGACAGCAGTTGCCAAAAACTTTTTTACGCATAGAATAGTAAATAGCTGGAATAGTTTGCCGGTAGAAGTAATTAGTAGCACGTCTATAAACATGTTTAAAAATCGATTAGACGCATATGTTGATAGATTGGGTATAGTTTAAGGTAGTAAAATTAAGGGTTGGATAAGATAGATTTTGATTCTCTTTTCATTAAAGATCACAATAACCAGACTAGAGGTCATAGTATGAAATTATTTAAGCCAAGATGTAGAACAAATTTAAGAAAACAGTTTTACAAGTGTTGTGGGATATAGGGAGGCAGCATCTTGGGTTAGGGGATACTCTCTGTCCTTACACACCCATTTAAAGAGATTCCTCTGCCGAGCGGTGCCCCCCATAGTACTGTGAGGTATTGAAAAACTCATGATCTTCACTTGCCCCACAAACACCTTTAAATGGGAGACCCAAAATGGGTGCACACACATTTCTACATTACTGTACAGTCTTTACAGCCACACCTACACTTTTCCTCCTAAGTATATATATTGTAATGTATATGGTTGTAAATTGTGACTTGGTCCGCAATTGATATGGACCGTGACTTATTTTTGGTTGGCAAGGTACTGGTATTGATGGATACCGTAATGAAATTGACTGGATTCTTTGGATCTGATATATTTGCATGTCGGTTATAAATAGATATAGAGTGTAACATATTTGTGGATAGTAGTCTATTATGACTTGATCCTCTGGATCCAGAGATTCTATCTTTAGTTTTAAATTGATAATTAATTAGTTTTAAATTGATAATTATTTAGTTTTGTAAAAATTGGTTGTTGCCAATGTACAGGCAGTTTTTACATAGTGGAGCCCTCGATGGGCCGAAGTGGCCCCTAGTGTGCCCACTATAAAAATTTCTTATGTTCTTATGTTCTTTGTGGTTCGGAACCCACGTAAAATTGTAGGTCCCCTCCGCCACCACGGAGGACATGCACAATACACAATTACGAACACAGTTAGGTAGGACCAGTCATGAGTGGATCCTAGTGTCTTTGCTTTGTTGGTCTGACAGTAGCCCGTTGACAACTTTTGCAGGTATTCCAATTCGATATTTGAACAAAAGAATTTTGGGTCCATTTTCACTCCACCTTAATATATATACAGGGTGGGCCGAAAGTCTGGATCCATAGGAAAATATTTATTTTAATACATAAATTACAACAAATGGTAAATACTTAAAATGAATATCAACTTTAACTCGTAAATGCGTATCCGTGATACTGTACAGTAGTTCGTACTCCAGTATAAATACTCAAATACTTTTTTTATTTCAGCCCAGAAATGGCTTCGAATCTAACAACAGAAGACCGGGTAGAATTTGTGCTCATGTACGCAAGATAGGGCGCTACACACAGAGAAGTTGCTACCGAATTCAATAGAAATCATCCTGATAAGCATCCAGTACCACATGCGACTGTTGGCAAGTTGTTTAAACGTTTCAAAGAAACAGGAAGTGTACATGATCGACGGCGTTCTGGTCGTCCAAAAACTGCAACTGATGAAAATACCTCTGCAATGGTATGTGAAACTTTAACGAATAGTCCAGTAAAGTCAACAAGAAGATTATCAAATGAAACACGCATCTCGAGAACGTCAATTCGAAGAATTATTAAAAATCATAAATTCCATCCCTAAGTGTCTCGATGTCAGAGGCCGCCAATTTGAGCATTTGTTATAATTTGTTGTTTATACTGGAGTACGAACCACTGTACAGTATCACGGATACGCATTTACGAGTTAAAGTTGATATTCATTTTAAGTATTTACCATTTGTTGTAATTTATGTATTAAAATAAATATTTTCCTATGGATCCAGAGTTTCGGCCCACCCTGTATATATATATATATTATATATATATATATATATATATATATATATATATATATATGATACAGAGAGAGAGAGAGAGAGAGAGAGAGAGAGAGAGAGAGAGAGAGAGAGAGAAAAGCCAATTAAAAATTCTGTAGGCCCCTAAAAGATAGAAATAGCATACTGAAATTCAGTAATATAGATATAGCTAATACCTTAAACAAGTTCTTCGTTAGTCTCTACGGAAAACGACTTAACTGAAGTACCAAATCCTCTGATTACGTATGACGGTGACCATCCCTCGGAGACCATACGTTTTACGAGAGATGAGGTATCGTAACTAATTCACAAGATGAATAAAAACAAATGACCGGTCCTGACTTATTTCTTCCAAGGGTATTAAAAGAGGTTAGCCATAATATTGTTGATAATTTCGTAGCCATATTCAAACAATCATCCGAATTAGGGAAAGTTCCAACCGACTAGAAATTAACAAATGTAACACCAATCTTTCAAAAGGGGGATAGACAAAATCCTTGTAATTACCGACTTAGCAGTTTAACGTCAATTGTCAGTAAGCTGTTTGAATTCATTATTACAGAATATGTCGTGTATCACCTTGAATCAAACAATTTCATTTTTGATTCTCAACATGGATTCAAGCGGCATAGATTTTGTCTGACAAACTTGTTGGAATTTTTCCATAATACCCGTATGCGTATTTTATATGACTGAACTACAACGATAAATATAGGGTATCTCGACTTTCAAAAAGTGTTTGACAAAGTCCATCACGCGAGATTGATGACTAAAGTTAGAGGACTAGGAATTACTGGGTTTGTTTACAACTGGACTGAAGATTGGTTAAGAGATAGAAAGCAGAGAGGGTTAATAAATGGAGTGGCTTCGGAGTGGGCCCCCCGTCACCAGTGGGGTTCCACAGGGCTCCATTTTGGGTCCTTTACTTTTTTATCATCTATATTAACGATATAGACGTTGGGCTCCTAAGTACATTTTCTAAATTTGAAGACGATACCAAAGTAGGAAATAGTGTAAGTAATGAGGAGGGCGTAAGAACACTTAAAAATGATCTTGATAAGTTGGGCGAATGGTACGCTACTTGGCAGATGCCATTCAGCTTGAACAGATTTAAGGTAATGCACATAGGCTACAAGAACCCGAAGACCGATTACTCTCTGTTGTGGAAGAACTTGACTGAGACTGATCTAGAGGAAGACTTAGGAGTTTATATTACTAATGAGCTCAAACCGTCAAAACAATGTACAGAAGTCGAAAAGAGGACCTTAAAAGTGTTAGGTTATATTAAAAGATAGTTCCAATTTAGAAACAAAGAGATTACAATGTCTCTTTATAATTTACTAGTTAAACCTCAACTCGAGTATTGTGTGCAGCTTTGGCCTCCGTCCCTTAAGAAAGATATAGAAAGGTTGGAAAAGGTACAAGCAAGGGCCACAAAAGTAATCCCTTCAATGAGACTGCAAAAATACCACCGAAGATTAGAACGCTTAAATCTGTTTGCTTTAGAGACTAGGAGGTTGCCCGGTCAGCTTATTTAAGTTTTCAAGATGCCCAATGAAATAGACTACAGGAAATTATTCTCATTCTCATTCTCAAGAAATAATGGTCTTAAATTTGAACTTGAAACATTTGGTACCTCCATCTGTGGTAATTTCTTCTCATATAAAATAGTTGATATCTGGAACTAACTTCCCTCGGAGGTTACTTCAAGCCAAAGTGTAAACTTTTTAAAAATATGCTGGACAAAGTTCTGAATATACTCAGGGTTTAAGACTGTCCAAATATATAGCATGATTTAAGAAGCTATTAGATAAGTAATTTAAAATAGTATTATCACGTAACCGTACGGGAATTTGTTTAAACATTTCCTCCTGCACTTAATTCTCGCTCCACTTTAGAGAGACGTCTCTGGTTGATTGTGTTCCACATAACACGATCAACCATCGAGCAACTCTTTTTTTTATCACTTGCCTCATAAATGCCTCTAAGTGGGAGACTTTTAAATTCGCCGTAGCAACAACGGGTGATCACCCACGAAACACCTTCATTCTCCATAAAGGACAAGTACAGGGGGATAGATACAGGAACCTTTCACTGGTATTCCTTGCCGGAAAGAGATTTTCTCCACTCTCGTGGTGGTACAACACCGAGAAGTATGAACGACTCAATGTATCACCTACTGTATAAACACCTTTAAAGGCGGGAGACCCAAGTTGAAACTCGGCGACATCGACATTCAAAGAGTTGGCAGACACTCATGCAATTAAAGAAAACACGCTTACACTCTTGCCTGCCTTGTTAATATGGCTAAGAATAGAGTAGAAACGTAGTTTGTAGAAACACGTTGTTTTATAACGAACCATAAAAAACATGGTATAAGTTAGATGAGGTAGAACTGCGTTTCTGCCGACACGATTTCTTTTTCTTTCTTTCTTTACTTTCTCTTGTGTGGGTGGATGCATGTGACAGGTGAGGGCAGGATGTGGGAAATCTGATTTCTATTCTTAATTCTTGTTTCCACCCCATTCCTGTAGAAGCATGGGTGTACATGGGTGTAGGCATAAAGAGTTTAACCTTTACCTCTCTCTTAATCCTTTTTGGGCTGGCCTGAAATAAGTCATGGGGTCTTTGTCAGACCGATACCTCGGTAAATAGAGCTGTAAATATTTTGTATAAAATCAAAACTATATGTTAGAGGTTTTTGGAACGATACCAAGTGGTGTTGTGCGATCGGCACAGGTATATTATTGGTTAGTTTACACATTGGTGCTATCTAGTGTACGATTTATATTTGTGCATGGCGTAATTGTAGAGCTATCTTATACAGGGTGTGACATTAATATCTGACACATTTGTTTCTGTAATAAAACAAGACTGAACAAAGTAAATCATATTTTTATTATACTAAAGTGAAGTATGGGACACCATAGCAGCGTACACAACACAGGTCTACTTCTTAAAAACAACCTGAATTTTGTATGGCCATAGGTGAAGATCTTTGAGACGTTCGAGACGTTCGAGACTTCTTGGGCTAACACCACTTTCTGCTGAAAGACGAGGGATCGACTTCTTCAGACTTCGGTGCCCTCACTGTACGACATCTCATGTGCTTAGATGGACGAACACTACCATCTTCATAAAATTTTCTGACGAAAGAGAGAATGGTGTTACGACATGGGGCATTTCTGAGGAGAAATTCCCTCCCGAATGCTCGCTGAGTTGCAACAACAGAGCCTAGCTTAATATAGAGTGCTACAATTTTAATCCGCGTTGGCACGTCGTAATGTTCTATCATTCAAATCGTCAGGGTAACGAATTTGTCCATTTCATTTTTTAATTATACAGATTAGTGAAGGACCGGATGTCAGTTTTTCAACATCCGCGGATGCGGATGCGGCTCTTTAATTTCGATATCCGCGGATGCGGATATTTAGTTAATCTATCAATATAATATAGAATTGTGAATATGACATAATTTTTCAAATTTCGTGATATTACTATTATGGCAGGCAATGCATAAGAATTAAAATTAATATTAATGTTTTCATTATGATAAAAATAATAACTTTCTCAAGAGTTTCAGCCACAGAAAATTGAATGAAATAAGTTTCATTCAATTTTTTGTATTACCAGGTATTTATATTTTGAGGTTTATATATTTCTTTGTTCATTAATATTAATACTTTACATGAAATGTGCATGACTGGGACTTATAAGCTACTTTATAAGCTAATTTAATTGTAAATTGCATAATTTATTAGAGGTAATATCCGCATAACATCCGCAGTCAGAAGTGCGGATGTGGATGTTAAAATAATGTGGATATTCGCAGATGCGGATGCGGATATCCGGTCCACCACTAATACAGATATATCTTTAAAATATATACAATAAAATGGTGCCTTTCCTGTAAAATTTCCTTGGCTGCTTTTCCAGGGTCAAGGTATTTTTTCAATCTCTGGCGGGGACGGAGCGGAGGGTCGGGAGAGAGCCTTATGCTTTTCTATCCAGTTTTCTATTACTTGTAAAACAGTTAAAAAATTAACAATTTAATAAAGGAACCTCTCCGAGTGAACCGAAAAGTCTTTGAGACTTCCTGTTGTCCTTGTAACTCCTTGTAACTCTCTCTTCTATACGTGCGCTCTCAGCATCAGAATACCAGGATATCGTTGCTATCACCGAGTCCTGCATTCATACTGATCGTAGGAACTGCGTTGAGGAGTTCGAGATTCCCGGGTATAGAATGTTTCACAAGGACCGCATCCGTAGGGAGGGATACTAATATACGTCAGGGACACGTTGAGTCCGGTTGACTGCCAGTTCCGATCGGAACGGGAGCTGCTTGACGTCGCTCTGAACCTGGGAGAGACGAACTATAGGTTAATCTAGCTGTAGAGACCTCCGCATCTCCTCCTCGAGGAGGATACAGCCCTGTACACCGAACTCCGTAACCTGCTAGGGGACAGGGTGTATGTAGTTTTAGGAGACTTCAACTGTCGCGGTATAAACTGGGAAGACAGGACTGCTGATGCCGAGGGAAGAAGGCTAGTTGATTTTGCTGAAGAGAACTTCCTGACTCAGTTGGTTAGTGGGCCTACACGAGGCGAAAGCGTTCAAGACTTAGTATTCACCACCGAAGACAACTTCACCCGAGGGACGCAGACAGAAACTAATCAAACCTGATCACTCCCGTCCAACGATTCGTCAACTTGTGAGGCCAGTGATGAAGCGTAGCAACTCGCGAGGCAGTAAGCTCGATCTACGGCAGGCGGATTTTGTTGGCCTTCGGGATAGCGTAGGTAAGATGGGGTTAGAGGTCGGTGGCGATGTTGAGGGAGTGTGGAGTACATTTCGGGACCAGTTTAAGGTCTGCAGTCTGCTGCCATACACTCAAAACCGGTCACCCTTGCTTGCTTCAACGCAGCGTAAGTGGTTCAGTCGGGACATCGCTTCGGCTATCCGAAATAGGAAAGCTGCGTATAGGAGGGCGAAGGTCAATCGTTCCCACGAGAACAATGAGGCGTATGTCCGCCTAAGCAAGGAAGTCAAGGCGAAGGTTAGGCTAGCCAAACGTAAAGAAGAACTCCGGGCGGCAAGCCTCTGCAAGGCGAACCCTAAGGAATTCTTCAGTTATGTTAATAGTAGAAAGTCCATCACTAATGTGCTGAATGAGTACGTTGCGGGAGTGTTCACCAGGGAGGACACCCGTGTCATCCCGAGCCAGGCGTCAGGCACGACGGTGCTCGCCTGGATAGTGTTCGGTGTACCGTGACAGACGTTGCCGATAGAATAGACAAACTGAACGCATTTAAGGCTCCTGGGCCGGACCAGTCCTCCCCAGAGTCTTGCGGGAAGTGCGCGACCAGGTGGCTCCCCACCTGGCTACGGTCTTCAACAAATCGTTGGATCCGGGCAAGGTGCCTGGTGATTGGAGGGAAGCCAACGTGACCCCTATCTTTAAGAAAGGGGATCACGAAAGTCCAGGGAACTATCGTCCCATTAGTCTCACTTCGGTCGTAGGTAAATTATTAGAGGGAATAATAGCGGATAGGATCGTTGACCAATTGGATTCCTATAACCTGCTTGGGGACTCCCAACATGGGTTTAGACGGCATAGGTCGTGTCTCACCAGCCTGCTCGAGTTTTTCCACGTCATGTGGAGTGAGTACGATAAGAGTAGGGTGATTGATATACTTTATCTCGACTTTCAGAAAGCTTTTGATAAGGTACCTCACTGCCGGCTAATGGCCAAAGTCCGCGCGCTGGGTATCGATGGGGAAGCAGGTAGCTGGATTGGAAAACTGGCTGAAAAATAGGCGGCAGAGGGTTGTAATTAAAGGGGCTAGCTCGGGTTGGGCCTCGGTCACTAGCGGGATTCCTCAGGGTTCCGTTTTGGGGCCACTGTTGTTTATCGTCAGTAGGATCGCCAAATTCGCTGATGACACAAAGCTTGGGGTCAATGTTGGGACGCCCGAAGCGATCAAGCAACTGCGTGGGGACCGACGTAGGATAGGAGAGTAGTCCGAAAATTGGCAAATGCCGTTTAACTTGTGTAAATGCAAGGTGATACACATTGGCTACGCCAATCCCAAGTCGGACTACTCCATGTTGGGGAGTAATATCGAGGCCAGTGATTTGGAAAAGGACTTGGGTGTGCTAATTAGCAGCGACCTTAAGTTTGCCAAACAGTGCGTAGAGGTGGAAAAGAAAACCCAGAAGCTGTTGGGTTATATCAGGAGGAAATTTCGGTTTCTGAACAAGGAGATTGTGTTCTCTCTGTACAATTTCCTATTTCGGCCGCACCTGGAGTACGCTGTGCAGTTCTGGTCGCTCACCCTCAGGAAAGATATTGACATGCTGGGGCGAGTTCAGGCGAGGGCCACAAAGTTAATCCCTTCTGTTAGGTATGTGGGCTATAATCGACACTTACACGCCCTGAATTGTTTTCGCCAAAAACTCGGAGGCTGCGGGGTCAACTCATCGAGGTTTTCAAGCTCTTACACGGGTTCGACGATGTCGATTTTAGAAGCATGTTTAGTTTAAATGATAACTCAACTCCCAACAATGGTTGGAAGTTCGAATTGAAACGGTTTAGCAATAGTGTGTGTGGGAATTACTTTACGTATAAGATCTGTGACACGTGGAACAGGCTACCTTCAGAAGTTGTGAACAGTTCCTCTGTGGATCAGTTCAAAAAAGTTTGGACCGAATCTTGTACACTATTTGAGGATGTGTGTTACTGTCTTCTGTGGTGGCTGTTCGAGAAGCTAGCTATGACAATGTGTGGGAATTTTTCCCTGGCACCCGTTGCCATTGGTACCTCCTCGGTATGGGCCGCATGGCCTTTTGAGGTACTTCTTTCCTTATAACACCTTGTAACTCTCTCTCTCTCTCTCTCTCTCTCTCTCTCTCTCTCTCTCCTCTCTCTCTCTCTCTCTCTTCTTCGATTTCTGACAGCCTAAAAAGTTATAAAGTTGCAATGAAAAAGAAAATCATTTCGTCCGAATTTATTCAAAGTAAAATATTTGTACACTGGGTTGCTTTTACTTCGCCCCATTATTTATACAGTATGAAGTATTAAATAGACCTGATATTTTTCTATATTTTATACATCAACACTTTATCGACCAAAGAAATATAAACGAACGAAGCATCTCCAGTCATGTCCTTTCGTCTATGAAAATTTCAAATGAAGTTATTTCAAAATTCATCCGAAGGCATTTATTTACAGACGTGGGATCGAGAGTTAAGGTTAATCCTGACCTGACCCGCATAGTCACGTAAAAGTAGCCAGTTGCTAAAATGGCAAAATTTACCTGCCCTCTGCCAGTCATAAAAATAATCCTTTAATATGTAGAAAGGATCTGCATTGATCCTTTACTTTACCACGTGATTCTATATCTTTCATTAGAGGTTCATCACTTTAACATGTATAAGGAGGAATTTCCTGTCCATTGGCCTTAAACCTATTGAAAAATCTCGCATTAGAAATTTTTTTAAAAATATTTTTTTGTTTTTTCTGTGCTTATTCTGTACCTCACCCTTCTGTTTTATATGCTGTGCTATATTGTAAATATAATTAGTTGGCTCTAAATGAAACTTAAATAAAAACATTTATTTCTATTTCGCTATAAACGGTTTCAGGTTTCCGTTTCATCTTATTTCAGTTTCAATTTTGATTTTATTTTTTTCATATTTTGTCAATTTCTCTTTTTCAGTTATAGTTCGTCTAATACTTTCAGTTTTATCGGTCTATTGATTCCCCATCCCTGATATATATATATATTATAATATATATATATATATATATATATATATTATATATAATATATATGAGTTGTTGATGCTTTACCTTTGTACTATAAGTCTGATCTGAGCTGATTGTGAGTTATGGAATTAGTCATCTGTTGAATATTCTTTTTCTTTAGTGTCGAAACTATTTTCTTTCAACTTTAACCAACCAAATTCTTCTCTTTCAGGATGGGAATTATGTTTTCTCTCTTCAGCTTTTCAATGATGCAAATGATTTAATTATTTGTCGTACCGTGTTTCAGTTACGAAACAGTATGTATGTATGTAATGTGTATGTATGGCAACTGGGCATAAGTGAATTTCAGTGTGTGATAATTCACAGATGTAGTCTAGTAACTGTGTTTTTAATGTAATTATTTTTATTTGTATATTATTTCTATTTACTTATAATGATATCTGTTATATATATATATATATATATATATATATATACACCTCAGGTGACCCAAAAAAAACGACTTGAGATTTGAACATCAATAACTTCAAAAATATGAAGTTTACACTTCAAAAATTTACATAACTTTTACCTCAATCTATTCATAAGCCAACATAAAAATTTAAGACCGCTACATAAAATGCTTTTTCCACAGCTGAGGGAACAATGAGGTATGGTAAAAAAACGAATATCCTAAATCCTAAATGTGTATAGCTGTACCCAGTAGTGTATTATAATGGGGGCAAAGGGGGCATTCGCCCCCGGCCCCAGATGCTGACTGGCCCCAAGATGCTGACCGACCCCAAGAAACTATGTAAACGCTATAATCTACCGTTGAAATAATTGGTCGACCGTGAGGAAGAAAAAAATTCTAGATTCCGCTTCTACAAAACCTAGTTTAGTATCCCATTTATGTGAACAAAGTATACATTTTCTGTAATCACATCTTTGTTTTTGTTTCGTTTTCTGTTGATCGATCCCAGTCAGCTGATCACATCACTCATGTATGATGCATCAGGTAAAGAATTGTGTTTTTCTAGTGTTTTTCTAGTGACACCGGCCCGAAAATATTCATTGCCCCCGGCCCTAACAATGCTTAATCCGGCCCTGGCTGTACCTGGCAACTATTCTAAAACTTTTAGTAGTTTCCTTAGCTTATGGATAATCTGTTAGTCTCTGAAAAACGTCAGATGATATAGGCTACGGCCATCTTAAATACTGTTTTTTAAACTTACCCTTCAAATTATGGTTCTAACTAACGGTGAAAAAGTGGTGATTGAAAGTGTTTCTTGGAAAAAAGATGGACTAGGGCAAGAATTTTGAGGGAATTTCCAGGAATAACTTGTAATGTTACGTCTGTGAATAGAAGAATTAAAAAACTTCAAGTAACCGGTTCGACGGCACGGAAGCGTGGAAGTGGTCGGCCTGAAATAGTTTACACTCAAGACAATATAGCAAAGATCGAAATGATGAGCCTATCTCAAGATGATCGACCTGGGTCACACTGCTCTCAGAGGAAAATTGCAAGAAATTTAGGTATCAGTCGAAGTTCCATACAAAGAATGCAGAGAAAGTTAGGACTTAAAGCATTTAAAAGGATCCGTGTTTCAAGACGTGACAGCAATGTAAAAGCTAAAAGAAAAATTCGTTGTAGAAAATTGCTGGATAGATTTTCGTTCAATGATGTTAAGAAATACTTTTTACAGATGAAAAAGATTTCACCATCGAGAGTGCTTAAAACTCCCAGAACGATGTTACTTATGGTCGGCGTATGAAAGACATTCCTCCATTGAGACTTTACTACCAGACAAGTCGGTTTTCCAAAAAAATCATGGTATTAGCAGGTGTATCGTGGAATGGAGAGACGAAAATTCATTCCATTTCAGAAAATAAAAAAATTAATTCAAAAACCTATGTAAATCTCTTAGAGGAGAATCTTTTGCCTGATTGTCGGCGTCTGTATTATGGAAACGATTTCATACTCCAACAAGATGGTGCTACAGCTCATACTAGCAAGTTCACACAAGATTATCTACAACAGAATCTAGTCAACTTCATTGGAAGAAACGACTGGCCCCCGCAATCACCTGATTTCAATCCCATGGCTTATTGCATATGGAACACTCTAGCAGAGAAGATTTATGAATGCCAAAGAGAAAACTTTACAGAAATGTAATTAAAGAAAAAAATACTCGAATGTTGGGACAAAATAACATTAGCAGAAATCAGAAAATGTATCATGACGTGGAAGAAAAGGTTAAGATTAGTTTGTAAGCAGGACGGTGGACATATTGATCATATTTGTTGATAAGATGTGAATAATAAATTTTTTTCAGTTTATGATATTCGTTTTTTTCACCATACCTCATTGTTCCTTCAGCTGTGGAAAAAGTACTTTATGTAGAAGTCTGAAATTTTTATGATAGCTTATCAATAGATTGAGGTAAAAGTTATGTAAATTTTGGAAGTGTGAACTGCATATTTTTGAAGTTATTGATGTTCAAATCTCAAGGCGTTTTTTTGGGCCACCCGATATATATATATATATATATCAAAGCTATTGACTTCTCCTTAGGGAACCGGAGCTTACAGATGAAAAGAAGGATCAACACAACGGCAAACATTTTCATTTATTTGTACATCAGACGTTTCGACAAATCTTTTGTCATCATCAGTGAGTTAAGTCTTAAAACCTTAAAACAAAATTGAAAAGTGAAAGTTACATCAATACAATATTAAAACCATTAAAATTAAAACCTTAAAGCAAATGAAAATTGCATCAATACAAAATTAAAATCATTTAAATTTCATCACTATAAAAACTAAAATTAAATTAAATTTCATCACTATAAAAACTAAAATTAAATTACCTCAATAGGTAAATACACAATGTTTACATCCACCTCCATACTTGGCAAAGTCTAACGGAACACTAGATGGTCAGAGGATTAGAAAGGGTATGTCTGTGAAAACGGTTGGTTAGTCAAAAGAGTCGTAATTTGTAGGATGAGCTATTATTATTAAGGGAGGGTTTGTTTCTATAGATGTACAAAGATTCTAAAATTCGGAGTTCTGTAAGGTTATTGGATCTAGTTAAAATTTCAAACTGAGTTTTGTGAAGGGGATGGTCGTTTTCATTACTGTGGTTTCTAATTGCGGATTGTGGAGGGCTACTGAGGGGACGGTTGGTACGGACTGACAAGCCCAAATGTTGAGAAAGGCGCACCTCCAGTTGGAGTTGAGTGCTGCCAATATACGCAGCCTTACAGCTGTCGCACGTGTATTTGTAAACAACATTGGGGCATACAGTTTTGGGGAATTCATCTTTGAACTTTAAAAAATTTGATAATTTAAGTGGGTTGACGAAGGCGAATCTAAAATTTATTTGGGGATAACTAGACTTGAGTAGTTTGGACAATTCACCTCGAATACGCAATGATAAATAACCATAAAAAGGTAATTTAATATATCTGGTTTCTTTTTGTACTGTAGTTACGGGAGTTTAGTATCAAAAGTGTTATTTAAAAATTTCTTTAATTGGTTATCGAATAGATGAGAAGGGTAGTAATTGTTAATAAAGTACTGTTTTAAAAATTTAAATTCTTCGTTTAACGAAAAGTAATCCGAACAAATACGGTAACTTCTTGTTAATAATGTTACTATAGCACTAATCTTATATTTATAAAACATACAACTTAAATAATTGGTTCCCAAGCCAGTAAAAGTTTGTTTCCGAAATAGTGAAGTATGGAACTTATTATGGGCCCGTTTAACTAAAACATCCAGGAAAGGTAAACTATTATTTGTTTCGTTTTCACACGTGTACTTAATATTACTATGTTGTTTATTAAGATAATCAAAAAAAGTTTTACGTGTGAAGGATGGTTAAATATTAAGAAAGTGTCATCCACGTATCTTCTGTAATATATGGGTTTAAAACTACTAGGACAATTTTTCAACCAAATTTCTTCGTAATGGCAAAGAAATGCATTTGCTAGTGTTGGGCTTAACGGGGAACCCATAGCTACCCCATCAATTTGGCTGTAAAGGTTGCTATTAAATAAGAAAAGATTATCAAAACACACTATTTCGAGAAGGTTTTTAAATTGAGTCTGAGTGAGGCCATTAATAAGAGTATTATCAGTAGTGAATAACTTATTTAGTATGATATTTAACTGTATGCCCCAATGTTGTTTACAAATACACGTACGACAGCTGTAAGGCTGCGTATATTGGCAGCACTCAACTCCAACTGGAGGTGCGCCTTTCTCAACATTTGGGCTTGTCAGTCCGTACCAACCGTCCCCTCAGTAGCCCTCCACAATCCGCAATTAGAAACCACAGTAATGAAAACGACCATCCCCTTCACAAAACTCAGTTTGAAATTTTAACTAGATCCAATAACCTTACAGAACTCCGAATTTTAGAATCTTTGTACATCTATAGAAACAAACCCTCCCTTAATAATAATAGCTCATCCTACAAATTACGACTCTTTTGACTAACCAACCGTTTTCACAGACATACCCTTTCTAATCCTCTGACCATCTAGTGTTCCGTTAGACTTTGCCAAGTATGGAGGTGGATGTAAACATTGTGTATTTACCTATTGAGGTAATTTAATTTTAGTTTTTATAGTGATGAAATTTAATTTAATTTTAGTTTTTATAGTGATGAAATTTAAATGATTTTAATTTTGTATTGATGCAATTTTCATTTTGCTTTAAGGTTTTAATTTTAATGGTTTTAATATTGTATTGATGTAACTTTCACTTTTCAATTTTGTTTTAAGGTTTTAAGACTTAACTCACTGATGATGACAAAAGATTTGTCGAAACGTCTGATGTACAAATAAATGAAAATGTTTGCCGTTGTGTTGATCCTTCTTTTCATATATATATATATATATGTTACAGTCAAAGTGTGTAGCCAGCCATTTCGCGTAATGGCTGAAACTTTTAGTCATTTACGAAATGGATGTTTCACTTGGTCATTTCGCGAAATGACTAAAATCTTCAGCCATTACACGAAATGGCTGAAATTCCACCTTGGTCATTTCGTACAAGATCATTTGACCGGTTAGGTCAACTGTATGCCCGGTTTGGTCAACTGTATGCCCGGTTAGGTTAACTGTATGCCCTTGACAATTGGTTAAGTTGTGTTATTTTCGTTAGTTTTAACGAAAATAACACGACTTAACCTAACCAATTGTCAAGTTGACCTAACCGGGCCTTCAATGGCGGACATCGGAATAACATTTAAGGCCCAGTTAGTATTTGAAAACCTCTATATTGAAAATTCAAATTCAAATGTGTTCAAATGTTCAAATGTGTATTTGAAGAGTGTTTCTCACTTATTTGAATAGACCTGTGGATATATACTGTATATGTTTTAGCAGATTTAGTTAGTTAAATAAACGGTTCC
This sequence comes from Bathynomus jamesi, assembly GCA_023014485.1. Lineage (NCBI taxonomy): Eukaryota > Metazoa > Arthropoda > Malacostraca > Isopoda > Cirolanidae > Bathynomus > Bathynomus jamesi. Next base: position 52,168 of record JAJOZX010000939.1, read on the forward strand.
AATTTTATTGTGATGTTTGTTATTTCTATGAATTCAAGACAAAAGTCATTTTAGCCATTTCATGAAATGACCAAGGTGGAATTTCAGCCATTTCGCGTAATGGCTGAAGATTTTAGTCATTTCGCGAAATGACCAAGTGAAACGGCCATTTCGCGAAATGGCTAAAAGTTTCAGCCATTACACGAAATGGCTAAAAGTTTCAGCCATTACGCGAAATGGCTGGTTACACATTTTGACTGTAACATATATATATATATATAGCTCATACTATAGTGCAAACTTTAATGGGTCTCCTATATTGACTTTCGTTTAACTGCACTGAACTCTTGTAGCAAGTGTCTAATCAGGCTCAACGGATAGGAGACCAAAACGAAATAGATTTTATGCGGTTTTATTCAATTAAACTTTTGAAACACAAAAGTTAAGATGAATACGACATAATTCAGAGAGAGAGAGAGAGAGAGAGAGAGAGAGAGAGAGAGAGAGAGAGAGAGAGAGATGTTTGGTCGGTCTAAACCAACTGTAATTTAAGGAACATGAAACATAATGCCTCTGATCACGAATCTGTTTTAACATAAGGCACTGGGTTGCCAGCTGTAAATTTATGAAATTAACTACTTTTCTGGCATACCAACTGGGATTTTAAAACTAATTTATACACACACACACACACACACACACACACACACACACACACACATATATGTGTATATATGTATATATATATATATATATATATATATATATATATACTCCGGCAATTAATATAAAACGAATTTCTAATCAATAATCACGTCACATTGCATTAATTAACAATAACATTAATTCCATGTATTACACCCGCCCCACCCTTTTTAAACTAAATTTTCAATCAGAAGACTTTTTAACAACAATTAAAAATTTACATTTCTATGTTAGCAATAAAAAGTCAGAGAACAGCAATAGAAAGGGGAGTATTTCAGTAAAATTATATACACATTTTATACAGTGCGTAATAAATATGTAGAAATTATTTATATAAATTCTAATATGAACGTCTACATGAAATAACATTTTAAATCAATAAATAAAAAATATCGAAATTAAACAAAAAAGCTGTTAAATAAAACGGGATAAATTTTTATTAAAACTTCATTACAGTAAATTTGACATTCACATTCTGCTCCATCGATTTCTCATGAAGAACCGCTTTACATTCGAAAAAATATATATACAATTATATAGTTACTATCAGGGCAACAATAGAAAGACATATACTGACAAGGGCGTAAATACAGTAGTATAACAAAAACAATTTTGTCGCTACCCGAATATTTTTATTTATAACTTTACCAAATGATAATCACTGTTCATCAAGTTCAGAATGCTGTTCAGATAGTTTTCCGCTGTCCTTTGTCTGTCGAAGGCTGAGAACTCAAAAGTTTTAAATTTTCGATCGTAGCTACTCCTGCTCATTTCGCTAGAATGTAAAAGGGTTCCATCATCATGCAAGGGGTTCAGTACGCGTTGAGGTTCTGCTCTCTCTGCAAAACACGGTGAAAAAATATTTTGGCCAATTGAAACAGGATCAACGGGGTGGAGATATATTGAAAGTAGAGCCACGTACCGAAATTGGGCAGGATTACTATTCTAGAAAATGATGAACAAACTCGCCACTCCCATTTCAACTTTTTTTTCGGTGAGCTTTGTTCTTCTGTTGCATCCAGCTGAAAGGGTCCCTACATGGTACTAGTCAAACAACCACTTGGCTATAGACCAGCGGTGTTCAACACGTTCGCCACTCGCCACATGTGGCGAATTGGTTCTTGTATAAATATTGAATTTATTTTGAATTTCACCATAATTAACAAAAATGTTCTCTTTTGTTTCAAATATGGATAAGTTTGTGATTAAAAAACGGAAAAATGAATCGAACAGAAGTGTTGGTTCAACTGATAATGAAAAAGCTAACACTTCAGCTAATACTGCAACAAAGAGAAAGCGAGATTGGAAGAAAATTGCGCGTAAATTTCACGACGAATGGGAGTTAGAATTTACTGTCATGAAAATTAAAGAAAACCGGCGTGCATACTATGCAAAAAACATTCAACGAAAACGAGGTGGACAGTGTGAAAAATCATTTCCAAAATGCGCACCGAGAGTTTGATAAGAAGTTTACTTTGGGTAAACAAAATCGAGTGGACGAAATCGCTCATGAAGAAATACTAGCAATACGTGGGCTAAGAGACCGCACTCGTGGTATTGACATTTTTGAAGCTTTCAAAGATGTTGCAGAAGAGTTTGAATTGGATTTGAAGAAGTTAGCTTCAGTCACAATGATTTGATTAATAAATTTTAAATATTTGCAATTTCAATGTTTTATTCTAAACTCATATTGAATTCCTATTTATTCTGTTTATCTATTTGTTCTAATTTATCAATATGAAAATAATATAAAAATCCTGTTGGACACCGTTCTCTTATACCATGTGGCGAATATAGGTAAAATTTCGCCACACTGTTGGCGAGAATCACAATCCTGTTGGACACCACTGCTATAGACGGTTTCACAATTAACCTATTATGTGCCAGTACTGAAACAGTGGGACTAAGATTGCCGAAAATACCAGTAGACCCCACAGTCAAAACTTTCCTGCACGTTAAAACTAGCTGCGAATTCGGTTTCCTCTCTCTCTCTCTCTCTCTCTCTCTCTCTCTCTCTCTCTCTCTCTGTCTCTCTCTCTCGTCGGTGATCGATCACCTTACTTTCGTAATTTTGAAGAAAATATCCAAATGTTTGTATGCGAAACTGATTATCACCTTTCAAATTCAATTTCCAAAAATATCCTGTACACTTCATTCAAAACAATTACCATAAGCTGGCCAAAAAAAATAAAAAAATCATAATATTCTAAACGCGCCCTAACTACCAATAAGGTAACCTATGACATTTACATCGATAAAAAGAACAAGATATATTTCATCGAACAAATAAAATCAAACAATACTGCACTGTACATAAATATGAATGCGCCCATACATAGTAACCATAATTATAAATTAAAAAAACATTACTCTTCAAACTATTTACAAGAATAACATCGATAAAGTCCAATTAAAAAAAAAAAAAAATAAAAAAAAATAATACGCGTCATCAACGAACGGCAACAAACTAACCAAATGTTACACATCGTCGGGGTGGGTGGGACAACATGAATCCACAAGATGCCACAAAAACGTTACTGACAATCTAAAAAATGCTCTATTTTAGTCGGACATTAAATCTTTAGCCTCAGGTGCACCAGTAAACACGAATAAAGTTTGAAAAGTCTACCCAAAAATAATAATTAAGTAACAAAAATTGAACGTGAATACCTAAAAACGAAAAGAACCACAATTCAAATCTGCAACGCCAAATTCAGCAGGAAGAAACCCCCATAATTTACAAAAAAATCTGCGATACAACTTTCTTCTTTAAAATGAAACTCAGCATGGTTGGAAAATCACAATAATTCTAGTAATTCAACGCCCAGTATCGAAGTAGTTACAATTTTTCTTACGAAAATAGATGTGAAATAAAAAAAATATGCAAATCCGGAATGAAATAAAATAAATTACCAAAAGAAAGGAAGTTAATCTAAATATAATGTGCAAATTATGTCCATCGAACCGAAACCTGAAATAGAAAAAGAACCAAAACAAGAGTTACCTTATACGAGATGTACCTTCACAAAAAAAACCTTCCTAATCTATCACAGTTTCTCTTTTGGTCACAAATATTATGACTCTCATGACGCTAAAACAAAATGTTTATGAATAAATCACCCATTTACAAAAGATAAAAATGTCGTATCTGGATTAACTTACACAGATTCAGGTGGAGAATTAGACTGAGTACAGGCTTAAATGAAAATAAAAACTAAATAAAGGTAAGTGAGACCTACAATATATTATTTTCAAACGTTTTCCTTTGTCCATTTAATTTGTTATTTACTAAACTCTGCTTCAACTGGAAAATTTATTGAACTATATACATGTCATTAGGCTAGCCACCGAAAGAAATAACATATGTGCGTACAATAGTACAAGCCTCTTTATACTTAATGAAAATGACATTTAATGGCTAAAATGTTTTAATTTATAAATTGTAATTCCAAAATGTTTCCAAAATAAGTAAAAACTGCTCTATTTCAAAAGGGAGGTTGGTTATATTTTAAAGCTTATTAATAATATATGTATAAAGTTCTAATTGTTTCTTTGAATCCTTCCTATATAAAATGTGTGGAGAAATTTCCTGGTAATGTATAAATACTGACAGCAAAAGTTAATAGAATGAAACAGGGTGGACAGAAAATACAGCTAAACATGATTTACAACCGCAATATTTTTAAATGGACTTAATAATAAAACGTTAATATTGAAATCTCATACGTTAGAGCTTTGTTAAATTAACTACGTTAACAATGATAATTTGAACATTCATTTTTCTAAATTCGGATTTGTAGCTCATCTCGGAATCAGCATTATGTAGGCCAAATAAAAATTAACTTAGTCTGTCTTTTAAATAAAGGCTCTAAAATCTAAATAAAAATCATAATTTAAAAGCACGTTCTTTAAAAAACTTCTCCATCACATACATAGAAGACTATTTCAAGGTATCCATTTGTGAAATTCAGTGAAAACCCGTTCAAAATACAAACGTACATAGCGTACATGCGTTGTGTATGTAAGGCCTACTTGTGGTGTGTACGTAAGGCATCGAATACAAATTTATTGATCAACGTAAAAAAAACATTATTTATTGTTAATATAATATAAATCTAAAATTTAGGATAAGATTGATATGCAATTATGGACATACAAACGCAGTCTTACTTACTTAATATTATCTCTCTCTCTCTCTCTCTCTTTCGCATGTTACATTTTTGAAAGGACAATATTACCAATATTGACTTAACTCTAATGCTAATTATATGTATTTAATTGCCTTCTTTTCAAAATAATGAAACCAAATAATGCAAATATGGGAGTAAGCGCGAGCCGAGCACGAATTATAACAGATGAATGTGGAAATGAAGCATGCGACGGAATTTTAAACGTTATGCCACATAAGAATAATGGCTTAAGCGAAATCAAATCGGAAGTCGAGTTGGAAAGAATTTTTAAGTTTTATGCCACGGAGATATAACGCCTCATTTAAGTATTACGTTCAACCGAAGACAATATCTACTAATTGAATTAATACTATAGAAATGGTCAGCAATTAATTTGAAAGAGAAAACCGCTGCCAGCAGATGTAATGGTTACGTTTTCAGTGGAATGGTTTTTATTTGTGCATTATTTCTATTTAAGTAAAATTATATTATATATATATATATATATATACACCGGGTGGCCCATAATTCAGGAACCATAGAAATAATTGTATTTTTTTTTTAATAATTTTTGTACTTTCTAATAATGTTTTTTTTTTCTTTATTTTCTTTTTGATGAAAAAAATCGAGTGGAGTGATATCTGGTGAACTGGGTGGCCATTCGATAGGACCTCTTCTGCCAATCCATCTGTTGTGGAACGTTTTATCAAGGTATTTGCGAACTTGCATGGCAAAATAAGGAGGTGCACCGTCTTGCTGAAAAAACATGCCACGTCGTTTGTTTATCGGTACGTCATCCAGGTAATTCATCAAAAAGAAAATAAAGAAAAAAACATTATTAGAAAGTCCAAGAATTATTAAAAAAAAAAATACAATTTTTCCTATGGTTCCTGAATTATGGGCCACCCAGTATATATATATATATCATAGTGTACTGCAAACATTAACGGCTCTATATTGACTTTCGTTTAACTGCAGTGAACTCTAGTAGTGAGTGTCTAATGAGGCCTAACAGATAGGAGACCAAAACTAAATAGATTTTATACGGTTCTGTTCAGTTAAACTTTTGAAACACGGTGATTAAAGGCGAGGCCAATTAAGATGAATACGACATAATAAGAGAGAGAGAGAGAGAGAGAGAGAGAGAGAGAGAGAGAGAGAGAGAGAGAGAGATCACGAATCTCAGCGAAAATGTGTTTTAAAATGAGGCACAGGATTGCCAACTATAAATTCTAAAACTAACTACTCTCCTGGCATAACAACTGGGATTTTAAAACTAATTTATCTCTCTCTCGTCAGTTAATTTACAGTATAACAAATTTCTAATTAATAATCATATTAATTCCATTTATTACAGTAGTGGGGTAATTTTTTATGAGGTAACGCTTTTGGTTCCTCGGAATATTACAAATTTATATAAAAAATTTACGCACATTTTTAGAGTCGGAATAAAGATATGTTGGTCTTGATTAGGTTGGGTTACGATAGGTTAGGTTAGTTAAAGGTTGGTTGGGTTAGGTTAAGTTAGGCTATTCTATCGAGTGCCTAATTACTTAATAACTTAACAGAAAAAATCTTCGAGTCCTCACTTGCATCCGAAGCACTTATCACGCCATTCTCGGTTTCATAGCACTAAGGTTAGGTTAGATTAATTTAGGTTTGGTTAAATAGTTTTCGATGCATAAATTTAAAAATGGGTACCTCGCTTGTGCGGAGATGCTCGCATGCGCGCACACACACACACACACGTGTGTGTGTGGTGTGTGAGAGAGAGAGAGAGAGAGAGAGAGAGAGAGAGAGTATGCTCCCAGCCAAAACTTCCATCATTAGTTCCACCCCGATTTGAATATAAGATCATAGTTTTGGCAAAAGCTTCTGTTCCCCAAATAATTATATAACTTTATTTTCAATGTATCATTTCTCATCAATTTATATTATGAAGTCCATGTGTAATTTGGCTACAAACTATATAATATATATATATATATATTAATTCTATATTAATTTAGTATAAATTTGTGTTACAAGAACCTGTTTCTGTTTCAGGAACGTGGTAGACCTACGTTGTAATTTATTAATTTCCAAACGCTCGTTTTTTTTTTTTTTTGTTCAACTAATTAAAAGCATGGCACCCCCGTCAAGTACTTGCAGTCGCTGTGAAGGGAAATTTGCTGCTTACGCGTTTACAATGGCTAATAATAATGATCAGTTAGTTTGCAGGTGGTGCTCAAGCATGGAAGTGCTGAGGAACGAGTTAGAACGTGAGAGGGAGGCCAGGGTGAGACTTGAAGAAAGCGTGATGCTTGACGGCAAAATTAGAATCCCTTGAGACTCCAGTTACGACCCCTCCTGCCTCAGTTTATATAATATTAAATAGCCCTCTCTTTCCCCTAGTTCCCAACCCTTCGTTCGAGTGCGAATGGAGCCCCATTGAGAAAAGCAAAGACCTGTCTACCAGTAATAACAAGCAATAAGTTTTCTGTTTTAGGTTTCGAAGATGCTGATGAACCGGAAATACGACTCGTTGGCGATTCCATTGTTCGAGGGCAGCTCGAGGAATTCTGTGGGAGAAACCCTCGTCGTAGGCGCCGTTACTGCTACCCTGGTGCAAGGGTGGAGGATATAACTAATAGTGTTGACCATTTTACAGACGGTACCCGAGGACACAACGTATGTTATTCATGTCGGTACTAATAACGTTTTAAATTCTAGATCGGAAGAACTGCTGGCTAGGTACAGGGACTTATTAGAGCGATTAAAGGAGAAAACTAATAAGATTGTTTTAACAGGTATACTTCCTCGAATTATCCAACGAAGCGATTTCTACAGCAAGGCGACCTATATTAACAATAACCTAAAGTCTCTTTGCCAACAGGAAGGAGTGCATTTTGCAAATTTTTGGAACAGTTTCTACGGCAGGAGGACTTGTTCCTCGAAGATGGACTTCATCTTAATGAGTTGGAGCTGCGCGTTTAGGAAGACTATTTCATAATACTGTCTCTTCTTTTCAGGCTGCCGTAACCGAACGGTCCCAGCGTAAATTCCACAAATTTCCCCGCGCTCGCGAAGGTGTCGCAATTACAAACAATTTGAAGGTTCTATCCTTAAATGCTCGTAGCCTACGAAATAAAATAAACGAATTTTTTTCTTTAATTGCTTGTAAAGACTATGATTTAATTGCGATAAATGAATCGTGGCTTAGCACTGAAACACGTGACTTTGTAGGGGAGTATCAAATTAAAGGTTATAGACTTTTTGTTAAAAACAGAATAGGTAGGCGAGGAGGCGGTGTTATGTTGTATATCAAAGATAATATTGCGAACGTTATAGAAGTAAAGCACTCAATTCCAGAACCGATAGATTCGACTATAGCAGAACTTAAATTGAACGATTTCAAACTTCTTGTTGCGGTTATATATAGGCCCCCAAATCAAACAGCTGATACGGACGAAGCGTTATATCGTGAACTAAAGAGAATAATCGGTAGTGAGCAGGCTTTAGTTATGGGTGACTTTAATTGCGCCAACGTGAATTACGATACAATGCAGGGAGACGCGGAAGGTAATCGTTTAGTTAATTTTCTCGAGGATAGCTTTCTTATTCAAAAGGTTGGGGAACCTACGAGGTTGGACAGTATTTTAGATTTAGTAATAACTACGGATGATAGGCTAATTACTGATCTTCAAGTAATAGAACCGTTGAGCAATAGCGATCACAATATGGTAGAGTTTGTCCTCTCAGTAAGTCACTCGAAACCAACTAACTCGACTAAAATTCCTAACTTCCAGCACGCAGACTTTAGTAAATTTCGAAATAAATTTTCACACGTCAATTGGGAAAACGTAATGGGGAACTCCAACGCAAAACTAATGTGGGAATCGTTCGTAACGGTATTTAGGACTATAAATGAGGAATGTGTACCGTACAAAATTAAGCGTGCGAAAGTAAACAACAAGCCCTTGTGGTTTACTTCTAGAGTAGGAGACATTATAAAGAGTAGAGATAGGGCTTATAGGCTATATAAGTGCGATAAAGATAATCTGTTGTTACGAAACAACTACATATCTCTAAGGCGTGAAGCGAAAAGTGTAATAAAAAAGTCAACGCGAATTTGAAATCTCCATAGCTCGTGACGGTAAAGAAAACCCCAAGCGATTCTTTCAATACGTCAATAATAGAAATCCAGTAAAAAGTCTTAGGTCCATTAAAAAATGTAAATGGAGATCTAGTCTCTGAAAACAAGGAAATGGCTACCTTGCTAAACGAATTTTTTACGTCAGTTTTTACTATAGAAGATGTAACGAATATCCCTACGGTCATAGACATAATACCTTTTGATAATGGTAATATTTTGGATAATATTGTCGTTAGTGAAGGGGAAGTAATGCGCTATATTGATAAAATGAAAACGCGTAAATCACCGGGTCCGGATTCCATATATCCCATACAACTAAAAGAATTAAAAGATAGCATTGTTGTGCCGCTAACAAAGATTTTTAATGCGTCTATTTCTGAGGGGTGCGTACCAGATAATTTCAAGTTAGCAAACGTAACACCTATCTTTAAGAAAGGCGATAAAGGTGCGGCGGGAAATTATAGGCCAATCAGTTTAACGTCTGTTGTAGGTAAGCTTGGAATCAATAATTAGGGATCGTATAGTCGAACACTTAGAACCATAAACTTGTTAGAAATACGCAGCACGGATTTAGGCGAAACAAATCTTGCTTAACTAATCTTTTAGAATTTTTCCAAAGCGTGGTTGACGTTTACGATAGACATCGGGCGGTTGATGTAGTGTATTTAGATTTTCAAAAAGCGTTTGACACCGTGCCGCACAAAAGACTCATTGAAAAAACTAAGGCTCATGGAATCAGGGGTGTAGTAATAAATTGGCTAGAAGAGTGGTTGCGAGGCAGGAAACAGAGGGTGGTCGTTGATGGAGCGGAGTCGTGTTGGGCTAATGTAGCGAGTGGCGTTCCTCAGGGTTCTGTATTGGGCCCCTTGCTTTTTCTTATATATATTAACGATTTAGATGTCGGCCTAGTCAGTACAGTTTCAAAGTTTGCGGATGACACGAAGCTGGGTGGTAGGGCGATTAATGACGAAGATAGAGGTAAAATTCAGGAAGATCTGAATAAAATCGTTGATTGGTCAGTCACATGGCAAATGAGATTTAACGTTGATAAGTGCAAAATTTTGCATATAGGTTCGCGTAACGGTAATTTGCGTATAGTATGTCAGGGAAAGATTTAACAAGCGTAGAGCAGGAAAAAGATTTAGGAGTTATAGTCACTGGTGATTTAAAAGTAGCGAAACAAAGTACAGCAGCGGTCAATAAGGCGAACAAAGTGTTAGGTTTTATAGCTCGAAATTTTGAGTACAAATCGCGCGATATTATAGTTCCACTTTATAAATCATTAGTTAGACCCCATTTGGAGTACGCGGTCCAATTTTGGAATCCGTATATGCGCAAAGATATAGACAAAATCGAAAGAGTTCAAAGACGAGCAACTAAGATGATTCCGTCGCTTAGGTCAAAGTCGTACGAGGATAGGCTTAAGGAGTTAAAATTGACAACACTCGAGACTAGGAGGTTAAGGGGTGATCTAATCCAGGTTTTCAAAATTATGAATGGGTTCGATAACGTAGATAGAGATAGCTTTTTCGAAATATCTCAATATAATAGGACTAGAAATAACGGGTGTAAGTTGACAAGTAGAAGGTTCGAGACAGCAGTTGCGAAAAACTTTTTTACGCATAGAATAGTAAATAGCTGGAATAGTTTGCCGGTAGAAGTAATTAGTAGCACGTCTATAAACATGTTTAAAAATCGATTAGACGCATATGTTGATAGAAAGGGTATAGTTTAAGGTAGTAAAATTAAGGCTTTCTGGGGATAGATCCCACAGCTCAACACAAGTGTTGTGGGATATAGGGAGGCAGCGTCTTGGGTTAGGGGATACTCTCTGTCCTTACACACCCCATTTAAAGAGATTCCTCTGCCGAGCGGTGCCCCCCATAGTACTGTGAGGTATTGAAAAACTCATGATCTTCACTTGCCCCACAAACACCTTTAAATGGGAGACCCAAAATGGGTGCACACACATTTCTACATTACTGTACAGTCTTTACAGCCACACCTACACTTTTCTCGTAAGTGTATATATTGTAATGTATATGTTGTAAATTTTGACTTGGTCCGCAATCGATATGGACCGTGACTTGATGGATACCGTAATGAAATTGACTGGATTCTTTGGATCGATATATTTGCATGTCCTTTATAAATAGATATAGAGTGTAACATATTTGTGGATAGTAGTCTATTATGACTTGATCCTCTGGATCAGAGATTCTATCTTTAGTTTTAAATCGATAATTAATTAGTTTTAAATTGATAATTATTTAGTTTCGTAAAAATTGGTCGTTGCCAATTTACCGGCAGTTTTTACATAAATTTCTTATGTTCTTGTGGTTCGGAACCCACGTAAAATTGTAGGTCCCCTCCGCCACCACGGAGGACATACACAATACACGAACACAGTTAGGTAGACCAGCCATGAGTGGATCCTAGGGTCTTTGTTGGTCTGAAACATTATAACATTATAACATTATATATATATATATATATTATATATATATACTACCGTTCAAAAGTTTGGAATCACTAAGAACTTTTCAGTTTTGAAGGAAATTGGTAATTTTATTCACAAAATTGCCATTAAATTGATCAAAAAGCACGTAAAAGACATTAGTATTGTTAAAAATTAATGTTACTGTTCGAAATCACGTTTTTATAATTCAATCTGTACATATATTGGTAAAGCCCCATTTTCATCATCCACTCTACCAGTCTAGTAACAATACATTGTGTTACTCAGCATCAAGTAATCTGTATAAATCTAAGTATATATAAGAATATATACAGTATATGTAAGTGTATTGTCAGATAATGCTTGAAATTAACTATATATTTTCTCTCTTTCAGATGCAAAAGTAGATAATGCATTGACACTTCTTACGTTTAAATTTGTTTCAATTTAGTTTCAAAAATGGCCAAAAAGAAACAGCTTTCACTAGAAACTCGTCAGTCTATTGTTGTTTTGAGAGATGAAGGCTATTCCGTACGTGACATTGCAAAGAAATTGAAGATATCATACAAAGGTGTTCACTACACTCTGGCAAGAAGAGAGAAAACTGGATCTAATCAGGACAGAAAGAGAAGAGGAAAGCCCAGATGCACAACTACGTAGGAGGATAAGTACATCAGAGTCTCTAGTTTGAGAAAAAGACGCCTAACAGGTCCTCAGTTGGCAGCTTCGTTGAACAGTACACGCCAGGCATCGGTTTCATCATCAAGAGTGAAGAGACGACTCAGGGATGCTGGCCTTACAGGCAGAGTTGCAAAGAAAAAAAACACTTTTGAAGCCGGCGAACAAACTGAAAAGGTTACAGTGGGCAAAGCATCACAAAAACTGAACATTAGATGATTGGAAGAGAGTATTATGGACGGATGAGTCTAAGTTTGAGGTGTTTTTCCCATCGAGCTTTTGTGGGAACAGCTTGATCGCAAAGTCCGTGAGAAGTGTCCTACAAGCGCCTCACACCTTTGGGAGGTGTTGCAGGAAGCATGGAATGAAATTTCACCTAAATATCTGGAGAAACTTACAGAAAGAATGCCTAGGGTCTGTTGTCATTGCTGCACATGATGGATTCTTTGATGAACGGAAGGTTTGAAGAATGGAAGTTATTTCAAATAGTATTTGTATTTTGCAACTTCGTTAATGTCATTACTGTATTTTTAGTCAATTTTGTGACCATTTTGTGAATAAGTTCCGATTTCTTTCAAAAACTGAAAAGGTTCTTAGTGATTCCAAACTTTTAAACGGTAGTGTGTATATATTATATATATATATATATATATGATGATGATGAGGTTCTATGTTCGTTTATACACGCCTAAACGGCGTGTATACACATTAAAGGACAACAAGGAAGTTGTTAGTAACACACCCTTCCACCCTCCCAATCCCTATCCATAAGGTGTTTCGGGGGTCTTTTGCTGCGCAAGGCGCATTGGGCGTTCAGGTGTATATATATAGTATATGTTACGGCCGTTTTGCGAAATCGGCCTTTTTGAAAAAGGGTAAGTCGTGATATTTTCGTTGTTTAAAGAAAATATCACGACTTAACCTAACCAATCGTCAAGGGCGGACAGTTGACCTAACCTGGCATTAATTTAACCTAAATCGGCGTTTTTTTTACAAAAAGGCCGATTTCGCAAAAAAGCCGTGACATACGAGTACGAGTATATAAATTATCATGAGTCGAGTGAGATAGTTAAACACCGGTTGCAATGTCCTTAGATTTATTTAAATTATATTATGAAGACTGGGAATGGTATAATAATTAATAGTTCCAAAATTCGTAGCTTTGCGAAATTCGTCGGAGTAAAAGGGTTAAAATAACCTAAGGAAAGTGCAACCAGCATTTAACTATAACAAGAATTCCCAACCTTTTAAGTCTACGTAAAACGCTTTCTCAGCATTCTTTTCTGAGTACTATCATTAAGGAAAGAAAATGGTTCTACTTAACCAAAGCTTTAGGGAAGGAACTGTAGGGTTCAATCTTGAATTTTCAGCCTTATCTAAAAGTTACATTTATTCTAATAATATTCATGGACATTTATACGAAAACTGAAGCTAAACGTGCATCGCAGAAGAGGGTTCGTCCTCGCGTCGCAAGGCAATGTTCCGAGCACGTCTCTTATCATTACGACATGCGAGAGACCAATAAATTTCTTTTGAAGTGTAGCTTTTGAGCGAAACTCGATTTGAACAGAAAATGCACTAGTAACCTTTCGGTAAATTGAATTATCGTTTATAATGAATCAGAATCTATCTGGACGACGAAATGGATAGCATGCAAAAACATCAGTCGGGAAAATTGCCATTTATTCATTTAAAACTTTCATTATCATGAAAGTAATTAAGTTACCGTACGAGGAATTTATAACCCTATTACGTACCACCCAAAGGAGCTCCGTGTACTATCGATGGTACGCGTACCATAGGTTGGGGAATCACTGATTTAAGTATCTTATGCAAGCAAGCAATTACATCCCGTAATTTGGATGGATGAACCTCGACACTGCAAGTAAATTTTAATCAGAATCCAAGATAAAAGATGAGTAAAAACTAACTAACAAAAATTAATGATAACAATTTGCAAAGAACAATGATACTAATTTAAAAAAGAAACGATATTAAAACATTTTATTGTTTAAATAATTAAATAATCGACCAGTAATTCGGTGTAACTAATAAGGTTTGGGATTACCTCAATAAAGGAAGCAAAACATAGGCATAGGATTCGTAAGCTCTATCTCTCTCTCTCTCTCTCTCTCTATATAATATATATATATACACACACACACACACGTGTATATATATATATATATATATATATATATATATATATATATACTATCGCCCAAAAGTTTGGAAGTGCCTGTAGGTTTCACAGTCTTGTTTCACATTTCATGATAAGGTCAAATCGCTCTATGGGTCTGTTATATGTAGAACACTTCATATTTTCATATACTGAGAATAAATTTTTAGTTTCTTTCAAAGTAAACATAAAATAGCCTTTACAAAAGATTTAAATTACCTTAAAATGGTGATGAATTTTTCTCATCAAAGAAATGTCTTTAGGTTCGTGTGAAAATCGAAAGCCAGTTTAATGATCTCTTCACTCGAATGATTGATTGAACTTTCTGTTGTATTTTTACCAAAAATTCAAGTATATGATAATAATCATTGACGAGGATCAGAAACTGGTACAGCGGTCAGGCCAAACTTATAAGACTCAATACGTTAACTACTGCGTTATTATTATTATGCCATTACCATCGGGTGTCGAACCCCTGATCATGTATATAACTGATTCACAAAGGAGTCGCAACCAGTAAATTTTATGAATATTTAAAAAAGAAGCTGGTTTTTCGCATATTTATTTAATTAATTAGAAAACTATACGAAAGTCCTTTCACGAGGAGTTGTTTAACGATAAAGAAGAGCTCCGGCAGTTATAATGAAACATGTTCGTGTACAGATTGATGAAACATGTTGACGACAAGCATCGGTCAAATATGACGCATCAACATGACGAACAAAACTGGTTGTTTAAGTAAAAACTCGTCTTTCGTCTCTTATCTCTGACACTAAGTGAAATCTCATGCATTAGCGAAATTTTTTTTCCAGTTTTTAACCAAAAGAAAAAACTTTGTGTATGATAAAATTAAAAATTTGAAATTTGACTTTGGTTTTAAAGGAAACTTTAGTTTATACTAACTATTCTTCTCTGGAATACATTATTATTATTATTATTATTATTATTATTATTAGTAGTAGTAGTAGTAGTAGTAGTAGTAGTAGTAATAGTAGTAGTAGTAGTATAAAAATGTAATTCAGCCTCATATATCTGAGCCCTTGAGAATTCGATGTAAGAAAAAGTTTCAAGAGCCGATTTCAGTGCCAATAAGTGCCACCTAAATATAAATTTTAGATTTTTTTTTGTTGGCTTAAAACAGCATTTACATATTAAATTTTTTGGAAAAACAATGTCCGGATTTCACTTCTGTTGAGTTGCAATAAATGTTGCAGTTTTCTTGATTAAAATTTTTGAAAGAAGAATATTAATTGCAAATTATATTATTATTATTATTATTATTATTATTATTATTATTATTATTATTGAGAGATTTTGAATATTTTCATTATTTATGTCTTCGTCCAAGAATGGAAATCTGAAAGTTGAAATAAAAAAGGAGGAAATTCTCGAATCGATCCGTTCCCATGTTCGCTCTGTGGGATTTCCCATTTTAAGAAAATATTTGTCAGCCCAACAACAAACTCGTTTCCTAAATCTGGAATTCCCTCTTCGAGGATTCCCATTGTCGAACCTCGAATGGGGATGGAAATGGGAATATCGCCAAATCGCCTGTACTCTCCAGGCATTGATAATACTGAAGCATAATATATAATAATATATATATATATATGTAGAGGGTTGACAAAGTAAATAGACACCACGATGTTCGTCCTCAAGAACAAATGACAAAGCTAATCAATGGAATGGCAGAACGTGTGTCACTTTTACATAATGGAAATGAGAAAGGAACACGATTCTAAATATATTGATTCAATAAATCTGTTATTATTTATTAACTTTTATTATGAAATCGGAAACTACACCAAAAAAATAAAGACTTCCCGAAAACTTCTATACAGAGAAGTATTATCTTCTATTGTCTCAAATCACCCAAAAGAAAATTTGTGAAAATTATTTCGTCTTTCTAAAGAAGTTACGTATCATTAAAGGAAGTTATTATATCATCTGACAAGAAGCTTTCATACGCAAAAGAAGGAAAAATGTCGCTAGAATACACTCTCAAAAAGAAGTTATAAGTTGTAAATTAAGAAGTTCACATTTTGGGTGATATGGAAAAACGAAAGGTGTCTATTTACTTTTAACTTTCTGTCTATATTTGAATACATTAAATGAAACCTGATATAAAATTGTTATATTACACTGACATTCACGCATTATATATGACACATCTTTATATATACGGGTGTCCGAGAATTATCTGTACAAGTTTTGGCTGTTATTAAAAGTCAACCATGAAGTGTAGAAATTCCAGTGTTGTCCCATTTCACAGAGAAACTCATTAAGTTTTTTATGATAACAAGTTTTGACAAGTTTTTTCTTTTTTGTACGCGGGTGACAGACATTGATGATTTAAAAGCAAGAATCACAGCTGCTATTGAGCGAATTGATGTGGATATGCTGCAGCGTACATGGCAACATTTGGATTATCGATTGGATGTTTTGCGAATCACTGATGGTGCACATATCGAATGTTTGTAACAACGTTACTTTAATAAAAGAAACTTTTGAAAATACAGATTCTAAATAATCTTGTTTAAGAATTTTGCGTGTGTTATCAAGAATTTTATTAAAAGATGAAATTATACAGATAATATTCGGACACACTGGAATTTCTAAAAAACTTGTCAAAACTTGGTATCAGAAAAAACTTAATGAGATTCTCTGTAAAATGGGACAAAGCTGGAATTTCTACCCTTCATGGTTGACTTTTAATAACAGCCAAAACTTGTACAGATAATTCTCGGACACCCTATATTAAATACTAAAATAGGACCATGATTTAAAGCTATATTTTTTAATTTAAAATAAGAATATTTGATAGTGCAATTTGCTGCAAGGGAGTTGATTATAATTTAATATGAATGGGGAGAGATGAAGACAGATGGCGCTTTATTGTTGTGTTCATACTCTTGCGGGGAAGTTAATTTAAAAAGAAAAGTTCAATTGCGAGAAAATGTTACAAGGAATTTATGTGATTTGGGAAAATAGTCACTAAAATCTGGAACATAGGGAATATATATATATATATATATATATATATATATATATATATATATATATATATATGCATTTAACTGCAATGACCACGCAGTATATAAATGAATAGAAACGACGTAAATAAGGAGCGTCTCTGCACACGGGGAAGAGAAATAACGAATAAATGAAAAATGAGGCGAACCGCCCGGAATTGAACCCAGGGCCTTCCAATTGCCGTTATTTCTCTTCCCCGTGTGCAGAGACGCTCCTTATTTACGTCGTTTCTATTCATATATATATATATAGTTGTGCGAAAAAGTAAATGAACCCATCTATTGCAATCTATTTTTATGACTGTAGATGAAAATATTTTGTACCTACAGTATACAGTATATGCAAACTTTTACATATAAGGCAACACACGTGAACCACTCGTGTATCGTCATAAACTTGTTGAACGAAGGTGGTTTGCTTACATATTTCATATAATATATGAACGTAATGACTTTTATTCTGACTGATCATCTTTGTAATTAATTTCCTTTGCATTTCAGGCATCATTTTGGTGCAGATAATGGAAAGAGCATCGGGTATCATGCCTAGTTTGAAGGGGCTCTCAAATGACCTACGGAGGGCTATTATCAATGTTCATACAGCTTTGGAAAAGTACAAGATATCAGCGAAATATGGAATCCATGTGTCAACTGCTTGTCAAATTATTTACAAATGGACGGACATGAAGATGACGACAACCTTTGGCAAGTGCCAACACACACCTTCACCGTTCACAATACAAAAAAAAAAAAAACATGGACCGATCAAAACTTCATGGTCGGGCCATTGTTGTCAAAGAAACAAGGTCGACAGACAAAACTTCGCTCGGGTCCAATCTGGATGGCATCCCTTCCACCTGAGAAAAGACACTCTGGACGGATGAGACAAAGTACCTTTTCCCAGGTGTTAGGGCGTCCGAAACAATTATTACGTCCTCCTCGATTTGATGGCATTAAAGTTAGGTTACAGAAATATTACAGAAGTTAGTCTGCCAAAGACCCGAGAATCCTCTCTAGGTTAGCCAAGAAGGAAGGTAAAGTAGGAAAGATAAAGAAGTGAACAGTTATATAAAATTCCAAGTACAACTCTCTCACCGTACAAACCCTGACTCAGAAACAGTGGTTTTTACCCAATGCATACATACTATTACCTAGTATACTCAGACACGAAAATGTGGGGTGGTAAGAAGTGAAAGACAAAAGAGGACAGCGCGTAACACTGAACCACACAATCTTATCCTATCTACGCAATCTAATGCGTTTTCTTTTAATTTTTTTTGTTTTTATTTATAAGTAGGAGAAGCATCGTTTCATGATAGCATTGTTTTATCGATTATCATTTACTCGTCTCTTCTCTTCGCTTTTATTCTCACCCTGGGGCCTGCTCACCCCAAACCCTACTTTGGGTCAGAACTCGGTTTGCGAAAAATATTTATCTAATTTATTCTTAAACATGTTAACCGACCTGCGGAGGAAGACTGTCCCAAAAATTAACGATATTATAGAAAAGTTTTGCGCTATTTAAAACTTTAACCCTTAACCCTTTACTGCCCAAATATTTTGTAGGGTTAAGTTATGAATGCGTGTATTTGAAAGGTTACAAATTTGTCCTTTTGGGCAGTAAAGGGTTAAGTTTAAATCTATTAATGATTACATTATCAAAAACATTTAATATCTATATGGATTTATAAAAGTCAGTACCTCGCTTATGCCGAGACGCGCACGGGTGTGTGTGTGTGTGTGTGTGTGTGTGTAGCTAATTACGTTTACGCGACAATCTCTAGGATATACACTGAGGTCATCTCGAAATACAAACGGGGTGGAGCGACTTTAGCGGTGTCGCCGTATATTCAGATATACGTTACTATTTGCGTTAAGTTAGGTTAATTAAGTTATTTAGACGAGATCAACTGTCAACATCCTTAATTAAATGAAAACGGAGAAAATGACGCGGTTTCATGTAGTAGCCACATCTGTGTGTGGTGTGTGTGTGTGTGTGTGTGTGTGTTGTGGCGGTGATTGATGTTAATCTCCTTAACCTGGAAAAAGATAAAGAGATAAAAATGCCCATAATTAGTATCAATACATTTTGTAATCGAATATTTCAGTCTAACACCAAACCTTCGCTTCACAAACATTAAACTCTCAGCAAAATCTAGAACTAAATCTTATTTCCAAATTGGGTAATAAAGTCGTCTGAAGTTTCATTTTCTTACACAACAAACATATATGTGTGAAGGTATTTGCAATAAAAGTGTGCGCAGATTTTGTCTGTCTCTTCCATTTTTTTAAGGAATGCTGTTTGGTTTGTGCATTGCATACACGCTGTTTGAATGCTGATTGCGAGGGATAAAGTTTTTTGTATCAAAAGGGTAATTTTTGCGTTTTCTCTTTAGCTAAGTTATCGTTTTCGTTTGCTTCGTGATCATTGTGTTTTTACATTGCTCTTTGTATCTGTTTTAAAGCCCTTCATGATACAGTATCTTGTTGTGAGATGTAGGTTTCACGCAGATGGATTAAGGTAAAGCTTAAATTGGTTAGTAAGGCAACAGAAACTTTTTTATTTGATAAAAACTGGTCGTGTATAGCTGTGTATATATATATATATATATATATATATATATATATATATATATATACTGTACACACACACACACACTGTATATGCAAAGAAATCACAAAACAACACGTGATCTTTTTAATAAGCAAAGAACCACAGGGAAAAGGAAAAGGAAACACGAAGCAAATTTCCTTTTCCCTGTGGTTCTTTGCTTATACTCTATACACACACACACACACACACACATATATATATATATATATATATATACACAAATAGTGCATGGCACGCGCACGCTTTGTTATGCAAAATACTACCCTCTACCGATTTGTGGCTCGGAGAGTCGAGGGCGCTGACCACTAAGCTACAACAGGATAAAAATTAACACAACATGGCGCATAGTTCATCATCCAGATGAAAATCTCCAGGTTGTACTGAATCATGGAAGAGCATATATATATATATATATATATATGGATGCGCCTCGGTGGTGTAGTGGTTAGCGTCGCTGACTACGAATCCATCGGCCCCGGGTTCGAGACCCGATGGCAGCCGGCGCGCAGCAAAACCCAGCTGTTCATCCTTCCACACTAAAGAAAGTGGTTGGTATTTAAATGGGTACCCTAGGAGGCCTAGGTGGCCTAGTGGTTAAGACGCTGGGCTGCTGATGGGGCATGGTTCGGATTCCACGTTAAACTGTAGGTCTAAGATGGAGTGAAAAGCTTGACCTTCGTCAGAATGAACAATTCGAGCGGAAGCTAACCAGAGGTTTTATATATATTATATATATATATATATATATATATATTAAAATCTCTAAAGATTTGGAGTCAATTTATATTCAAATGGGTATATAAAAGCCGGTAATTATTAAAAAAATTTGACCTAAATGAGATTTTTATTTTGGGGGATCTTAATTGTTAATTTTTAAAATTCTTCATTTAATTTTTTTAAAAAGAATTGTTACATCAAAGTCTCACTGAAAAGTAATAAAAAAATAATAGAATATTAAAAGTAGACAGTAAACTCTGTAAAAATTACATCACCTGAAGGATTTTTTATTTTTTGGGGCATATTTTAAATTTTTTGCGTAATGGAATATTAAACGGTAGTTGGAAGGTATAAAAAAATAAGTAAAATAAACTCTTGCAAAGCTGTAGATTGATTGAAAAATAAGAAATTAGTTTATCAATGTTTAATATCGTTGTAAAGATGACTGAACACGTAGTCACTCCATATTTTAAAGTTGTAGATACCTCTGCTCGAAAAGGGAAAGACGCTGTTTTTTTTGTATCATTGAAAAGCAATTTTAGTGAATATTTAACTTATTTTATGTTTCAGATCTGATAAATGAAATGGTGTAACACTTGAATGACGTACAATGAGATAACATTGCAGCAAGGCTCGAAGTTTGGGGCCCTGTGGCCCGGATTCACAAAGCGTTGTGGAGAAAGAAGAGAAAGCATGTAAGATAAGTAAGACAATTAAAGACAATAAAAGACAATAAAAGCTGTCGCAGAAAGCAAATTGCACCCAGCCCATTGACAGATTCACACGAAAATGGGAAACTTTGCAAGATCATTCAACACTCCAGAAAAAGCTCCGTTAGAGTATGGAAAAGCTGTTTTCCCTAAATTCTACAGGGAACTCATAGTACAGGTTGTTTACAAAGATGGTTTAAAGTACCATATACTGTCCTACCGATCCCAAAAAAGAACTCTGCTTCAAGAAAAATGAAAAATAACATGACAACTTGCTATAACATTATTTAACAGCGTGAATGAGGCAATATTCAACGTCCGAGAATTTGTCAATAAACGCAACCACCACAAATGAACTATTACTAATCCAGGTACGACAAGTGAAAGAAATGAGAAATGCTTTACGGAGCAACGAAGAATGTAAGGCTTAATGCATCAGGCCTTACATTTTTCGTTTCTTCAAGATAAATTCCGAGAGACGTCTTGAACTATTGAATACTTTGAGTATTTTGCCGTTTTTATTGACGAAACACAATTATTTGCATGGCAGTTCACGCAAGATTAAGTTTCTCCAAATATAACGTTGTTGGCGTTCTTAAAACTGGTTTAAGGAGCCTTTTTATCAGCAGTGAATCGACGGATTGGGCTGCTCTCTCTCACAGTCAATAAGTTTCCACGAACCTCTCTACCTTGCCATATATAAACATATAATTATACTAAATTTTAGATTATATTTGCAAAATAAATTTTATTATTTTACTTCTCTCTCTCTCTCTCTCTCTCTCTCTCTCTCTCTCTCTCTCTCTCTCTCTCTCTCTCTCTCTCTCTCTCTCTCTCTCTCTCTACATATATATACACACAGAGAAATTTCAGCTGTTGAGATATGGTAGAAATGACGATCTTAAACAGACTGCATATTATGCCCTAGATAGACACGAAATTCAGAGAGGCACGAAAGCGGTCGACTTGTGGGTAATAATGACCTATGATGCCAAATTGGAGACACAAAATCAGATAACAATAAACAAAGCAAAAAGAGTCGCGGGACAGGTACAAAGAACGTTCAAAAGGAGGGACAAGACAGTAATGATTCCCCTGCTCAGAACACTGATCATACCAAAACTTGAATACTGCTCAGTTTTGACGTCCCCATATAAAAAGGAAGAAATTAATAACTAGAAGAAACGCAGACACATTTCACAGCCAAGATTGATGGCTGCAAAGAACTCAACTACTGGGAAAGATCACGTAAACTAAATCTGTACTCCCTGGAAAGAAGAAGAGAGAGGTATACCATAATCTACATATGGAAAATGATCGAAAAAACTGGTATCAAACCTTAAACTAAACCCAATTACCATCCCAACAACACTGGAAATTAGGAAAGGCAGAATGTATAGTGTTCCCAAATTAAAGGCCCGACAATTGACCTCCTCAACTCTGAAGGAAAATAACTTGGTTGTCAGGAGGCCAAGAATTTTCAACCAGCTTCCAAAGGACCTCAGAAACGTTACAGGGTTCAAAGTTGAAGTCTTCAAGAGAAGACTAGATGCCTGGCTCACGACGGTACCAGATGAGCCGGGTGTACCTGGCTATGTACGGTGGAGAGCGCAAGAAAGCAACTGGCGCCAACACCAAGCCAGGACTAGAGGCGGGCCATCAGCTTGACCTTTGTGGGAAGAAAGACCAACGCACGGAACCCTAACAAGGTTAACAAGGTGTGTGTGTGTGTGTGTATATATATATAGCTAAAATGTGTGTATGCGTGTGGACTTTACCAGTTAATAAATATCGGAAGTGTATAATTGGGACAATTATATATATATATATATCTATATATATATATATATATATATATATATATATATATATATATATATATATATATATACACGAGGAGGGTGGACTGAAAAGTAATGCCTCCACTTGAATAATTCTGGATTGTGTAGCGGTAGCCAGATAAAACCGGTTTTGTGTTGTGACTTGATATCCCCACCCCATTCCAGATAGTGTAGAGGTAACCAGATAAAACCGGTTTTGTGTTATAACCTAATATAGCCTACACTCAATCCACACGTTGGTTCAATATCGATTACAACGGAAAGGAGTAAAGACGTTCGCTTCAAGCAACGTGCTGTAATTGAATTTTTGACTGCGGAAAATGTTGCTCCCATAGACATTCATCGACGAATGCAAGCTGTGTACGGCAAACAGTGTGTTGATGTGAGCATCGTTCGACGTTGGGCGAGACAGTGTAAAGAAGGAGAAGCAGGGCAAGAAGATTTGTGAGACAAACCGCGAAGTGGAAGGCCTGTAACGGCAACCGACGAGGCTCATCGGAACTATTGACGAACTGTTTCGTGGAAATCGTCGCATTAAACAAAATGAAAATGCTGCAATCATAGGTGTATGGGACGGGTGGTCTGGGTGGGGTCTGCAGCCCTCCCTAGATTCGCAAGTTTCTAAATATTTTCGGGCAAACGCCTGAAAATTCGGGCAAACTCCCAAAACAATGGCGGAAAAACTGAAGTTTATTAAATTAGACTCAGATGTACTAATTAAACCAAACATAATAAATTATGCAACAATTTGCTTGGTCGCAATGTCGCTTGTCGCATAAACGTGTCGCATTTAATTTTATAAAAATAAATTTGTTGCTTTATTTATTTCTTAAAACTTTTTGTTATGTAATTTCATTTTTGAGGTACTCATGCAATCTTTTCAATTTATGTTATCGAAAAATTTATGTTATCTGATGGCAAAAGAATTCAGTGTTTTGTTAGAATTAATTTTTCTAGAATATGCATGAAAAATATATATATATTTTATAATGCTCTGTGAATTGCAACAAAATCTTTAACTTCCTTGCCATGTGAAGTTCACGATGTCGACAGCGGAAAATTTTTGCACCTTGGATGAATTTCACAATGAAACACGTGAAATAAATGAATGATGCAAACCCACAAGGAAAAAGAAAAATGATTCCAAGGCTTTTCGTGTATTCAGAAGTACAGCTCGTCAGAGAATATATACTGTGTGGTGTGTATGTATATATATATATAATATATATGTTAAACACAGACCGTGCATGGCACAAGGAACTCTTCTGGGAAAATTAAATCCACTATAGTCCGAATAAGTAATGATAAATGACAAATACCATTTTTTTTTTTTTTTTTTTTTTTTTTTTTTTTTATAGTGGATTTAATTTTCCCAGAAGAGTTCCTTGTGCCATGCACGGTCTGTGTTTAACATATATTGTTCTCAGGAACCATTCTGAGTTTGTGTATATATATATATATATATATATATATATATATATATATATATATATATATATATATACGAAAGGCCTTGCAATCATTTTTTTTTCCTTGTGGTTTGAATTATATATATATATATATATATTATATATATATATATATATATATATATATAATCCTTTATGGACGACTGATACAAATTGGTAACGTTTCAAATAAACGCATTCATAACTTAATCCTACCAAAAATTCCAGCGTTAAAGGGATATATATATATATATATATATATATATATATATTTATATATAATGTGGTTTTCCTTCTGCCAATGGCACTCTTTCTTTCCTTTGATAATTTGAGTCGAGTGTGATACAGTGGGAAATATTTCACAATTTAATCCCGACTTCTTATTTTCAAAAATCTTTTCTCTTTTTCTCACTTATTACCTTACTTATTTTTATTTTTTATTTTTTATTAACTTTGTCTCTTCTTCTTTATATTTCTTGATTATCGTTTATCTTCTTTAGTTTTAGAAGAAAGGGAGCGGATTATACTGTAGCTTTTACTTGATTTGTTTTAATTTTATTTCCCTCTCTCTCTCTCTCTCTCTCTCTCTCTCTCTCTCTCTCTCTCTCTCTCTCTCTCTCTCTCTCTCTCATTATATATGTACATATATTCGATCAGGAAGATCATGCCTATCACAACTTACAGAACACTATAACAATATCCTAGATGCACTGGAAGGCAATGAAAACTTACGGTCATATACACGGATTTTGCTAAAGCTTTCGACAAATGTGATCATGGTATAATAACACATAAAATTAAACATATGAGAATAACAGGAAAAGTGGGAAAATAAAAAATGGATTTACAATTTCCTCAGAGAACGTCAGCAGGTCGTAAAAATCTAAGGTATGTCATCATCAGAATCGGAAGTACGCAGCTCAGTACCACAAGGTACAGTACTTTTATTTATTATCATGCTAACAGGCACAGACGGTGAAGTAACAGTATATTAACATCCTTTGTAGACGATACAAAGATCAGTGGGTTTCTGTTTAAAGGTTTGTACCTATCGCGGTCATTCAATAAAGTATTCATCTTTACAATGTAACTGTTTTTGTCCATGATGACGATCAAATTAGATTTGTCCGCTTTAGTAATATGTAATGAATCGTTATTTTTAAGTGTTTTTAGGGCTTTTTCAAACCTCAAAGGATAATTCGATTCATACCTCGTATGACCTTTGGCTAAAGTCACCTCACTTTCGGATATATTACTATGTTTTTCAAAATTGATAAAAGACTTAGGAATCAGTAAACTGCTGGGCTTTTTTGGGACAGAGAATCCTAACCCAAAACCTAACGCACATTTCGTATTGAAGTCTAGCTCATGGGACGACAAGTTAACAAAATTACTAAAATCACTTTTTTTTTTAGTTCCGTAACTATTGCGAATTAAATCCTCCAGTCTATTGTTTAATTTTCTGTTCTGAGTTCTGCATCTTCTACGTAAGTTGTTGTAAATATCGTCCAAAAGTGTACTTCTCCTCACATTGGAAGGTGTTAATAAAATGTTTAACAGAAAATTAAGAGAAATATTAAAAAATAACTATAATGGGCTTTCTAAGCAGTTTCTTAGTATCAATCCGTCACTACCATATTTGTACGGTTTAGTAAAAACACACAAAGTTAATAATCCCATGAGGTCTATTGTTAGCTCAGTAGGCTCCGTAACCTATAAGCTATCTAAATGGTTAGTTAGTTTTTAACGCCGTTAGTTGGCTCAATTTCCAAGTCACATATTGTAAATAGCATGGATCTTATTGACAAACTGAAGTTTCCTAATGATCCTAATTTCAAACTGGTAAGTTTTGATGTATGTTCGTTATTCACAAAAGTCCCTGTTGATGACCTACTTGATTTTTTAAAAGATACGATCTCTGAATACTCTTTCCCTGTTCAGTTCAACACAACACTCTTATTGAGTTAAATAAGCTTTGCGTCAAAGATTGTAAATTTCATTTTGAAAATAAATTTTATGCTATGTCGTTTGAATTACCGATGGGAAATCCCCTCTCACCTGTATTAGCTAACTTATATATGAAATTTTTTGAAAGCAGAATTTTGCCTACTATTGTTAATTTTAACCTTGTTTGGCACAGGTATATAGGTGATATTTTATGCCTTTGACCTAATAATTTGGATACTGACTTATTTCTTCGTAGGCTCAACAATTTAGTCCCCTCTATTAAGTTCAGGTTTGAAAAAGAAAATGATGGAAGCTTATCTTTTCTGTATCTAAAAATTCGGAGATGCGTTAATCAGTTAAAATGTGAAGTTTATAGTAAGCCTACTAATAATAACTCTCGTGTGCATTTTTATTCTGACCATCATCTCTCGATTAAATCTTCTATTTTCTCTGCTATGTTTCTCAGAGCATTGAGAGTTGTCAGTCCTGAATTTTTAGATTCCGAGTTATGCAATATCATGAATAGTGGTACTAAATTGTGTTATCCTATTTCATTTTTAGATAACTGCCTTAGGAAAGCCAAGAATAAGTATTATATAGTGTAACTCTAAAGGAATTTGAGCGTAAAAATATCCTTAGCCTACCTTACCATGTTAATTTTCAATATCTTCTGACTTTACTTAAAACAATTGGTATCAATGTAGGCTTTAAGTATAATAATACTGTTAAATCACGCCTAATAAAGAATAGCCCGGATAATGTGGTTCGTTGTGTGTATTCGATCGGATGTACACAATGTAACTCAGTATATATAGGCCACACGGGTAAAACGTTAGATCTTAGGGTAAAATAGTATAAATATGCGTGGAGAAGAGCAAATAATTCTAATGCATTGTTTAACCATATGTATAGATGTAATCATAGTATCGAGTGGGATAGTTCTAAAGCGCTCATTAAAAGCAGAGATATAATTGAAAGGAATATTCTAGAATGTGCATTTATCCATTTTAAAAATAATTTCAATAACAGTGCTGGAATGTATAAAATTGACAATATCCTGTTAAAATTCCTTTTGCCTCTCATTAATTCTTGTTAATTATGTGTTAATCTTTTTGTTTTTCCGTCCCCCTGTAGGCTATATATTTTGGTCATCTTGCCTTTTCCCTTCATTCCCTGACGATGTGTATTTCTGAATACACGAAAGGCCTTGGGATCATTTTTCTTTTTCCTTGTGGGTTCTCATTATTATTCATTTCACGTGTTTAATTGTGAAATTCATTAAATACAAAACCAAAAGCAGTTTCCTTTGTTAGAAAATTTAATTATAACAGCCTTTTTTCCTATTTAAATTTTGGAGGTGCTACACTCTTGTTCAATTTTCAATTTCCAGCAACATGAAACGGTTGGAGCAGGTTTGAGCAATTTGGAACAAGTTCCCTTTCATACTCCTTGTACAGTACTTGCGCCTGTTAGTACGATGGCGTCCGTTCAGCAGAAGGCTCAGTGCGTGCTTTGGTATGTCGAGTTCAAGTCAATTGTATCCGTTCAACGCCATTTTCGACGTACGTACGGAACAGAAGCGCCTAGTGACAAAACAATTACTTGATGGTTTGCTCAGTTTAGGGAAACAGGAAATGTTTTAAAGCAGAAATCATCAAGAAGACCACGAACATCCGAAGAGACTGTAGAACGCATTAGAGTGTCGAGTATACGCAGCCCAAAAATATCTATCGCTCGTCGCAGTTTGCAACTTGGTATACCTAAGACCACCATCCAAAATGCGCTGCATAAGCGCCTAAGATCACATGCATACAAAATTCAAATGAGACATGAACTTAAAGTCACTGATCGTCGAAAACGACTCGAATTTGCAAATTTCATGTTAAGTAAAATTGATGACGATGAAAGTTACTTAAAACGGGTAATGTTTACGGACGAAGCTACCTTTCACATTAATGGCTACGTCAATCGTCACAACTGCAGAATTTGGGGATCAGAACAACCAAATGAAGTTTTCGAGTACGTACGTGGCGCCCGAAAGGTGAACGTGTGGTATGGACTACTGCATGACCGGATGGTAGGACCTTTCTTTTTTGTGGAGAGAACTATTACCGGATACCTTTATCTCGATCTGTTAGAACAGTTTGTTTTTCCTCAAATTAAAGACATTGAAAGACAAAATGGAACTGCTGTTGTTTTCCAACAAGACGGCGCCACACCTCATTTTAGTCTTCAGGTTCGCCATGCGCTAAATGCTAGATTTCCTAATCGATGGATTGGAAGAGGTGGACCAACAACCTGGCCTCCACGAAGTCCTGATCTGACGCCATTGGATTTTTTCATGTGGGTGTATGTGAAAAACATTGTCTATGTCGAGAAATTCGTGACTTGAGACATCTACGAGAGAGAGAATCTTTGCAGCTGTAGCAACAATCACACCGGACATGCTTCACCATACCTGGACGGAAATCGACTACCGCTTGAATGTTCCGTAGGGGTACAAATGGTGCTCACATCGAGACTTATTGAAGTATAACATTAAAATTTTTAGTTTTATCACATTTACAAACAAAGGAAACTGTTTTTGGTTTTGTATTTAAAAAATTATTAAAGTTTGAAACCCCGGAGTTCTTTTTCGATGACCCTGTATATTATGTTTTTTCTTGTATGTAGAGGATGGCTGCGCAATTAAAAATAGACGAGAGGGTGAGCTTGGTTTTAATGTTTGGAATACCAGCTACTATAAATCGGTGAATCGGTACAGAATTTATTCTGTCCCGATTCATCGATAATTCCTATGGTGCGCGACTTTTGCGCCACCCTGTATATATATATATATATATATATATATATATATTTAAAGTTAATTCATCCTGGCACATTTTTTAACATACTTGTGCAAGACAGGCCAGATGCACAAGCTTTTGACTCTCGTATCTCAGTGGTTAACACACGTGACTTCTATTCAGAAGTTCTGGGGTTAGAATCCTGATACGGATATATATATATATATATATATATATATATATATCAGAAAGGGTGGTGCCTTATTTCGACTTCCTCTTTCCAAGTTAGACTGTTATCGCCGAAAGGAAGTTGGTTCCATCTGGGCAAAGAATAAATGAATGCCGAGGAGGCTCGTAATTTATCGGATTTTATTATACGGCTTTTATTGTGTTGCCGATAAATTCCTGTTATATACAGAGCAGTTTTTATATATATATATATATATATATATATATAATATATTATATAGTATTTCATAAGTTTCTAATCATAGGAAATATTTTTAATGTCTACACACACACACACACACACACACCACACACACACACACGTGTGTGTGTGTATATATATATAGTAATGTTTATAACATTTCTTTTTAGATCTAGTTTTATGCTCTGTATAATACACTTCCCAAGTGCGTATCCAATGTCATCATAAAAAGGTCACCCTTACGAAGGTTCTTCCTGCCGATACTGTATTCTTAATGAGGTCCGAATGTCTGTAGAAACTCTTGAGGAAACACGAACAAAAGTAAATTCGTCACAGTTTATTAAAGACACCACACGTTCTCGTATCCTCGTTACCAGCAGAAATCTATTCTGAAGAAGGCTTTTTATGTTCCCTTGTGAGGTTACGTCAAGAGACGCCCGCGTTAATGAACATTTCTCACCAAGGCCTGAAATGGTGGTCAGCCTCATAAAAACACTCACGAAATCGTGAGGCAGATTTAAAAAAAAAAAAAACCTGAAAAGGCGACACTCAAAACCAACCAAGACCATCACCAAGGAACTGGAAAGACGACCATAAATAACGGGATGACCCGAATGCCATGTTCTTTAAGATTTAACAGTTGAAGTTTAAGTCAGTCTTCGGCACACAGGTCCCTCGCAGATTTTAACTCGGTGATTATAGACTCTACATTTACCACAGCCAAGAATACCGCTATAAAAATTCACCCTTTGTAAACATTCCATTTTCTTTATGTCTGCAAAGACCTCGCATTGTGTGTCATTTACCGAGCAAGCAATCATTATTGTATTATTGTACAATTTAATGTTATTTATAATCTATTGTTGTATTTGATACTGTATATTCATTCTGGCAATTAATTTACAAAATATCAAGCCTTTTGTAACTTTGATTTATAGCTTTTTGCATTTTGTGTTGTATATACCGTACTCTATTAACCATTGCAATATTAAGTTTGTTAATTAAAGGGAAAAGCCGTGCAGTCCTTGTTGAATGATAAATAAACACACTGGTGACCCCAAATATTAATTAACTATTTAATTACCTACTTAATTAATTATTAATTACCACAGCCTATCTTCATATTGGAAGCCTACACAATTAGACTGTACAAACTTGCCTGAGTTAATAGACTATATAATTAGTTGTTATAACTTGGGCACTATCTTTGAACTTTCAGATGTTCGTGCAATGATGCCTCATTTCATGGAAGTCAGGCTTGTTGCCCTTCCACTATATATATATATATTTTATGCAGGAAGGAGGGGTCAAGACAGAATGCCCGCAAAATTGCACCCTCCCTCCATCAGAAGGAAAACGATACCATTTTCTTTTAATTTTTAAAAGAATGTGTAGTGTGTAAGATGCATGTACGTGTAGTGAGGAATAGGGAAAGAAGTGTGTGTTTAAGAACATGCTGGACTGCTCACAAGGTAGATGAGACACGGAAAATGATCAACTATATATATATATATATGCGCCTCGGTGGTGTAGTGGTTAGCGTCACTGACTACGAATCCATCGGCCCCGGGTTCGAGACCCGACGGCAGCCAGCGTGCAGCAAAAAACCCAGCTGTTCATCCTTCCACACAATAAAAGAAAGTGGTTGGTAGATAAATGGGTACCCTAGGTGGCCTAGTGGTTAAGACGCTGGGCTGCTGATGGGGCGTGGTTCGGATTCCATGTTAAACTGTAGGTCTAAGGTGAAGTGAAAAGCTTGACCTTCGTCAGAATGAACAATTCGGGCGGAAGCTAACCAAAGGTGTATATACAAAAAGAGGGTTGACAAAAGAACTAAGTACCACGATCATTGTTCTGAAGAACAAATGACAAAGCCCATCAGTGGAATGTCAGAATGCAAAGGGGAAAGCAACACGATACTAAATATAGTGACTTGATCAATACATCTATTAATATTTACTGACTTTTATTATCAAATCAAAACCATGGAAAAGCTGAAGGTGTCTCCTTACTTTTGTTAACGCTCTGTATATACTACATGCATGCATACATACATACTGTGTATATTAAAATGCAAATCCACAAGGAAAGAGAAAAATGATTCAAAGACCTTTCGTGTATTCAGAAGTACACCTCGTCAGGGAATGAAGGGAGAAGGCGAGATAAAAATGTTAGAGGCAAAAGGTATTTTAACAGGATATTGTCAATTTTATACATTCCCAGACTGTTATTGAAATTATTTTTAAAATGGATAAATGCACATTCTAGAATATTCCTTTCAATTATATCTGTGTTTTAACGAGCGCGTTAGAAGTTTAGAACTATCTCACTTGATCTTCCGGCTTCACTTAAAGCAATTGGTATCAATGTAGGCTTTAAGTATAATAATACTGTTAAATCACGCCTAATAAAGAATAGCCCAAATAATGCGGTTGGTTGTGTGCATTCGATCGGATGTACACAATGTAACTCAGTATATATAGGCCAAACGGGTAAAACGTTAGACATTAGAGTAAAACAGCATAAATATGCATGAGAACAGCAAACAATTCTAGTGCATTGTTTAACCATATGTACAGATGTAATCATAGTATCAAGTGGGATAGTTCTAAAGCGCTTGTTAAAAATACAGATATAATTGAAAGGAATATTCAAAAATGGACATTTATAATTTTTTTAAATAATTTCAATAACAGTGCTGGAATGGATAAAATTAACAATATCCTGTTAAAATACCTTTTGCCTCTAATTAACTCTTGTTAATCATGTGCTAATCTTTTTATTTTTCTGTCCCGCTGTACATAGGTATATATTTTTGTCATCTCGCCTTCTCCCTCAATTCCCTGACGAGGTGTACTTCTGAATACACGAAAGGAATTGGAATGATTTTTCTTTTGCCTTGTGGGTTTGCATCATTCATTCATTTCACGTGTTTAATTGTGAAATTCATCCCATATATATACACACATATCTGTGTGTGTGTGTGTGTGTGTGTGTGTGTGTGTGTGTGTGTGTGCGTGAAACGACATTAGCGTCGTCGCTATATTTTTAGAATGAAATTTTAATGAAAATCATTATTATGGAGCCAGGATGTTTAGTCACTAAAAACCGTCAAAAAAGACAGGCAAATTGGCAAAATAAACATTCAAAAAAGGCAGTAAAACCTATCAAAAAGGCATTTATAAATTTGCTTTTAAAAAACGTTTAATCTAGAATAATACCTTTATATACGCATAATACATATTACAACTCCCTCAGTGAACAAAACAATGGTAATGCAAATATTAATTACACATAATAACAATGATTTCATTTCCAAAAATAAAGTTTAATAGAGAATAATACCATTATACACGTATAAATAATACATATTACAACGCCATTATAGTGAACAAAACAGTAGGTATTGAAAATGTTTGTTACACAACAATGACAAGGATTTAAATTTTAAAAAATATTTAATATAAAATAATACTATTATGCACCCTCAGTTTCTGCTATATATATATATATATATATATATATATATAATATATATAACCACGAAGGAAAAAGGAAACACAGAATGGTGCTCAAGCGTTTTCGTCTAATGACGTCCTCGGGAACACTGAAATAAATAACAAGTTCGAGACTATATATAGGTCACCAAAAAAAAAAACCTCCCTCTGCGTTTCCTTTTTCCTTCGTGGTTATTTTCATCATATATATTATCCACGTGTTACTTTCGTGAAATATATATATATATAAGGACTATGGCTCCAAACATTTAATGCAAACGTTTTTAGCCGTGCTCGGAGCCATCGTCTTGGTTTTTTATTTCTTATCAAACTTCGATTCCCCAAGAATGATTCTGTCGCCAGTACCTTTGGTTTGCTTCCGCCCGAATTGTTTTTTCTGACGAAGGTCAAGCTTTTCACTCCACCTTAGACCTACAGTTTAACGTGGAATCCGAACCACGCCCCACCACCAGCCCAGCGTTTTAACCACTAGGCCACCCAGGGTACCCATTTATCTACCAACCACTTTCTTTATTGTTTGGAAGGATGAACAGCTGGGTTTTGCTGCGCGCCGGCTGCCGTCACCGGGTCTCGATCCCTGGGCCCATGGATTCATAGTCAGCGACGCTAACCATCACACCACCAAGGCGCATCCTTTTATATATATATATATATATATATATATGATGAATAAAACCACGAAGGAAAGGAAACACAAAATGGTGCTCAAGCGCTTTCGTCTAATGACATCCTCAGGAACACTGAAGTATATAAAAAGGTTAAGCCTATATATAGGTTACAAAAGAAAAAAGAAAAATAAATAACATACATACACACACACACACATATATATATATAATATATACATACATATCTATATATACAAATACATACATACATACATACATACATATATATACAATAAACAGAGAAGTAAAAATAATAAAAAATTAAAAATTAAAACCTTAAAGGATTACCAATGAGGCGTACAGATTGTAAGGAAAAATATCGATTTTTAGCACAAGATCAAATGGATTATAAAAATACAAATTTATACTGGGACTCTGCCGGGTTTTAACACAATGCTGCCTATGGTCAGGTTTCACGTGTTACCTTCGTGAAATAATTTTCATATATATATATATATACACAGTATATATATAAAATGAGAGGCCCATTTTAGGACTGTAATGGAATAATACCAGAAAATAATGGAAAAAAGGCAAATTAGGCACTTTATGACGAAAAAGGCACTTTTTCGTATGAACACAAAAATATGCAAAAAAGGTATTTATGGCATTTTGCCTGAACATCCGGACTCTAATCATTAAATATGAAAAGAAGGATGTAATGAAGGTTAGGTTAGGGTAGGTTAAATTAATTAGGTTATTAAACTATGTTAATTGTCACTATGATTTTGTTTTGTAGCCAAACGTGTGTGTGTGTGTGTGTGTGTGTGTGGTGTGTGTGTGTGTGTGTATTGATATAAAAAAGAGCAGTACATTACATTGATGCATCACATCATATTGCATTAAATAACATTGATAAATACTATTCCTACATTTACAGAAATCATATTCAATATATTCATTATAGCAATCATTATCAGGTATTTTCATTTCGATCAATGGTCTACAATAGTTGTTATTAACTTCATTATTCCTTTATCGAAAATCTGTAAAGAAATTCAATAGTGAAGATAGTGCGAATTTTCCATTTCCATTAACGCAAATATATATAGTTTGTAGTAAGTCTGCCTTCACTGGTGTATAATGAAGAGACCGTTGCATTATTGTGTTATGTTATGTTGTATATCAAAGATAATATTGCGAACGTTATAGAAATAAATCACACACTTCCAGAACCAATAGATTCGACTATAGCAGAACTTAATTTGAACGATTTCAAACTTGTTGTTGCGGTTATATATAGGCCCCCTAATTAAACAGCTGATACGGACGAAGCGTTATATCGTGAACTAAAGAGAATAATAGGTAGTGAGCAGGCTTTAATATGGGTGACTTTAATTGCGCCAACGTGAATTACGATACAATGCAGGGAGACGCTGAAGGTAATCGTTTAGTTAATTTTCTCGAGGATAGCTTTCTTATTCAAAAGGTTGGAGAACCTACGAGGTTGGACAGTATTTTAGATTTAGTAATAACTACGGATGATAGGCTAATTACTGATCTTCAAGTAATACAACCGTTAAGCAATAGCGATCACAATATGGTAGAGTTTGTCCTCTCAGTAAGTCACTCGAAACCAGCTAACTCGACTAAAATTTCAAACTTCCAGCACGCAAACTTTTGTAAATTTCGAAATAAATTGTCACACGTCAATTGGGAAAACGTAATGGGGAACTCCAACGCAAAACTAATGTGGGAATCGTTTGAAACAGTATTTAGGACAAAAAATGAGGAATGTGTACCGTACAAAATTAAGCGTGCGAAAGTAAATAACAAGCCCTTGTGGTTTACTTCTATAGTAGGAGACATTATAAAGAGTAGAGATAGGGCCTAAAGGCTACATAAGTGCGATAAAGACAATTTGTGGTTATGAAACAACTACATATCTCTAAGGCGTGAAGCGAAAAGTGTAATAAAAAAGTCCAAGCGCGAAGTTGAAATCTCCATAGCTCGTGACGGTAAAGAAAACCCCAAGCGATTCTTTCAATACGTCAACAATAGAAATCCAGTAAAAAGTGTCTTGGGGCCGTTGAAAAATGTTAACGGAGATCTAGTTTCTGAAAACAAGGAAATGGCTACCTTGCTAAACGAATTCTTTACGTCAGTTTCTACTGTAGAAGATGTAACGAATATCCCTACGGTCATAGACATAATACCTTTTGATAATGGTAATATTTTGGATAATATTGTGGTTAGTGAAGAGGTGGTAATGCGCTGTAATGGTAAAATGAAAACGCGTAAATCACCGGGGCCGGATTCCATATATCCCATACAACTAAAAGAATTAAAAGATAGCATTGTTGTGTCGCTAACAAAGATTTTTAGTGCGTCTATTTCTGAGGGGTGCGTACCAGATAATGTCAAGTTAGCAAACGTAACACTTATCTTTAAGAAAGGCGATAAAGGTGCGGCGTGAAATTATAGGCCAATCAGTTTAACGTCTGTTGTAGGTAAGCTACTGGAATCAATAATTAGGGATCGTATAGTCGAACACTTAGAATTGCATAACTTAATTAGAAATACGCAGCACGGTTTTAAGCGAAATAAATCTTGCTTAACTAATCTTTTAGAATTTTTTCAAAGCGTGGTTGACATTTACGATAGTCATCGGGCGGTTGATGCAGTGTATTTAGATTTTCAAAAAGCGTTTGACACCGTGCCGCACAAAAGACATTGAAAAAACTAAGGCTCATGGAATCAGGGGTGTAGTAATAAATTGGATAGAAGAGTGGTTGCGAGGTAGGAAACAGAGGGTGGTCGTTGATGGAGCGGAGTCGTGTTGGGCTAATGCAGCGAGTGACGTTCCTCAAGGTTCTGTATTGGGCCCCTTGCTTTTTCTTATATATATATATATTATCGATTTAAATGTCGGCCTAGTCAGTTCAGTTTCAAAGTTTGCGGATGACACGAAGCTGGGTGGTAGGGCGATTAATGACGAAGATAGAGGTAAAATCCAGAATGATCTGAATAAAATCGTTGATTGGTCAGTCATATGGCAAATGAGATTTAACGTCGATAAGTGCAAAATTTTACATATAGGTTCGCGTAACGGTAATTTTGCGTATAGTATGTCAGGGAAAGAGTTGATAAGCGTAGAGCAGGAAAAAGATTTAGGAGTTTAGTCACTGGTGATTTAAAAGTAGCGAAACAAAGTACAGCAGCGGTCAATAAAGCGAAGAAAGTGTTAGGTTTTATAGCTCGGAATGTTGAGTACAAATCGGGCAATATTATAGTTCCTCTTTATAAATCATTAGTTAGACCCCATTTGGAGTACGCGAGCCAATTTTGGAATCCGCATATGCGCAAAGATATAGACAAAATCGAAAGAGTTCAAAGACGAGCAACTAAGATGATTCCGTCGCTTAGGTCAAAGTCGTACGAGGATAGGCTTAAAGAGTTAAAATTGATTACACTCGAGACTAAGAGGCTAAGGGGTGATCTAATCCAGGTTTTCGAAATTATGAATGGGTTCGATAACGTAGATAGAGATAGCCTTTTCGAAATATCTCAATATAATAGGACTAGAAATAACGGGTGTAAGTTCACAAGTAGAAGGTTCGAGACAACAGTTGCCAAAAACTTTTTTACGCATAGAATAGTAAATAGCTGGAATAGTTTGCCGGTAGAAGTAATTAGTAGCACGTCTATAAACATGTTTAAAAATCGATTAGACGCATATGTTGATAGATTGGGTATAGTTTAAGGTAGTAAAATTAAGGGTTGGATAAGATAGATTTTGATTCTCTTTTCATTAAACATCACAATAACCAGACTAGAGGTCATAGTATGAAATTATTTAAGCCAAGATGTAGAACAAATTTAAGAAAACAGTTTTACAAACAGAGTAATTAAGTTTTGGAACAGTCTGACAGAAGAAGTGATGACTTCAGATACAGTTGATTCTTTCAAAAGAAGGTTGCGTTGTTTGATGTCTGCAAGGGACATCTGGTGATAGTGTTTAAGCCCATTTTTTATTGCATGAATAGGGATACTCTCTGTCCTTACACACCCCATTTAAAGAGATTCCTCTGCCGAGCGGTGCCCCCCATAGTACTGTGAGGTATTGAAAAACTCATGATCTTCACTTGCCTCACAAACACCTTTAAATGGGAGACCCAAAATGGATGCACACACATTTCTGCATTACTGTACAGGCTTTACAGCCACACCTACACTTTTCCTCCTAAGTATATATATTATAATGTATATGATTGTAAATTGTAACTTGGTCCGCAATTGATATGAACCGTGACTTATTTTTGGTTGGCAATGTACTGGTATTGATGGATACCGTAATGAAATTGACTGGATTCTTTGGATCTGATATACAGTATTTGCATGTCGGTTATAAATAGATATAGAGTGTAACATATTTGTGGATAGTAGTCTATTATGACTTGATCCTCTGGATCCAGAGATTCTATCTTTATTTTAAATTGATAATTAATTAGTTTTAAATTGATAATTATTTAGTTTTGTAAAAATTGGTCGTTACCAATGTACAGGCAGTTTTTACATAGTGGAGCCACCTCGATGGGCCGAAGTGGCCCCTAGTGTGCCCACTATAAAAATTTCTTATGTTCTTATGGTTCGGAACCCACGTAAAATTGTAGGTCCCCTCCGCCACCACGGAGGACATGCACAATACACAATTACGAACACCGTCAGGTAGACCAGCCATGAGTGGATCCTAGGGTCTTTGTTGGTTTGAGACATTATAACATTATATTCGCCTATTTATGTACAGTTGCCAGTATATGTAATTTTCCTCGCCTCACAGGTGACTCCGTAGATGTGGCAACGCCGCAGTGATAGTTAAGGTACTCCAACTGGGAGAAGGTGGGGTGGAGGGTGGAAAACCGAGTCCATCAACATATAACACAGACATATATATCTAAAGGACAATTGAATGTGGTCATTGACATACAGGTAATTATAATGTAATGTCTGTGTTCGTAAAGATAAACAATTAATATGATCGTGAACAGCGTTGAACTCCATGTAGTTTACTAGTCTTATACAGTAATAAGGTTCCACTATGATTGCTGCCAATCTATACGAACAGCTACTACAATAGAACTTTTTATATATTAGTGAATGCGAAATGTTTGCCTGCAGGAAATTTTCGCGTTTTTCACGTAGACTATAGTTTACACGAAAATATCCAGTAGGCGAAAGTTTTACAATTTAAACTAATGTTTGGAAGATAGTAAGAAATAAAACTTACATCATTAATATAGTTTATTTGAAAAGTAAATTCGGTGTATTGTAATAAAACATTGTAAAGTAAAAGCAGGAAAAACATTTGGATCACCTGAAGATCAGGGCCCCCAGCCGTCTATAATTAGCTTTATAAGGCTAACTAACGAAAATATCACGACCTAACCTAACCAATCGTCAAGGGCGTACAGTTGACCCAACGATTGGGCAACTGTACCTTTGGCAACACGATTGCGTATGTACTTCCAACAAGACGGAGTTCCTCCCCATTTTAGCCGTGCTGAGAACGCATCTCGATGATCGCTTTCCTGATCGATGGATCGGTCGTGGTGGTGCACAAAATTGGCCACCCAGATCTCTGGACCTAACCCCTCTAGATATTTATCTGTAAGGCCGCATGAAAGAACTGGTTTACCAGAGAAAAGTGGAAACACGAGATGCATTGCTCCGTCGTATTTTGGATGCTGCAGCCCTCATAAAGGACAATCGTAATGAACTAATGCGAGCTACACGCGCGATTCATAGACGAGCCCCGATGTGTATTGAGGCCGAGGGTAATCATTTTGAACAGTCATTGTAAATTCATGAATAAAAACTTTAGCAGCTATTTGTTCGCTTATTCTTATTTTTAAACATTCAAACATCCATAGCTCCTTAACTGTTAAGAATCGGACCTATGTCCAGTTTTTGACTGGGAATGACCTCAGCTATAAGCTCCCGAAGTTATGACATTTCTTCCTGACTCACCCTGTATAAGCGGAGTGAAACACTGAGGTCAGGGTTTCGACCCCCAGGTGGTGCTGGTAATAGTAATCCATAAGTTAGTGCATTGGGCAGAATTATTTTGGCCTGACAGCTGTGCCAGTTTTGACCTTCCTCACTGTAATATGCCAATGCCCGTAGCCCAGTGGGTAATAATAATAATCAGCAACGAGGGCCAGAAACTAGCATAGCGCTCAGGCCAGATTAGTGCACTTACACCTGGATTATTATTAGCCAGCCCCATCGACAATCGAACCTCTCTCCCTTCCCCACTGAATCAAATAAAGAGTACTTTTATGATCTAATAAACTGGGGCCGAGCGTTAAGTGGAAATAATTAAATCAGCATAAAAACTGTTTAATCTTTCAAGCACGATTCCCGCAGCCTATGTGGTCAGTGTGTCACCAAAATGTATAGGTTTTATTGTTATTCAAAACTAAATATTTTAGTAACTCGTTACTGAAATTATACACATTTTGGGTTCCTTTATCGACAACTAAATGACACTTAACCTAAACATGTAGAAACATTTGTAGAAACAAGGCATTGTAGTACAATTTATGGATCAACTGAAGATCAGGGCCCCCAGCCTTCTTTAGTTAGCCTTATAAGGCTAACTAACGAAAATATCACGACCTAACCTAACCATTCGTTAGGTCAACTGTACGCCCTTGACGATTGGTTAGGTTAGGTCGTGATATTTTCGTTAGTTAGGATTATAAAGTGAACTAAAGAAGGCTGGGCGCCCTGATCTTCAGGTGATCCCAATTTATATTACTATTTCTGGTGGAACTTTAAAGTACCATTCGTCCTAAAAAGGTTAATAAAATTTGATGGAATGATGGTAAGGGTGGCAATATTATAAACAACAGTGACTAAAATTAGTACAGCATTCCTCTTTAGATCAATTGGATTCAGGTAAATAATAAATAATTAATAAATGCTAAAGAGTAAATAAAGAATAAAGGATAAATCTGAAATTACATTTAAACTGAATTTATCATACAAACAAGGTAACAAATCGTTTTAGGTTTAAATTAATTAATCTATGCAAGAGAACCAATATGATAACTAGAAACGATTTGAAAGAAAGACAAATTCGACCATACGACCAAAATAGTCCTTTGAGCAATTGTATCGTGACGAACTGCCAAAAAACAAAACTGTATTTATGGAAGGTATCCAGCAATGCACATTGTGTCTTTCGAAGATATCCACCGCATTGGAAAAAATTTGTACCTAGCATAGGCATCATGCTTATGGTTACAGGCTACCCAAATAGGCATCGCGTAGAGCATGCAATGTATCGATCACAGATTCCTAGCTTGAGATGAACCAAAAATCTAGAACTCTATATGGAGGGGATATCTTTCATTCTGATACGAACTGAAGGATGGAGTCCAGTTTCCTTGAACTCAAGTTGGAGGTTTTACAGGTAAAAGTAGTCATTTCAAAATTTTCACAGTACAACCTTAAAATAATTACACAAAATTAACAATGAAAACTTATAATATCGGCTATTTCTACTTTAATTCAGGAATAATATATAATTATATTTCCAACTGACATTTCAGTAATAGTTTTGAAGATAATTTTGTACCCCGGTTCATCCGTGCAAGAATCGTCAAATATTCTAATCCTTTCCTTATTGTTTTTGTGCAAGGATGGAGCTCTGGCACAGCTAAGTTTATCACTACACCCCTGCTACAAATTATTAACTTTACGCAAATTATTGGCATACTTTTGTGTTCCAATAATTTTGGGTTTACATTACAATAATAATTTATGGTATTATAATTTTCACCTGAAAAAATATATAAATTCCACAAACATTTATCAATAAATATTGGGTACTTTTCAATCTTACAAAATTGTTTTACCACGTTTTTCCTCCATGTTTTTAGTTTAGAGGATGTTTGTTTAGGAAAAACTAATTTATTTTTCATCTGAA
Source organism: Bathynomus jamesi (assembly GCA_023014485.1). Lineage (NCBI taxonomy): Eukaryota > Metazoa > Arthropoda > Malacostraca > Isopoda > Cirolanidae > Bathynomus > Bathynomus jamesi. Next base: position 94,115 of record JAJOZX010000939.1, read on the forward strand.
GATACTACGAGCATATAAAATGCCACATTCTACAATATACATATGAACATGAAAGTGAAAAAGAGAGAGAGAGAGAGAGAGAGAGAGAGAGAGAGAGAGAGAGAGAGAGAGACTGGCCAAATTATTAGTCACCAGTAAAAAGTTACTTTTCTATGGGCAATTAATTCATTTTTAGGAAATGGATCAGTAAAAATTAAAAAAAGTCACGTTTTAAGAAACTTTAATAATTATATAATAGCGTCAGTACTTAAATTAGTACTGAAAATTAATTATCTTGATGAGAATCAGATACTGTTTCCTCACTCGTGTTAACTCCCTTGATATAAACTTTATAGATAGTTTATGGGAAATAATAAAAGAGAAATAAATAAGAAAGTAAAACAAATAAAATGGAACTGATTTCGAGCCTAATTCGAGTCGTTCATCATGATGAGACGCTCTAACATCAGTGTCTCAAGTATGTATCACAGTAAACCTCTTTTGATGGTAAAGAACAGGCAACAATTACCATTGTTGGAGAATGATTATTAGATAAAAGTTCTTTAAAGATGATTCTTTTATTCTTACTGATCCATTTCTTAAAGAATTATTTGCCCTAAAATTTAAAAAACGTAACATTTCACTGGAGATTCTAATAATTTGACTAGGGTCTGTATATATATATGTGTGTGTGTGTGTGTGTGTGTGTGTGTGTGTGTGTGTGTACATATGATGAAAATAGCCACGAAGGAAAATTAAAACATGAAATAGTGCTCAAGCGCTTTCGTCTAATGACATCCTCAGGAACACTGAAATTAATAACAAGATTGAGATGATATATAGATCACAAAGAAAAAATAATAATATGATTGATACATAAAATATTTTAGGAGAAGCATACAATTCACGTGTAATAGCTACCACAGCTTTAACACCTTCCCTTCTTATCTAAATCTGTTCTGAATGCATTCAAAATAACAGGATTCAGCGAAAAAAGGGCCTGGCTGAGGTTGAAATTGTTTATAAGTTGAATAATGGCATACTCAAGAATGTTTCTATTAACAATGTTGCTTGAGCGAAACAGAATTGATGAATTATTCCAATCAATACAATGGGACAACTCTGACAATGGACAAAAAGGGCATTCGACGACTGTCCCATGTTAGCGGAATATTGATGTTGTTCAAATCTTTTCCCACCTGTCGAATGTAAAGGAAGTCACATTATTTACAACCAATTTTATAGATAATGTCTGAATTATTGGTAGGACTATTCTTTATTATGACATTTTTCACAATATTGTCATATTAAAATACTACATTAATGTTCAAAAGTTTAAGTACATTAACAATGCCTAAAAAGCCTGGGGAAAAATAGAAGTACTAAATATTTTTCGACAAAGTGCGAGGGTTATTATTCACACGATAGAAGGTTCGTTTTGCCTTGTCAAGACAAGATTCCTAAAAAGCAGGTGGGTGACACAAATCATTTCCAATATTGTTGAGTTTTTCCAACTCAGCATCCGTGTATTCCGGACTGGCGATCCTAAGAACACGGAGAAATATTGAAGAAAATATGGCTTCCTTGATACGGATGTCATTTCCGGAGTGAAAGTGTACATAGGACAAATTGTTTGTTTTTTCCGATAGATATTAAACTTAAAAACTGGGCTTGTCGACGATATTTTGTGTATCTGGCCCATGAGGTGTAACCTGGATGACTTTCTCTTCATTTAAATAATCAAACTTCCTCCATTAAGTTTACTTTGGAAGTGGAACAAAACAACTCACTTCCGTTTTTGGATGTGGGTGTACATAGAAAAAGCATAGGTTTTAAGTTTAGTGTCTATAGTCCCACCAAAAATTGCAGTTTTTTGTTGAAGAAGTCGTTGTGGCATATTATACGGGTAGAATGTAGCTTATATATATATATATATATATATATATATATATATATATATATATATATATACCTTGGTTAACCTTCGTTTTGTTTCCGCCCCAAGTGTTCATTCTGACGAAAGTCAAGCTTGTCATTCCACCTTAGACCTACAGTTTAACGTGGAATCCGAACCACGCCCCACCAGCAACCTCGCGTATTAACCACTAGGCTACCCAGGGTACCCATTTATCTACCAATCAGTTTTTTTTTTTATTGTGTGGAAGGATGAACAGCTGGGTTTTGCTGCGCGCCGCCTGCCGTCACCGGGTCTCGATCCCGGGGCCGATGGATTCGTAGTCAACGCTAACCACTACACACCGTATATTACTGATTTGTGTAAGTATATGGAGAACCTATAATATTAATATGCTATTTGTGTCCTTCTGTCTGGGCTTCTGTGCATGAGCAACTTTTAAACGGAGCCAGATATAGAAAAATTTTCTAGAAGAAAAAATGTTAGGTTAATAATAAAAACAATAAAACATATACTCGGGAAGCCAAGTGCATTTTTGTACAAGACCAAGAAAATCACTCACCTAACCTAACCTGACCCAAATTTTTGTTAAATCATGAATCAGCTCTTTCAGTTTCATGTGGAAACTCTTGCAACAATATCTGGCCCATGTTCTGTGGTCTTTGATAAGTTTCAATGCTTCAGTGATTTCAGTCCATCTTGTATTGCAAACAATTTTAATAAATAGAGCGGGCTTCCAAAATTTTCTTATAATTGCCATAGCGTCTTGATAATTCTGCTGCATTGTTCTCGGGCTGCCTTCATAAAGATACTAATTTGACCGGACATTTTTTGTATTTACTCGTATATTTCTAAGACGTTTTCACACAAGGACAGCTTTATGTAGTTTTTTCTAGAGTAAGAAGTTTTGAGTCTCTTAAAGTCTTTGGTAAAAAATTAACTAGAAATCCTGTATTTAAAGAAGAAATGTTGCAATAAAGATACTAATTTGACAGCAAATATTTTGCGGGTCTCTGCTAGTATTTGAATAAAATACGGTGGAGCCAACTGCATTTTATTGGTAAGTACAAATAACCAAATAAGCCCCCTACGTCTTCAACACTGTATTATAAAGCCTTCTTTAGGGTTTCTAAACTACGGTTCAGTTTATTAAGCTCTACACCAATAAAAAAGCATTTAGTTAAGTTAATGCAACAAATAATGATTGTGTCACACAAAACTGAAGCGAGATGACTGACTGTCCACAGAATTCTCGCGATGATTTATAACCACCACAAATGACCCGGACGAGCACGTGGTAATCACTTAACTGAGTCACTGGGGGGGGGCTTTAAAAAGTTTAATATCATGACAACCCTGTTCTCCCTTACTCCTATTTGGCGTTCCCAGAACTTTCCTCGTGTTCTATGGAAAGTGAAGCTTGAATGTGTTCTAGCATATAGTTTTCTTTGCTTTGGACTCATATTCAGACTTTTTTTTCATGAACATTGGCAGTTAACCCTCCCCATCCCACGGGAGAAGATGGGAAATTATAAAATTTCATTTATTTTGTATTTGTATTCTTATAGGCTTAGACAATACTTCAATTAAATATTTTTACAATGACGACGAATAACCTAAATAAAACTTATATTCACTATTCGATATTCTGAATAATTTTGCACCGAATATGCTGTATTCGTACATCCCTAATATATATATATAAATATAAAATTATATACGGAGTGGGAGAAAAGTCTTTAAGTATTTTATACATAAACTATTTAGTTAACAACATTATACAGATACTGTAAGTTGTTCAAATCAATGAATTCAAAATCAACAAAAAGTCTATAAGAATTTTATTCCTACAAATATTTTGTTAAATTGTAATTTATCTTCAACGTTCTCTATCTGCTATGATACATTTGTGGATTCTCTGTGAAACTCTTCATTGTTTTCTGACATATCGAGTGGGATCCTTTTCAGTGTGTTCATCTATTCTGCGGCCAAGGGCATTCACATTTGGAGAGATGAAACCAGGAGTGTAGAGTTTGTTACACAAATAAGCCCAAAGTCAGAAACATGGGGTTAAATCAGATGATCTGGCTGGCCACTCGATGGGACCTCGCCGCCCAAGCATCTTCCTTCAAGGTTCGTATCCAGAACCTCACGGGCAGCTGCAGAGTAGTGTGGCGGCGCTCCATCATGTTGATAAAGCCAGTTCCTGCCAACGCCATTAGTAAACTGTTGCAAAACTTTGTCTTTCAACACCTGGCAATAACGTTTTCCATCCATCGTATCTCTCGATATGTAAAAGGAAACGAGTCCTGAATAATTAATGCACGCCCAAACTGTTGGTGTAGCCGTTTTAACGGGTTTACCCAATCGTAATTTGGGATTTTTTTTCGCCCAGTAGTGAACGTTGTGTTTGTTTCCTTTACTCGTTAAACCGAAGACACATTCGTCTGAAAATTTGATCTTTCAAACGAAATTTGGATCACTGTTGCACTTTTGTCTTATTGTTTCAGCATACGGCAGCCGTCTCTCAGAATCATCGTCGTATATGAGCTGAGAGTAAATGGATTTGTAATCGTGGTACCTCTGTGATTTCAATATTTTTGCTACTGTGCGACTTTTCTTGGTGAAGTTGTTGGATCGACTTGAAAACTGGAGAGGACATTTTCTTTGTTGTTGTCTCCTGTCGCCGTTATTGGGTTTCCGCTTCTTGGGCGATCTTTTACCAGGATCCCTGTTTCCGAAAGTTTGAGCTTCCACTGTCGAAGAGTGGTTGCATTTGATGGTGGTTTATTATATTTTTGTTGAAATAAAGGCAAACTTTCTTCATAATTATTATAAGAAATATCCCATGATACAAGATACACTTTTTCTTCATTGCTGTATTCCATCCTTACTGACATGGCGCTGACTGGGGCATAGGGCATAGGACCTAGGCCATAGGGCTTCTTGTTCTAGCCTAGGGTCATTCCTGGCCTTGTATAGTTGCTTTGAAAAGTATCGCATACACTGCAGTGATATCATTACAATTTATTTATTATTAACAAATTATTCGTATGTATAAAATCCTTAAAGACTTTTCTCCCACCCACCCACAGGGTGGGTAAAAAAAAAGTGACCCCTTAGAGGTAAACTGTCATATTAGAAAAAGTAAGGGGACTAGAGTTCCCAAACTTCATAGATGCTTACCTTGGCATATTGTTCGTGTTAATTGAGAAGTTGCTCGATGTGTCCCCCTTCCTGCTCAACGCAGGCCTCCAAACGTGGACGCCAGTGACCAATACATCTGTTTACATATCGTTGAGACACCTTCTCCCAGTCGAACAGAATTCTTTCGCGTAGTTCATCTCTCTCTTATATTGGTACCATGGATGTAAATTTTGGACTTCAGGGCTTCCCAAACACCATAATCTAGTGGTGAAAGATCAGGGCTACTAGCCGGCCACACATTGGGTTCGATAAAATCCGGTGTTTCGTTCTCAAGGAATGTGACAGTTTGGCGTGCTCTGTGAGCAGGGGCTCCATCTTGTTAGAAAGTATATGTTTCGCTCTATCTAACTGATATTCGACGAATTAGCTGTATGGGTTAATTAGCTAGCCAGTTTAATGTTTAGTACCAGTTTCCTGGCCGTTTTTAACCATTTCCGGCAGTCAACATGACTTTACATGGCTTTATCATCCGTTACTGGCTAATTTTCCCTTTCAATTTCGTTTTCAGGCTGTGGACACCTGTGAAGAAGGTTGTGGTTCAACGGTCTTCTAGTTTCTAATTTTTCTACTTTGTAAATAATATATAGTTTTATGTTAAACTCTTAAATTTCTCTGAAATAATAAATATTCTTTTGGTAATCTCTCTATCGAGTTATGAGTAATTTACATCTCTTTTTTTTTTGTGTGAGGCTGTGAGTTGTGAGCTGCAGCGGCGGCATGGTCTGTAGTGTTGGGTGACCTCACTACTTAATAATTTGTATTAATATTACTTAATAAAATAATATATTATATATATATATATATATATATATATGAAAACTATAATTTTTATATTCATGAAGAGGGATGACAAAAGTAAATAGATACTTCCCAAAAAAATTTTTTTGATTATAATTTATAAAAGTCAATAAATAATAACAAATTAATTGAATTAATATATTTAAAATCATGATCCTTTCCCCTTTGCATTTATTAGTCCAATAAATTTTTTACTGATTTTTATAATCAAATAAAAAATCTATTTACTTTTATCAACCCTCTGTATATGAAGGTATATGAACTTAGTAATAGTAATTTATATTTCCCTGTCTTTGGTTTAGGGATGAAAAAGCTATTAATTGATTAAAACAGTAATGGGCCTCTTGGGGGATTAAAAGGGATTAAAAGGGACTATGAAAATTTGTTTGTGTTTTTGTGCCAGTATCGGTGACGCTTCTCAGTTTCGTGCTCCTTCTTCTTATCAAAATTATCAGTGTTTAAAGTCTGTTACCTAGTTATTGTTACTGCTCCAACAAAACTGTAAAAGCGCCAAGATTACACAGTTAAGATCTCATCAGATAATCTACATTACTTAATTAATAATATTACATAAAGAATATCTTCAAATTTTTCTAGTGACATCCGGCACTACCTTCTTAGTAGTCCTACATGGCCACAAGCTGTAACCGTGCGGTGGCGTACAAAATAGCTAGGCCCAAAATAGCTAGGACAATATAGCTAGTGTCAAAATAGCTAGTGCGACAGAATAGCTAGTGTCAAAATAGCTGGTGTCAAAATAACTAGTGCGACAGAATAGCCGGTGTCAAAATAGCTAGTGCGACAAAATAGCTAGGATCACGAAATCTTGTGAATATGTTAAAACCTGTTAATATTAAAAACCTTGTAAGGGCTTAATGAAAACATTATACATCTATATTTTATTATATTATTATATGCAATACACAGTTAAAATTAAAAGTATTTTAATATTGTAATTTATTTACAAATATTTATTTTATTATAAAACTAGAGTATATGCAATACACAGTCAAAATTAAAAATATTATAATATTGTAATTTAATAAAACATAATTAAACTGTATTGTAATTTATGTTGTAGGTAACTCAACGCAAGAATTCTGCGGTCGTTATTTCGTCCTGATTGTGCCGGGAGATTAGAGTTTTTAACCTTGCATTAACTTCTCTGGTTTTCTTCTTCTCAATAGCCACTTGTCCCGCTAAAAATGCCTGCAAATTTGTTCGTTGAATTCCCTCTTCTCTTTGAATGCCTATCATACATTGTTTGGATGGCTCTGTGCCAACCCTCGAGTTTATTAGTTGTTCTTGGTATGCCTTCCTCTGTTCTTTGTCTGACGTTCCACATTTCAGGAGGAAATAAAGGTGTTCTTCTTCCTCTTCTGTGCGGCCTTCCTAGGTAGTTGTCTTCGAAGTATGCATAGAGATCTGCCAATTCATTGCCCATCTGTAACTGTTCTCGTTCTTCATCCAAGGCTTCAAAGGCTTCGCTTGTCTGCTCAGGGGGAAGAAAGGCTAAAGCGGGAAGCATTTTGCAATAAAGGCGGCAGTTGCGTAGCTGTTTGTTAGACCAAGGTTTTGGATTTTTCTCCATACTGATTGTGATAGATGGAAGAAACATCCCTGCACTGAGACATTCGGAAAAACTGTTGTGAATGCTCTAATTGCTGCTTGTTCAAAGTCGAGAGTTACTATATCAGGTACCAGATCTGGACGTTGGTCTTTGAGAATTTGAAATGCTCGCTGATATGTTTCGCTTGCCTTATCCGGTAGTAAAATGTAAACGCATGGGAACAAGTAGTCTCCTCTTATCGCGTGTACTGTATACAGCTGATAGTATAATTTCGGAACGACTTTGAATGTACCGTCACACATCCAATTTGCCGAAGCTGCGAGTTGGTCTAACATTGCTCCACTGGCAAACATGATAATTCGTCTAGGTTGTCTAAGATCGTCATGTAATAGAAACCGTTCTTGTGTCTCGCCAATGGTGACAGTTCGAAATTGTTCCGATATTACGAAATCCTCTAATGAGTCTGGATCAGGAAGGTAGTCTTCGTCCCGACGTTGTCTCTTACGTTGAATGCGTTTCACGAGTGCCTTTCTTTTAGGGGCAGTCTCGTCAGTGCTTCCTCATTGAGGCCCAGAACGATGTCACTGATAATTCTGCGTGGAGGAGCGGTGGATGCAGCAGCTTCGACACGTATTTTGTCCATTGCAACAGCGAGATTTTGATGTGCCGGATCTGGAGCATGGTTATGCTCTCGTCCTATCTTTACTTCACTGGTTTCCCTGTAGTTGACAGCTGTTATAATAGTTCCTCTGCAGTCTTTTTCTACACATCGCCAGTTCTGAGTTGTTTTGTTTGTCGTATTTTTTCTGTATATGTAACCATCGTAACATATTTGATCGCCTTTTTGTGACGTTATAACATTCATTTTGAAGGGTATATTTGCTATAAAATACAACAAACTTTCACTGTATCTAGTTGATGTGATACTAATTCTTGAATGTCTAACTTCGAAATGGCGTCCCGCGACGAAAGCTTTTTGTAACGTCATTCCTTCTAGAATAATTCTCTCGAAACAGAGAATAAGATTTAATTAATTCAAACAGAGGAAAATACGGGGACAATTCCTGAAAAGTGGGTTTTGCGAATTATCGAGTCAACCTCTCTCCAAAGTTTGCTCCCCAAAATTAGAAAATAAGAAATAATAAGTTAAATTAATAGATTAATTCTTTAAGAGAGATGTGGCAACTAAATATTCCCATAGCATGGCTCGTTGGTAGTTTAACGTTAAAGAAAATTTCAATTTTTCTTAGTTAACATTTATGATTTTATGTTTTATTTTACGCCTAATCGTTAGTCTCAGGGGAGACTAGCTAATAAATTGTATATAAACTTCTGCAAGGATACATTTTATGGCACATAATACATACAAGATTTCGTGATCCTAGCTATTTTGTCGCACTAGCTATTTTGACACTGGCTATTCTGTCGCACTAGCTATTTTGACACTGGCTATTCTGTCGCACTAGCTATTTTGACACTGGCTATTCTGTCGCACTAGCTATTTTGACACTAGCTATAATGTCCTAGCTGTTTTGGGCCTAGCTATTTTGTCGTATACTCGTAACCGTGACCATGAAATAACGAACAAACGGTTGACTCTATAGACAAACGAACGAACAACTGAATTTTAACTACATGTGTAAATGAAAACTTAATATAATGCAAGAACATTATCTAAAAATCGAGTCACATTCTCTCATTAAGACTTCCAAAAACTATCAACAAATATCTAAACTTCAAGTGAATAAACTTTACAAAAATGGCAAAAAGAGGAAACAAAAATCAGCTACAACAACAAAAACAATAGCCATCCCACATTCCCGCATCTCCAGGAGTTTCCATGAGGGAACAGTCGAGAGGTATGCCTTCTCCCTCCACATCAAGTGCTGCTTCCCCCAGCTCCGGAGAGGTTTTCCTCCGTCAACGGATGGAGGAATTCAATGAGAATAAAAGGCAGGAATGCTTGGCGTTTACTGGTGACAATAAACAATTAGCTTTATATATGGAATCGTACCTCTTTTTTATCCTAAACTGCTTGGCAAAAGAGGCTGAAAGAATAAACAAATTAGAAGAAGAAAACAAAGAACTAAAACAGTGTATAAACGCTCTTAATGAGAGCGTATCCACGATAGAAGATCGACGACAAAACCAAACAATAGAAAATGAGAGGTTAAACAGCGACTTCAAACAGGACCCTCACAAAACCTATACTTTATCTGTGGACCTGGAATTCCTCAAGGCTCCCCAAGTGAAAACTCCACTGAAATTGTCAGAAACGCCATCAAAGAAGAACTCCGAAGGTAAACATTCCTGAAAATGTCATTATGGAAGCACATCGATTCGGGAAAAAATAATGATGACTGACAAAAGTATCATAAAATTCAAATTGAGTGACCGGCTTTGGAAATCAGAAGGAAGAAATGCAGTTATAAATATCAAACCTAATATACGAGTATATATTAATGAATCACTTTGTGAATTCAGAAAAGAAGTTTTTATAAATTATTAAAAGTTAAAAAAGAAAAATAATTTATTCGTGTTGCGTACGTAAGTCCCAGGAAGGACAAAGAGTATCGATTCATACTCAACATGACTTCGACAAATTTCAGCGCCATCTACAAACAGAATTGCCTTCAGCATAACCCGTCTGTTCAGTAAACCTATCACTACATAACATATCACTATGTATCATTACTCTTATATAATAATAATAATAATAATAATAATAATAATACAAAAAATTCATAAATTTATGCAATCTTGAAATTTTATAATTTTATAATCCTTATAATCTTATAATTTTGCTAATCTCATATTCCTTCAGATTTTGTAATCGTTAATTTTAAGATTTTATAATAAAATTTTTAATTTTTAATTTAATTTTTAATTTTAAGTTTTTATAATTATAATTCTATAATTTTGCAACTTTCAACTCTACAGTTTCATTATGGATGTATAGGTAATATCGCGTTCTTACATACGTTATTGCTTTAATACAACTGCTTTTTAGTCTATTTTTTATATTGTTTTTGCATATACTATTATATACATGTGTATGTCGTGTGTGTATATATATATATATATATATATATATATGCTGAAAACCCACAAGGAAAAAGAAAAAACGATTCCAAGGCCTTTCGTGTATTCACGAAAGGCCTTGGAATCGTTTTTCTTTTTCCTTGTGAATTTGCAGCATTCATTCATTTCACGTGTTAAATTGTGAAATTCATCCCATATATATATATATATATATATATAAATAAATAAAAAAATAAATTTATTTATATATATATTATATATATGTTAACCCCTCCGTCTATGGCCCTGTGTGGTTCGAATTGACGGGGTTCTAGTTGGGAGGCAGCAACGGATATTTCTTCTATAACATTCTAATTCTTTTCTCTCGCTTTATGGGGTCGACAGTCATTAATTCTTCTCCTGCTATAATACTCTGATACTTTCTCTTGGTACTATAATTATCGACTTTTCTTTTATAACTTATCGACTTTACTGACTAAGTTCCTCTGAAGATAGCCCAACTCGAGGGGGGAAATAAAAAGTTTCTCTTACTGTAATTTACTTCTTAAAAATTTACAGGTAGTGGTCTGAATTTTACATGGGTAGAGATTCGACCTCTTTCGACCATGGCTCAGGCCGGAATCTAAAAAGTTAAGGAGGCAAGGGGCCTCTGCCCCCTCCCCGCAGCGAGGCTGCTAACAAGGGAGTCTCGTAGCAGCGACCAAAGCAGAGTCCCGTAATGAAGTGTAGTTCATTTTACAAATTCATGTATAATATAAGCCTAAATGTTGGGGGAAGGGAGTTGAAGGTTAAGTTCCCCCCTTTTAAACACATGATCAGATGTTTGAAAAATTCCAAATAAAAATAATAAAAAAAATAAAAATAAAAAAATTAATTTGTATTTTTCGCCGTCTACATTTATGAAGGCGATATAATTTCATAGTAGTACATAAGTACAATTTGAGTACATGACTGAGTACGTATTAATTTTGGTTCATTACAATTACGATTACAATTATGGATTACTTCACATTCGCTTATAATTGTCCATTACAGTTCTATTAAAGTACATTCTTACATTATATATTAAGTCATTACATTCAATTACAGTTTCATTGAAGTACATTACAAGTTATTTTTAATTACAGTTTCATTAAAGTACATTACGTTATATTAAATTAAAGTATTACAGTTAATTACAATTAAACAGTTACTATAACTTTGTTTTGTTTTTAGAGTGTTTCATATTAATAGACAATTAAGATGTTAGAAATATAATACAAAGTACATGGGCACATACGGTATGGATTTATATACAACATAATATGTTATAATATGTTATAATATGTCATAACATGTTATAAATTTGAAATCAGAGCGAGAGGAGATATTTATCTTAGAAGCGTTCGATTTTGCTGTCATTAGCGAATTCGATCACTTACCTAAGCATTTTCGAGTTCATCGCGATGGTGATATAAAGAAAAATAAAAATTTAAAAATAATACGAGAACGTATTTGTGCGTTTTCGAACGAATGCATAAAGTTTTGCGTTTCAGAGACTGACACGAGTAAAAATGAATATCTAATAAAATTTATATAGGGTAATGGTCAAGATAAGATATGGACGTATAGATGAATATGGTTGAATAATAATATTTATACTACATAACACCACAACATTATTATTAAAGAATTTACCATACATTGCATACGGAAGATGTCCATATACTAAGCACGTGATTTAGTTTACAAGGTGTGGGAAACGTAAAGAGAATTAAGTTATTTTATGACGTCATAGTGTATAAGTCATTATTAGAAAAGATGAATTAGAGAAATACAGTAATGAATAAAGTACAAATCGAAATTCTATCCAAAACACGCTTAGGCGATTTTGGTTTCTCATGTAAAAATGAATATGGATTATTCTTTGTTCATTTTTACAGTGTTCCCCCCTCTAAAATGGTATTTCTTTATACAATAATATAATACAATTAATACAATACAATTGAGAAAATAGCATCGAACGAATTCAAATTAGATGACGAATTCTTTTTTTTTTTACAATATAACATTATTATTAAAGAATTTACCATACATTGCATACGGAAGATGTCCATATACTAAGCACGTGATTTAGTGTACAAGGTATGGGAAACGTAAAGAGAATTAAGTTATTTTATGACGTCATAGTGTATAAGTCATTATTAGAAAAGATGAATTAGAGAAATACAGTAATGAATAAAGTACAAATCGAAATTCTATCCAAAACTCGCTTAGGCGATTTTGGTTTCTCATGTAAAAATGAATATGGATTATTCATTGTTAATTTTTACAGTGTTCCCCCCTCTAAAATGGTATTAATTTAAACAAAAATAATACAATTAATACAATACAATTGAGAAAATAGCATCGCACGAATTCAAATTAGATGACGAATTCTTTTTTTTTTACAATATAAATTTTATACGGAACGAGTTCGGGTGGTTGGATACAATGCAGAGTAATCAAATTTTTAATATGACACTTACTTAGTTATTATAAAATATAAAAAATTCAAAGATTAATATTTAATTTAGGCAAACAATTAAGTTAGACAAAGAATGATATTGTTAAATTTTTAACAAAAATTTTTTTTAATTTTTCTGTGGGAAGAATTACATGCAAAATGAATAGTAGATAAAAGGGAAAAATGTAAATCGTACAATCTGTAAAGTAATTTTTATTGACTACTGTAGGTAAAAATAGAATTACGTAATCGATGATGTATAGACCTGTGGTCTAGTGTGTATTTGTGTGTACTAGGTACAAAGTGTGTATCTTACAATTTCGAGGGTACAGATTAGCTGAGAGGATTGTTCAATTAACTGAATAAATGCATGAGCAAGATATATTAGAAAGCAAAAATGATTAAGACTAAATAGCATAGTTAGCACTTACACGTAATGAAATAAAGTTTATTGTGATATCCAATGATTTTAGCATAAGGTTTGTGTATATATAGTGTGCATACATGTGTGTGTGTTTGTGTGTGTGTAAGGGTTATTATTATTATTATTATTATAAAATCCTTTAAGTTCAAGGTAGTATTTAAGTATTTAATTAAATCAGTTACACGTATTAAGGTAATAAACAAAACGCAGTTAGAGGAACTGACAATAAATGAAAGTAAATCTCACGGTTTTAAAATTGAATTTTGACACACAATTAATTAAATTCGACTACGACAATTACTCAGCATTAATCGAATAAAAAAAATATAAAAAATATAAAAATTGAAAATAGAAATCAATTATAAACTATAATGAACTAAACATATACTGTAATATAAAAAAACACAACCTAAATTGAGGTTATGTTCCACAGTACCAAAGAGGAATTAAGTATGGTTGAACCATTTCTCTGGTTGACACGGTTCAAGCGGGGTTGGGGTGTTACAATAAAATAAAAATAAAAAACAAAGTTTGGAGTACTACATTTGGGGGAATTGAGTAGTGACTAAGCAGGGGGTATAAGTCTGAAATTGACAATTACATCTTTTCGTGAGCACTTTGCTTTTTTTTTTTTTTTTTAACGATTGCTTGACACACTACTTAGAACAAAAATTAAAAGAGTTGAAACAAAACGGAGGGACGGCATGTTCCTCATATACATTACAATAATTATCCAAATCGTTACAACCTTTGTAAAAACGGTTTTGGTTACAAATAATAAAATACCTAACTATATTTATATACGCAACAGTGGCATGAAAAGAAAAGACAAATCGGTCAATTTCCTTCTTACAAACAAAAAAAAAGGATAACTAAAGACGCAAACCGGTCAATTCTGGTAGAATTTAATTCTCTTTTACAACAAAAAAAAAAGGTTGAATTAAATTCTCTTAAACAACAACAAAAAAGGTTGAATTAAATTCTTAAATTACATTTTCTTAAATTAAATTCTCTTAAACTACAAAGAAAAAGTTGAATTCAATTGACTGCATTGAAATGACTTGGGACTTGAAACTTGAAACTGTCTGACTTGAACTCTATCAAGTATCTTGAAACTGAAGCTGTCTAACTTGAACTCTATCAAGTGTCTTGAAACTGTCTAACTTGAACTCTATCAAGTATCTTGAAACTGTCTAACTTGAACTCTATCAAGTATCTTGAAACTGTCTAACTTGAACTCTATCAAGTATCTTGAAACTGTCTAACTTGAACTCTATCAAGTATCTTGAAACTGTCTAACTTGAACTCTATCAAGTATCTTGAAACTGTCTACTTGAACTCTATCAAGTATCTTGAAACTGTCTAACTTGAACTCTATCAAGTATCTTGAAACTGAACTGACTAAAATTGACTGCACTTGAACTCTATCAAGTGGAGTCTACTGAAAACGAAACTGACTTGCACTTGAACTGCTATCTAGTGAAGATTAACTGAAAACGGAAAATGACTGCACTTGATCTCTATCAAGTGGAGACTATTAACCTCTGGGGTTTGGTTTTCCCTCTTGGTGCAACCGACTTACTTGAAATGCAATCAAGTATCTCTTTAAATCTCTATAAACTCTCTGTAAACTCTCTCTTTCTTAATTTGCAAGTCAATTCAATTCAATAATTTGAAAAAAATTGTATAAAAAAATAAAAAAATGCAAACAATATTTCACTCTAATGTACGCGAAGGTACGGTACTATTACACTGGGCAACACGTATTTTACTGAATGATATCTGACACTTGATTCTAGGTAATTTGGGTGCGCTGAATACGAATTTCAACTCGGTTTGGCTCTATCAGGTCCTGATTCTTGTCGACAGCCTATGTGCCATTTTCCAGATTTTTCAAATTAGGACTAAAAAATTAAGTCATGTGTTAATTTTTTTTTCAAGTTTCATGAATACAAGCAGTTCAAACTACAGTAAAATTACATTATAACGATAGAAATGACTTAAAATAAAAAAACAAACAGATATGAAGCTTTCACTGTGGCAAAAAGTTTCTTTTGTAAGACTTTCTAGCGTATTTGCTTGTTGATGGCAGGTCTCTTTTCAAGCACCAGCAGTAATCAGCCATCATGTGGGAATCCCAGCGGCCTTGGTACCGTTCCTCCATAATTTTGATATCTTGGTGGAATCTTCCCCTTGTTCGTCACTTACTGTACATCACCTAAATTACTTGGAAATTGGTCAAGATGGCTATTCAAAAAATACATTTTTATGCTCATATTGCAACCTAACTCTTTGTAGTCCCTTAAAAGTTTTTTTACGATTTCTTCGTAGTTATCTGCCCTATAATTGCCTAAAAAGTTTTCTATCAAGTCCACGAATGAGAACCAGCCATTTTTTTCGCGTTCATTCATGACATTAGGAAAATTGCTGTCTTTAATCATTGTTCTTATTTGTGGACCGTCGAAAATTCCCGCCTTGATTTTTTCATAACTTAAACTTGGAAATTTTGAAGTTATGTATTTGAAACACTCGCCGTTCGTATCTAAAGCTTTTACATATTGTTTAATGAGGCCTAGTTTTATATGCAGAGGAGGAAACATGATTTTATCTCTGCTCACTAAAGGTGGATTAATTACGTTTTTTTCTCCGACAGTAAGTGATGTTCGTGCTGGCCAGATTTGTTTGAAATAATGTTCTTCCTTGGCTCTGCTGTCCAATAAGCAAAGGAAGCAGGGATATTTAGTATACCCTCCTTGTTGTCCTAGCAGAAAATTAACCATTTTTAAGTCAACACATATGATCCACTCGTGCTCCCTATATTTGATAAGATTTAAAACCTTTTCTATATGTTCATACTTTTCTTTTAATTTTGTTGAGTGCCCAATCGGTATCGAGCCGTATAGATTGCCATTATGCAACAACACACACTTAAGACTTCTTTTCGAACTGTCTAAAAACAAGCGCCAATCATTTGCATCGTAAGACTCAACCCCCATCTTCTTTAAAAACCAACTATGTCGCAGCAATATACTAAACTATCCTCTGTTCTAAAATATTTAACAAGTTCTTCTTCACTTTTTCTGTAAAATGAAATGTATGTGTTTGAAGTAAGCAAGTTTTTCTCTTTAAGTCTTGAAGCTAAAATTTCCGCAGCCTTTTTTGGCAAATTTAGATCCCTTACAAGATCATTCAACTCGGCCTGGTTAAACTTTTGCGGATCGTTTTGACTTTCAAATACGCTGGGGTCAAAATCGGTGTCTGACTCCTCAAAGTGCATAACAATATTTTCAGGAACATCTTCAACTAATTCTTGAGTTGGCAGACCCTTAAATTTTGGAATGGGGATCTCATTTGAATGTAGCACAGGTCGTATCGCGGTGTCGAAATTTGGGTACTCGATACAATGTTTATTTTTCTTAGTGAAGCCCGAAGTCTTGACAAAGCAAAGGTAGCAATCGGTCTCGTGGTTAGTAGGCTCTCGCCACACCTGATATGGAAAAAAAATTGTAAAGCGTTAACAAAAGCGACGAGAGACTTGTTTTTATGAATTTTATCAAAAGTTATCACCCAAACATTTAACATTTCTATGTGTTTCAACCTTATGCAATATTTGAGATTCTTATAAACATTTTCTGTAAATTTTTGTTTATGTACCTAAGTTACAATTACATTTAGGTAAGTTACAGTATACTAGTTATTAAATTACGTAGTTTTATGAAATCATAAACTTACCATCGGAACTCCAAAAGGTATTTTTGAATCCGAACCCTTCGTCCAATGTCGCAGTCTTTCAATGCATATAGTGCAGGCTTTATGTGGAGCCCACGATTTATCTTGGTCCCCCAGTTTTATGCCAAAATAAGCTAAGTAAGCTCTTTTTACGAAGTCAGTTATATTTGCTCGTTGATGTGGAAGTGTAAAATTTCCACATATATAACAGAAGGAATCAGGGGTTTTTGCATTTGAACTTTCTAGTGCTTGATGACATATTGCTTGATTGTTCTGCCAATTTGTAAAGGTATTTAAAGCCCTTAATTCATATAAATTTAAGAAAATCTGAAATATAAACACAAAAATTAGTTTAAATAGGTACTTATTATGAAATAGGTACTTACAATCTATGAAATTAAACTAGAAACACGGATGAGTAGGTACAATATAAATTACGTCTAATTAAATCAACTATATTAAATCACGATGACAAAATTACTCACTAAATCATATGCCAATTCAAAATTATGTTAATGCCCAAACTTAATTAACTAACTCAACTGACTGACTGAACGCCTGACTGATTGAATTGACTGATTAACTCTGGAAACGAGTCGCTTTTATATATTTTAGTTGTCCCTCTAGAATACTCTACAGAGAAAAGGAACGCTCGAGAAAATTTTAGAATTCTATGATATTTTTAGCTTAATTTACTAATATTAAAATGGGTTAAAAATGACAAAATTAAAAATATTTTTAGGGTGTTACATATAAAAATATACATAATACAACAATACCATAACAATAGGTACAAATACCTAGATAAAAACCTAGTTGCATAATGTGTAACTGCAAAAAGACTTAGCGAGTATTGAGAAAAAAACCTTTTTATGAATACGACGAAAGAGGAGGGGTGTTGAGCAAAATCAGGACCTGATAGAGCAAAACCGAGTAAAAACTCGTGCTCAGCGCACCCAAAATACCTAGAACTAACTGTCAAATCTAATTCAATAGACAAAAAGTTGAAATTTGTTCCCCAGTGTTATGTTTGGTACATAAAAAAATTATTCTATACTGACTATAATAGTGAAATTATCTCTGAAATTAACTCTCTGAAATTAGCTCTCTGAAATTAGCTCTCTGAAATTAACTCTCTGAAATTAACTCTCTGAAATTAACTCTCTGAAATTAACTCTTTCTGTTACTTTTAACTTCTGTTACTTTTAACTTCTGTTACTTTTAACTTCTGTGAAAATTAGTTTCACTAAAAAAAATGTATCACTGGTGTCTGAAGTGTTCACTGTGTTTTGTGTTAATTCTGGCTCAATACTAAATATTAACTGTTAATAATACTGACTTTTCAAATGTTTACAAATGACTTAAAAAAAACCAACTCTGTACTTAACAAAATTTCTACGGCGAAATCCTTAGAGACGTGTCCTGAAGACGTGTCTTGCTGGCTACTTCTTCTTGGATGAAAACTAGGCGTGGAGAACTTGGAGTCGTGACACACCGGTTCAAGGGTCGCCACTTGTTAAACTCTTGGCTACAGACTCGCCAGACTGTTAAGCCAATATCTTCTATGTGCTTGGGTCGTCTTGATTTTTTATCCTGATGCAGGGTCGCCAGACTGTTAACCCCTCCGTCCTCCGTCTATGGCCCTGGGTGGTTCGAATTGACGGGGGTTCTAGTTGGGAGGCAGCAACGGATATTTCTTCTATAACATTCTAATTCTTTTCTCTCGCTTTATGGGGTCGACAGTTATTAATTCTTCTCTTGCTATAATACTCTGATACTTTCTCTTGGTACTATAATTATCGACTTTTCTTTTATAACTTATCGACTTTACTGACTAAGTTCCTCTGAAGATAGCCCAACTCGAGGGGGAAAATAAAAAGTTTCTCTTACTGTAATTTACTTCTTAAAAATTGACAGGTAGTGGTCTGAATTTTACATGGGTAGAGGTTCGACCTCTTTCGACCATGGCTCAGGCCGGAATCTAAAAAGTTAAGGAGGCAAGGGGCATCTGCCCCCTACCCGCAGCGAGGCTGCTAACAAGGGAGTCTCGTAGCAGTGACCAAAGCAGAGTCCGGTAATGAAGTGTAGTTCATTTTACAAATACATGTATAATATAAGCCTAAATGTTGTGGGAAGGCAGTTGAAGGTTAAGTTCCCCCCTTTTAAACACATGATCAGATGTTTGAAAAATTCCAAATAAAAATAAAAATAAAATAAACTAATTTGTATTTTTTCGTACATAAGTACAATTTGAGTACATGACTGAGTACGTATTAATTTTGGTTCATTACAATTACGATTACAATTATGGATTACTTCACATTCGCTTATGATTGTCCATTACAATTCTATTAAAGTACATTCTTATATTATATATTAAGTCATTACATTCAATTACAGTTTCATTGAAGTACATTACAAGTTATTATTAATTACAGTTTCATTAAAGTACATTACGTTATATTAAATTAAAGTATTACAGTTAATTACAATTAAACAGTTACTATAACTTTGTTTTGTTTTTAGAGTGTTTCATATTAATAGACAATTAAGATGTTAGAAATATAATACAAAGTACATGGGCACATACGGTATGGATTTATATACAACATAATATGTTATAATATGTTATAATATGTCATAACATTTAAATTTGAAATCAGAGCGAGAGGAGATATTTATCTTAGAAGCGTTCGATTTTGCTGTCATTAGCGAATTCGATCACTTACCTAAGCATTTTCGAGTTCATCGCGGGAGGTGATATAAAGAAAAATAAAAATAAAAAAATAATACGAGAACGTATTTGTGCGTTTTCGAACGAATGCATAAAGTTTTGCGTTTCAGAGACTGACACGAGTAAAAATGAATATTTATAAAATTTATATAGGGTAATGGTCAAGATAAGATAAAGACGTATAGATGAATATGGTTGAATAATAATATTTATACTACATAACACCACAACATTATTATTAAAGAATTTACCATACATTGCATACGGAAGATGTCCATATACTAAGCACGTGATTTAGTGTACAAGGTATGGGAAACGTAAAGAGAATTAAGTTATTTTATGACGTCATAGTGTATAAGTCATTATTAGAAAAGATGAATTAGAGAAATACAGTAATGAATAAAGTACAAATCGAAATTCTATCCAAAACTCGCTTAGGCGATTTTGGTTTCTCATGTAAAAATGAATATGGATTATTCATTGTTCATTTTTACAGTGTTCCTCCCTCTAAAATGGTATTAATTTATACAATAATATAATACAATTAATACAATACAATTGAGAAAATAGCATCGAACGAATTCAAATTAGATGACGAATTTTTTTTTTTACAATATAAATTTTATATGGAACGAGTTCGGGTGGTTGGATACAATGCAGAGTAATCAAATTTTTAATATGACACTTACTTAGTTATTATAAAATATAAAAAATTCAAAGATTAATACTTTAATTTAGACAAACAATTAAGTTAGACAAAGAATGATATTGTTAAATTTTTAACAACATTTTTTTTATTTTTCTGTGGGAAGAATTACATACAAAATGAATAGTAGATAAAAGGGAAAAATGTAAATCGTACAATCTGTAAAGTAATTTTTATTGACTACTGTAGGTAAAAATAGAATTACGTAATCGATGATGTATAGACCTGTGGTCTAGTGTGTATTTTTGTGTAGTAGGTACAAAGTGTGTATCTTACAATTTCGAAGGACAGATTAGCTGAGAGGATTGTTCAATTAACTGAATAAATGCATGAGCAAGATATATTAGAAAGCAAAAATGATTAAGACTAAATAGCATAGTTAGCACTTACACGTAATGAAATAAAGTTTATTGTGATATCCAATGATTTTAGCATAAGGTTTGTATATATAGTGTGCATACATGTGTGTGTGTGTGTGTGTGTGTGTAAGGTTTATTATTATTATTATTATAAAATCCTTTAAGTTCAAGGTAGTATTTAAGTATTTAATTAAATCAGTTACACGTATTAAGGTAATAAACAAAACGCACTTAGAGGAACTTACACTTAATGAAAGTAAATCTCACGGTTTTAAAATTGAATTTTGACACACAATTAATTAAATTCGACTACGACAATTACTCAGTATTAATCGAATAAAAAAATATAAAAAATATAAAAATTGAAAATAGAAATCAATTATAAACTATAATGAACTAAACATATACTGTAATATAAAAAAACACAACCTAAATTGAGGTTATGTTCCACAGTACCAAAGAGGAATTAAGTATGGTTGAACCATTTCTCTGGTTGACACGGTTCAACCGGGGTTGGGGTGTTACAATAAAATAAAAATAAAAAACAAAGTTTGGAGTACTACATTTGGGGGAATTGAGTAGTGACTAAGCAGGGGGTATAAGTCTGAAATTGACAATTACATCTTTTCGTGAGCACTTTGCTCTTTTTTTTCTTTTTTTTTTTTAAAGATTGCTTGTCACACTACTTAGAACAAAAATTAAAAGAGTTGAAACAAAACGGAGGGACGGCATGTTCCTCATATACATTACAATAATTATCCAAATCGTTACAACCTTTGTAAAAACGGTTTTGGTTACAAATAATAAAATACCTAACTATATATTTATATACGCAACAGTGGCATGAAAAGAAAAGACAAATCGGTCAATTTCCTTCTTACAAACAAAAAAAAAGGTTAAACTAAAGACGCAAACCGGTCAATTCTGGTAGAATTTAATTCTCTTTTACAAAAAAAAAAAAGTTTGAATTAAATTCTCTTAAACAACAAAAAAAAAGTGAATTAAATTCTTAAATTACATTTTCTTAAATTAAATTCTCTTAAACTACAAAGAAAAAGTTGAATTCAATTGACTGCATTGAAATGACTTGGGACTTGAAACTTGAAACTGTCTGACTTGAACTCTATCAAGTATCTTGAAACTAAAGCTGTCTAACTTGAACTCTATCAAGTATCTTGAAACTGTCTAACTTGAACTCTAAGTATCTTGAAACTGTCTAACTTGAACTCTATCAAGTATCTTGAAACTGTCTAACTTGAACTCTATCAAGTATCTTGAAACTGTCTACTTGAACTCTATCAAGTATCTTGAAACTGTCTAACTTGAACTCTATCAAGTATCTTGAAACTGAACTGACTAAAATTGACTGCACTTGAACTCTATCAAGTGGAGTCTACTGAAAACGAAACTGACTTGCACTTGAACTGCTATCTAGTGAAGATTAACTGAAAACGGAAAATGACTGCACTTGATCTCTATCAAGTGGAGACTATTAACCTCTGGGGTTTGGTTTTCCCTCTTGGTGCAACCGACTTACTTGAAATGCAATCAAGTATCTCTTTAAATTCTATAAACAAACTCTCTGTAAACTCTCTCTTTCTTAATTTGCAAGTCAATTCAATTCAATAATTTGAAAAAAATTGTATACAAAAATAAAAAATGTAAACAATATTTCACTCTAATGTACGCGAAGGTACGGTACTATTATGTTTGGTACATAACAAAATTATTCTCTACTGACTATAATAGTGAAATTATCTCTGAAATTAACTCTCTGAAATTAGCTCTCTGAAATTAGCTCTCTGAAATTAACTCTCTGAAATTAACTCTCTGAAATTAACTCTCTGAAATTAACTCTCTGAAATTAACTCTCTGAAATTAACTCTTTCTGTTACTTTTAACTTCTGTTACTTTTAACTTCTGTTACTTTTAACTTATGTTACTTTAAACTTCTGTTACTTTTAACTTCTGTGAAAATTAGTTTCACTAAAAAAAATGTATCACTGATGTCTGAAGTGTTCACTGTGTTTTGTGTTAATTCTGGCTCAATACTAAATATTAACTGTTAATAATACTGACTTTTCAAATGTTTACAAATGACTTAAAAAAACCAACTCTGTACTTAACAAAATTTCTACGGCGAAATCCTTAGAGACGTGTCCTGAAGACGTGTCTTGCTGGCTACTTCTTCTTGGATGAAAACTAGGCGTGGAGAACTTGGAGTCGTGACACACCGGTTCAAGGGTGGATGTTACGAACTGGAAGTCGTGACACGCCGGTCAAATCGTGGGTCGCCACTTGTTAAACTCTTGGCTACAGACTCGCCAGACTGTTATGCCATATCTTCTATGTGCTTGGGTCGTCTTGATTTTTTATCCTGATGCAGGGTCGCCAGACTGTTAACCCCTCCGTCCTCCGTCTATGGCCCTGGGTGGTTCGAATTGACGGGGGTTCTAGTTGGGAGGCAGCAACGGATATTTCTTCTATAACATTCTAATTCTTTTCTCTCGCTTTATGGGGTCGACAGTTATTAATTCTTCTCTTGCTATAATACTCTGATACTTTCTCTTGGTACTATAATTATCGACTTTTCTTTTATAACTTATCGACTTTACTGACTAAGTTCCTCTGAAGATAGCCGAACTCGAGGGGGAAAATAAAAAGTTTCTCTTACTGTAATTTACTTCTTAAAAATTTACAGGTAGTGGTCTGAATTTTACATGGGTAGAGGTTCGACCTCTTTCGACCATGGCTCAGTCCGGAATCTAAAAAGTTAAGGAGGCAAGGGGCTGCCCCCTCCCCGCAGCGAGGCTGCTAACAAGGGAGTCTCGTAGCAGTGACCAAAGCAGAGTCCCGTAATGAAGTGTAGTTCATTTTACAAATACATGTATAATATAAGCCTAAATGTTGGGGAAGGCAGTTGAAGGTCAAGTTCCCCCTTTTAAACACATGATCAGATGTTTGAAAAATTCCAAATAAAAAAAATAAAAATAAAAATCTAATTTGTATTTTTTCGTACATAAGTACAATTTGAGTACATGACTGAGTACGTATTAATTTTGGTTCATTACAATTACGATTACAATTATGGATTACTTCACATTCGCTTATGATTGTCCATTACAATTCTATTAAAGTACATTCTTATATTATATATTAAGTCATTACATTCAATTACAGTTTTATTGAAGTACATTACAAGTTATTATTAATTACAGTTTCATTAAAGTTCATTACGTTATCTTAAATTAAAGTATTACAGTTAATTATAATTAAACAGTTACTATAACATTGTTTTGTTTTTACAGTGTTTCATATTAATAGACAATTAAGATGTTAGAAATATAATACAAAGTACATGGGCACATACGGTATGGATTTATATACAACATAATATGTTATAATATGTTATAATATGTCATAACATGTTATAAATTTGAAATCAGAGCGAGAGGAGATATTTATCTTAGAAGCGTTCGATTTTGCTGTCATTAGCGAATTCGATCACTTACCTAAGCATTTTCGAGTTCATCGCGGGAGGTGATATAAATAAAAATAAAAATATAAAAATAATACGAGAAAGTATTTGTGCGTTTTCGAACGAATGCATAAAGTTTTGCGTTTCAGAGACTGACACGAGTAAAAATGAATATTTAATAAAATTTATATAGGGTAATGGTCAAGATAAGATAAGGACGTATAGATGAATATGGTTGAATAATAATATTTATACTACATAACACCAGAACATTATTATTAAAGAATTTACCATACATTGCATACGGAAGATGTCCATATACTAAGCACGTGATTTAGTGTACAAGGTATGGGAAACGTAAAGAGAATTAAGTTATTTTATGACGTCATAGTGTATAAATCATTATTAGAAAAGATGAATTAGAGAAATACAGTAATGAATAAAGTACAAATCGAAATTCTATCCAAAACTCGCTTAGGCGATTTTGGTTTCTCATGTAAAAATGAATATGGATTATTCATTGTTCATTTTTACAGTGTTCCCCCGTCTAAAATGGTATTAATTTATACAATAATATAATACAATTAATACAATACAATTGAGAAAATAGCATCGAACGAATTCAAATTAGATGACGAATTTTTTTTTTTTTACAATATAAATTTTATATGGAACGAGTTCGGGTGGTTGGATACAATGCAGAGTAATCAAATTTTTAATATGACACTTACTTAGTTATTATAAAATATAAAAAATTCAAAGATTAATATTTAATTTTGGCAAACAATTAAGTTAGACAAAGAATGATATTGTTAAATTTTTAACAAAATTTTTTTTTATTTTTCTGTGGGAAGAATTACATACAAAATGAATAGTAGATAAAAGGGAAAAATGTAAATCGTACAATCTGTAAAGTAATTTTTATTGACTACTGTTTGGTAAAAATAGAATTACGTAATCGATGATGTATAGACCTGTGGTCTAGTGTGTATTTTTGTGTAGTAGGTACAAAGTGTGTATCTTACAATTTCGAAGGACAGATTAGCTGAGAGGATTGTTCAATTAACTGAATAAATGCATGAGCAAGATATATTAGAAAGCAAAAATGATTAAGACTAAATAGCATAGTTAGGACTTACACGCAATGAAATAAAGTTTATTGTGATATCCAATGATTTTAGCATAAGGTTTGTATATATAGTGTGCATACATGTGTGTGTGTGTGTGTGTGTGTGTGTGTGTAAGGGTTATTATTATTATTATTATAAAATCCTTTAAGTTCTAGGTAGTATTTAAGTATTTAATTAAATCAGTTACACGTATTAAGGTAATAAACAAAACGCACTTAGAGGAACTTACAATTAATGAAAGTAAATCTCACGGTTTTAAAATTGAATTTTGACACACAATTAATTAAATTCGACTACGACAATTACTCAGTATTAATCGAATAAAAAAATATAAAAAATATAAAAATTGAAAATAGAAATCAATTATAAACTATAATGAACTAAACATATACTGTAATATAAAAAAACACAACCTAAATTGAGGTTATGTTCCACAGTACCAAAGAGGAATTAAGTATGGTTGAACCATTTCTCTGGTTGACACGGTTCAACCGGGGTTGGGGTGTTACAATAAAATACAAATAAAAAACAAAGTTTGGAGTACTACATTTGGGGGAATTGAGTAGTGACTAAGCAGGGGGTATAAGTCTGAAATTGACAATTACATCTTTTCGTGAGCACTTTGCTCTTTTTTTTTCTTTTTTTTTTAAAGATTGCTTGTCACACTACTTAGAACAAAAATTAAAAGAGTTGAAACAAAACGGAGGGACGGCATGTTCCTCATATACATTACAATAATTATCCAAATCGTTACAACGTTTGTAAAAACGGTTTTGATTACAAATAATAAAATACCTAACTATATATTTATATACGCAACAGTGGCATGAAAAGAAAAGACAAATCGGTCAATTTCCTTCTTACAAACAAAAAAAAAGGATAACTAAAGACGCAAACCGGTCAATTCTGGTAGAATTTAATTCTCTTTTACAAAAAAAAAAATTTGAATTAAATTCTCTTAAACAACAAAAAAAAAAGTGAATTAAATTCTTAAATTACATTTTCTTAAATTAAATTCTCTTAAACTACAAAGAAAAAGTTGAATTCAATTGACTGCATTGAAATGACTTGGGACTTGAAACTTGAAACTGTCTGACTTGAACTCTATCAAGTATCTTGAAACTGTCTAACTTGAACTCTATCAAGTATCTTGAAACTGTCTAACTTGAACTCTATCAAGTATCTTGAAACTGTCAAACTTGAACTCTATCAAGTATCTTGAAACTGTCTAACTTGAACTCTATCAAGTATCTTGAAACTGTCTAACTTGAACTCTATCAAGTATCTTGAAACTGTCTAACTTGAACTCTATCAAGTATCTTGAAACTGTCTAACTTGAACTCTATCAAGTATCTTGAAACTGAACTGACTAAAATTGACTGCACTTGAACTCTATCGAGTGGAGTCTACTGAAAACGAAACTAACTTGCACTTGAACTGCTATCTAGTGAAGATTAACTGAAAACGGAAAATGACTGCACTTGATCTCTATCAAGTGGAGACTATTAACCTCTGGGGTTTGGTTTTCCCTCTTGGTGCAACCGACTTACTTGAAATGCAATGAAGTATCTCTTTGAATCTCTATAAACTCTCTGTAAACTCTCTCTTTCTTAATTTGCAAGTCAATTCAATTCAATAATTTGAAAAAATTGTATACAAAAATAAAAAAATGTAAACAATATTTCACTCTAATGTACGCGAAGGTACGGTACTATTATGTTTGGTACATAACAAAATTATTCTATACTTACTATAATAGTGAAATTAACTCTCTGAAATTAACTCTCTGAAATTAGCTCTCTGAAATTAGCTCTCTGAAATTAACTCTCTGAAATTAACTCTCTGAAATTAACTCTGAAATTAACTCTCTGAAATTAACTCTCTGAAATTAACTCTTTCTGTTACTTTTAACTTCTGTTACTTTTAACTTCTGTAACTTTTAACTTCTGTTACTTTTAACTTCTGTGAAAATTACTGTTTCACGAAAAAAAAGGTATCACTGGTGTCTGAAGTTTTCACTGTGTTTTGTGTTAATTCTGGCTCAATACTAAATATTAACTGTTAATAATACTGACTTTTCAAATGTTTACAAATGACTTAAAAAAACAACTCTGTACTTAACAAAATTCCTACGGCGAAATCTTTAGAGACGTGTCCTGAAGACGTGTCTTGCTGGCTACTTCTTCTTGGATGAAAACTAGGCGTGGAGAACTTGGAGTCGTGACACACCGGTTCAAGGGTGGATGTTACGAACTGGAAGTCGTGACACGCCGGTCAAATCGTGGATCGCCACTTGTTAAACTCTTGGCTACAGACTCGCCAGACTGTTATGCCAATATCTTCTATGTGCTTGGGTCGTCTTGATTTTTTATCCTGATGCAGGGTCGCCAGACTGTTAACCCCTCCGTCCTCCGTCTATGGCCCTGGGTGGTTCGAATTGACGGGGGTTCTAGTTGGGAGGCAGCAACGGATATTTCTTCTATAACATTCTAATTCTTTTCTCTCGCTTTATGGGGTCGACAGTTATTAATTCTTCTCTTGCTATAATACTCTGATACTTTCTCTTGGTACTATAATTATCGACTTTTCTTTTATAACTTATCGACTTTACTGACTAAGTTCCTCTGAAGATAGCCGAACTCGAGGGGGAAAATAAAAAGTTTCTCTTACTATAATTTACTTCTTAAAAATTTACAGGTAGTGGTCTGAATTTTACAGGGGTAGAGGTTCGACCTCTTTCGACCATGGCTCAGTCCGGAATCTAAAAAGTTAAGGTGGCAAGGGTCCTCTGCCCCCTCCCAGCAGCGAGGCTGCTAACAAGGGAGTCTCGTAGCAGTGACCAAAGCAGAGTCCCGTAATGAAGTGTAGTTCATTTTACAAATACATGTATAATATAAGCCTAAATGTTGGGGGAAGGCAGTTGAAGGTCAAGTTCCCCCCTTTTAAACATATGATCAGATGTTTGAAAAATTCCAAATAAAAAAATAAAAATAAAAATCTAATTTGTATTTTTTCGTACATAAGTACAATTTGAGTACATGACTGAGTACGTATTAATTTTGGTTCATTACAATTACGATTACAATTATGGATTACTTCACATTCGCTTATGATTGTCCATTACAATTCTATTAAAGTAAATTCTTATATTATATATTAAGTCATTACATTCAATTACAGTTTTATTGAAGTACATTACAAGTTATTATTAATTACAGTTTCATTAAAGTTCATTACGTTATCTTAAATTAAAGTATTACAGTTAATTAATTAAACAGTTACTATAACATTGTTTTGTTTTTACAGTGTTTCATATTAATAGACAATTAAGATGTTAGAAATATAATACAAAGTACATGGGCACATACGGTATGGATTTATATACAACATAATATGTTATAATATGTCATAACATGTTATAAATTTGAAATCAGAGCGAGAGGAGATATTTATCTTAGAAGCGTTCGATTTTGCTGTCATTAGCGAATTCGATCACTTACCTAAGCATTTTCGAGTTCATCGCGGGAGGTGATATAAAGAAAAAATAAAAATAAAAAATAATACGAGAACGTATTTGTGCGTTTTCGAACGAATGCATAAAGTTTTGCGTTTCAAAGACTGACACGAGTAAAAATGAATATTTAATAAAATTTATATAGGGTAATGGTCAAGATAAGATAAGGACGTATAGATGAATATGGTTGAATAATAATATTTATACTACATAACACCAGAACATTATTATTAAAGAATTTACCATACATTGCATACGGAAGATGTCCATATACTAAGCACGTGATTTAGTGTACAAGGTATGGGAAACGTAAAGAGAATTAAGTTATTTTATGACGTCATAGTGTATAAGTCATTATTAGAAAAGATGAATTAGAGAAATACAGTAATGAATAAAGTACAAATCGAAATTCTATCCAAAACTCACTTAGGCGATTTTGGTTTCTCATGTAAAAATGAATATGGATTATTCATTGTTCATTTTTACAGTGTTCCCCCTCTAAAATGGTATTAATTTATACAATAATATAATACAATTAATACAATACAATTGAGAAAATAGCATCGAACGAATTCAAATTAGATGACGAATTCTTTTTTTTTTACAACATAAATTTTATACGGAACGAGTTCGGGTGGTTGGATACAATGCAGAGTAATCAAATTTTTAATATTGC
The DNA here is from genome assembly GCA_023014485.1 of Bathynomus jamesi. NCBI lineage: Eukaryota > Metazoa > Arthropoda > Malacostraca > Isopoda > Cirolanidae > Bathynomus > Bathynomus jamesi. The sequence goes on from JAJOZX010000939.1 coordinate 123,861, forward strand.
ACTTACTTAGAGTTATTATAAAATATAAAAAATTCAAAGATTAATACTTTAATTTAGACAAACAATTAAGTTAGACAAAGAATGATATTGTTAAATTTTTAACAAATTTTTTTTTTTTTCTGTGGGAAGAATTACATACAAAATGAATAGTAGATAAAAGGGAAAAATGTAAATCGTACAATCTGTAAAGTAATTTTTATTGACTACTGTAGGTAAAAATAGAATTACGTAATCGATGATGTATAGACCTGTGGTCTAGTGTGTATTTGTGTGTACTAGGTACAAAGTGTGTATCTTACAATTTCGAGGGACAGATTAGCTGAGAGGATTGTTCAATTAACTGAATAAATGCATGAGCAAGATATATTAGAAAGCAAAAATGATTAAGACTAAATAGCATAGTTAGGACTTACACGTAATGAAATAAAGTTTATTGTGATATCCAATGATTTTAGCATAAGGTTTGTATATATAGTGTGCATACATGTGTGTGTGTGTAAGGGTTATTATTATTATTATTATAAAATCCTTAAGTTCAAGGTAGTATTTAAGTATTTAATTAAATCAGTTACACGTATTAAGGTAATAAACAGAACGTACTTAGAGGAACTTACAATTAATGAAAGTAAATCACACGGTTTTAAAATTGAATTTTGACACACAATTAATTAAATTCGACTCCGAAAATTACTCAGTATTAATCGAATAAAAAAATATAAAAAATATAAAAATTGAAAATAGAAATCAATTATAAACTATAATGAACTAAACATATACTGTAATATAAAAAAAAAACTAAATTGAGGTTATGTTCCATAGTACCAAAGAGGAATTAAGTATGGTTGAACCATTTCTCTGGTTGACACGGTTCAACCGCGGTTGGGATGTTACAATAAGATAAAAATAAAAAACAAAGTTTGGAGTACTACATTTGGGGGAATTGAGTAGTGACTAAGCAGGGGGTATAAGTCTGAAATTGACAATTACATCTTTTCGTGAGCACTTTGCTCTTTTTTTTTTTTTTTAAAGATTGCTTGTCACACTACTTAGAACAAAAATTAAAAGAGTCGAAACAAAACGGAGGGACGGGATGTTCCTCATATACATTACAATAATTATCCAAATCGTTACAACCTTTGTAAAAACGGTTTTGGTTACAAATAATAAAATATATAACTATATATTTATATTCGCAACAATGGCATGAAAAGAAAAGACAAATCGGTCAATTTCCTTCTTACAAAAAAAAAAAGGTTAAACTAAAGACGCAAACCGGTCAATTCTGGTTGAATTTAATTCTCTTTTACAACAAAAAAAAAAGTTGAATTAAATTCTCTTAAACAGCAAAAAAAAAAGGTTGAATTAAATTCTTAAATTACATTTTCTTAAATTAAATTCTCTTAAACTACAAAGAAAAAGTTGAATTCAATTGACTGCATTGAAATGACTTGGGACTTGAAACTTGAAACTGTCTGACTTGAACTCTATCAAGTATCTTGAAACTGAACTGACTAAAATTGACTGCACTTGAACTCTATCAAGTGGAGTCTACTGAAAACGAAACTGACTTGCACTTGAACTGCTATCAAGTGAAGATTAACTGAAAACGGAAAATGACTGCACTTGATCTCTATCAAGTGGAGACTATTAACCTCTGGGGTTTGGTTGTCCCTCTTGGTGCAACCGACTTACTTGAAATGCAATCAAGTATCTCTTTAAATCTCTATAAACTCTCTGTAAACTCTCTCTTTCTTAATTTGCAAGTCAATTCAATTCAATAATTTGAAAAAAATTGTATACAAAAATAAAAAATGTAAACAATATTTCACTCTAATATACGCGAAGGTACGGTACTATTATGTTTGGTACATAACAAAATTATTCTATACTGACTATAATAGTGAAATTAACTCTGAAATTAACTCTCTGAAATTAGCTCTCTGAAATTAACTCTCTGAAATTAACTCTCTGAAATTAACTCTCTGAAATTAACTCTGAAATTAACTCTCTGAAATTAACTCTTTCTGTTAATTTTAACTTCTGTTACTTTTAACTTCTGTTACTTTTAACTTCTGCGAAAATTACTGTTTCACTAAAAAAAATGTATCACTGGTGTCTGAAGTGTTCACTGTGTTTTGTGTTAATTCTGGCTCAATACTAAATATTAACTGTTAATAATACTGACTTTTCAAATGTTTACAAATGACTTAAAAAAACCAACTCTGTACTTAACAAAATTTCTACGGCGAAATCCTTAGAGACATGTCCTGAAGACGTGTCTTGCTGGCTACTTCTTCTTGGATGAAAACTAGGCGTGGAGAACTTGGAGTCGTGAAACACCGGTTCAAGGGTGGATGTTACGAACTGGAAGTCGTGACACGCCGGTCAAATCGTGGGTCGCCACTTGTTAAACTCTTGGCTACAGACTCGCCAGACTGTTATGCCAATATCTTCTATGTGCTTGGGTCGTCTTGATTTTTTATCCTGATGCAGGGTCGCCAGACTGTTAATCCCTCCGTCTATGGCCCTGGGTGGTTCGAATTGACGGGGGTTCTAGTTGGGAGGCAGCAACGGATATTTCTTCTATAACATTCTAATTCTTTTCTCTCGCTTTATGGGGTCGACAGTTATTAATTCTTCTCTTGCTATAATACTCTGATACTTTCTCTTGGTACTATAATTATCGACTTTTCTTTTATAACTTATCGACTTTACTGACTAAGTTCCTCTGAAGATAGCCCAACTCGAGGGGGAAAATAAAAAGTTTCTCTTACTGTAATTTACTTCTTAAAAATTTACAGGTAGTGGTCTGAATTTTACAGGGGTAGAGGTTCGACCTCTTTCGACCATGGCTCAGGCCGGAATCTAAAAAGTTAAGGAGGCAAGGGGCCTCTGCCCCCTCCCCGCAGCGAGGCTGCTAACAAGGGAGTCTCGTAGCAGTGACCAAAGTAGAGTCCGGTAATGAAGTGTAGTTCATTTTACAAATACATGTATAATATAAGCCTAAATGTTGTGGGAAGGCAGTTGAAGGTTAAGTTCCCCCCTTTTAAACACATGATCAGATGTTTGAAACATTTCAAATAAAAATAATAAAAAAAATTAAAATAAAAAAACTAATTTGTATTTTTTTGTACATAAGTACAATTTGAGTACATGACTGAGTACGTATTAATTTTGGTTCATTACAATTACGATTACAATTATGGATTATTTCACATTCGCTTATGATTGTCCATTACAGTTCTATTAAAGTACATTCTTATATTATATATTAAGTCATTACATTCAATTACAGTTTCATTGAAGTACATTACAAGTTATTATTAATTACAGTTTCATTAAAGTACATTACGTTATATTAAATTAGTCACCCCTAATAGCACCGATAGTAGGAAGTTCAAGGTCACACAGAGGGCGCTGATGTAGCATTGGTAAGTGACAAGTAGCGGTGACGTAGCACACAGGATCAGATCTGTTTCGTGAGGTGATGAAGAACAAAGTGTGTGTTGGATATAGTCTGCAAAATGGGTCGTGAGGCAGACGTTACTCAGTGGTAAAAAGGAGCCATCGTGTTTGGCAGAGCCCACGGACACAAAATGTCAGAAGTAGCCCAATTTGTTGGTGTGTCAACGCGTACTCTCCAGCGAGTTTACAAAGAGTGGTGTAGTTCGCAATCAACTGACAATCGACGGCGTAACTGTGGCCGGAAAACAATTCTCGACAATAGGGGCCGCCGCCATGTTTCTCGTCTAGTAACTGCAAATCGTTTTCAAACCAGAGAACAATTGCTCCAAGAAACCAATGAGGTTCTCCAGCGACCAATTTCCGAACGGACATTGCGACGAGAACTGCATGCGATGGATATCTGGAGCAGGGTACCACGGAAGAGGCCGCTGTTAACAGCAAGTCACAAATTGGCACGTTATAAATGGGCTCAGAGGCTCAAAAACTGGACTGCGGCAGATTGGAAACGTGTAATTTGGTCCGATGAGTCCCGTTTTTGTTTGTTCTCCAATGATGGGAGGCGACGAGTACATCGCAGGTCCAATGAAGCCTTTAATCCTGAATGCGTCGAAGGTGTTGTTCAGGCTGGAAACAGAAAGTGAAGCGCAGGAATAGACACCCACGGACTCTGGCGGAACTTCAGGACCGGCTGATGAACGAGTGGCAGCAAATCGATGTTCAATACATGCACAACCTCGTAGAGTCTCTGCCTCGCCGGATTCGTTCGGTTATCAAGGCCAGAGGCGCCGTCACACGTTATTAGGTACATTCTGAGAGGGGTGACTAATTTTTTGTCCGGTGTGCTTATGTTATAACGTTATAAATTTGAAATCAGAGCGAGAGGAGATATTTATCTTAGAAGCGTTCGATTTTGCTGTCATTAGCGAATTCGATCACTTACCTAAGCATTTTCGAGTTCATCGCGGGAGGTGATATAAAGAAAAATAAAAATAAAAAAGTAATACGAGAACGTATTTGTGCGTTTTCGAACGAATGCATAAAGTTTTGCGTTTCAGAGACTGACACGAGTAAAAATGAATATTTTAAAATTTATATAGGGTAATGGTCAAGATAAGGTAAGGACGTATAGATGAATATGGTTGAATAATAATATTTATACTACATAACACCACAACATTATTATTAAAGAATTTACCATACATTGCATACGGAAGATGTCCATATACTAAGCACGTGATTTAGTGTACAAGGTATGGGAAACGTAAAGAGAATTAAGTTATTTTATGACGTCATAGTGTATAAGTCATTATTAGAAAAGATGAATTAGAGAAATACAGTAATGAATAAAGAAGTACAAATCGAAATTCTATCCAAAATTGGCTTAGGCGATTTTGGTTTCTCATGTAAAAATGAATATGGATTATTCATTGTTCATTTTTACATATATATATATAAAAATAAATTTATATATATATATATATATATATATATATATATATATATATATATATATATGATAAATAAAACCACGAAGGAAAGGAAACACAAAATGGTGCTCAAGCGCTTTCGTCTAATGACATCCTCAGGAACACTCTGACGAAAGCGCTTGAGCACCATTTTGTGTTTCCTTTCCTTCGTGGTTTTATTCATCATAAATATTTTTCACGTGTTACTTTCGTGAAATAATTTTCATATATATATATGTATATAATAAATAAATTTTTATATATACACACATATATATACATATATATATATTAATATATATATATATATATATATACATATATATACACAGTGCGTTCGAAGAGTCTCTCCGCAGTACTATGTTAAACGCAAAGGAAATTGAAAAACTACAATGTTTTCATTCAACCATGATTTAGTGATTTTATTACATAACCTTTTGATTTTACAGCATGTGCTGAAAGTATTTTCCATCATTTTACAGGCACAGAGCAACTCGTCTACACTTTTTGTCAAATACTTTTTTAAAGTGTTATTTGACTGCGGAGAGACTTTTCGAACGCACTGTATATATATCAAATCACATTGACGAATTGGCAGCTAACCTAAAATTATTACATCATAAATTCATGTGCATTATATTAACTAAAACCTGGTTAAATTAAAATAATATCTTTTTTAACATTCCAGGGCATACAAGCTACCATGTACGAGAATACATTCACCATATGTAGGGCTCACAATAGGAGAGGAGGTGTAAGTATAGCGGCCCTATTTGTAGACTCAAACTACAAGAGTAAAAGTATCGAAGAACTAACAAGCATAAACAATAACTCAGAAACTCTTCAATGGAAATGTTTATTCATAACACCCAGTATTCAATTTTAGGCATTTACCGACCACCAACTGGTAACGTAACAAATTTCATTACAAACATCGATAGTATCCTAACCTCCAATTGTGTTATTGCAATTGTGTTATTGCAGGAGATTTAAATATTGATCTTACAAAATAACATTCAAATAATAACGCAACCTTCCTTCACAACAACATAACTGTAAGTGGTTTTAAATTAGTTATTACAAAGCCAACTACGCTTCACAATGCCATTAGAAATTTAACTGCTACATCAAATCTGGGTGCCGTCCTCGCTTGACTGCGTCTCGGGTAAAATTATATTAAATATTACAGATCAATTGCCTACATACGCCATACTAATCACCCATTTCTCAAACAAAGGAAATTATAAAAGTTAACTATAAAGTAGATCTTACAGCTATAATAACAAATTAAAGTTCTTTTTCACTGGACAAGAAAAACCGAAAGGAACCATGACATTGGAACAAAATTTCAAGGATTCTGAAGCACACTAATAGATATATTCAACATAAACTTTCTTCTTAAATCAAAAGTAATATCTAAAACTAAATACAACAACCAATGAATCACCCCAGCATTCATTGTGAGTTTTAAACGTGAGCACACCCTCTTTAAATTATGGAAAACTGATATTATTACCAAACAGACATACGAAAATTACTGTAACAGACTGAATGCATTCATTAAAAAAGCAAAATTAGCTCATTATTTTTAAAAAATTGATGAACAAAAATCCTATCCAAGAATGCTATGGAACGCTCTGAAGAGTTAATTAATACAAAGAAGGTTAAAACAAATTCCTTGCCCTCCCTTACACAAACCGTAAATTCTTACAGTGACCTCAGAGACATAGCCAATTTATTAAACATCTTTGTAAATACTGGCTCCAATACTGCAGCCTCGATCCCAATTACAGATATTCACTACCGACAATACATGCCACAACCAAATCCAAATTCATTTTTCTTTGATTCAACCCTACTATATGATATCTATCTGAAATAAAAACTTAAAAAAATAAAAATTCTGACAGCAATACGATCCCAATAAAACCATACAAATTACTTAAAGTATCCGATGAAATTGTAATAACACTCAGTAAGCTAATGAATGAATCAGTAACACTTGGTATATTCCCTGAGAATCTAAAGGAAGCCAGAGTATGTCCTGTATTTAAGTCTGGAAACCCAAACACTCCATCCACTTATCGCCCCATTTCTGTACTGCCAACTTTAAGTAAAGTGTTTGATAAAATAATGTACATACACTTACTAAATTCTTAATCAAATACGATATTTTAACTAAAACACAATTTGGGTTTAGAGGTTGGCATACAACAGAAGATGCCATAAACATGGGATTATAAAATGTGTATCAGAACTTAAACAGTAAAAAAAAAAACACGTTGCCTTGATCTTCCTCGACTTGTCAAAAGCATTTGATAAACTTTCGCATGAAATCTTATTGAATAAACTTTACATATACATAATAAGAGTAAATATCCTCGATTGGTTTAAACAATTTCTGTTAAATCGTCATCAGTACATCAGACAGAGATGATTTATCCGACAAGGCGATGCTAACTATTGGAGTCCCACAAGGATCTATTTTTGGGCCATTACTATTTCTAATTCACGTCAACGATTTTCATCTCTCACCTATATCAAATTGCGTACAATACGCAGATGATACCACACTTACTTTTTCCCATCATAACTCAGACTTTCTGATTAATGAAACGAACAGGTAATGAGAACATATACATAAATGGATGTATGCCAATAAACTTTTATTGAACCTGACAAAGTCATCTTATGTGATCATCATCACAAAACATATTAATACAAAATGTCAAATAAAAATCGGAAATACTGCTCCTGCAAGGTTGAATGAGGTTAACGTACGTGACATTAATTTCGACAAAAACTAAATTTCAAAAGTCATATACGACATATTAAATCCAAAATATCAAGATTTCTATATAAAAACCCTTTGGAAGTAAGTCATAAAATATGTCTGCGAACTCTCTCAAATAATGACAACAGACAAAGTCACACTTCCCCACTGTTTAAAGAGCTAAATATTTTAAAACTAAATGACTTATAAAAATTCATTGTTGCTGTCAATATGTTCAAAGCTATCAATAAAAATCAAGATACATCACCCATTTAAAGAGCAATCCCCCTCTCCCCATCAAATACACCATCGTTTTAACACCAGATTGCCCAGCGATTTTATACACAAACCTAACTATATAATAGAAACTGCGGGAAATGTATTCCCTTTCAAAGCAGCAGATGTATGGAATGCAATTCTCATGCATATCAGGCAGGCTGCATCACTAAATATATTTCGCAAATCAGTAAAAAAAATCACCCCGTTGGCTCTGATATATAAGCACTAATAAAAAAACATTCCATTAGCACTGATATACGAGTATAAGTTTAATATTGCCATTTTTACCATAGTAATGAAGTTCCCATTTTAAAATCACCTATTTAAAATATACTAATTTCATTAAGCACTTTTAATTTCGTAATTTATTCTTTTTCTTTTGTTATTAAGCAGCATTTATTTTGTACTAAATGTACATTTATATTTTTTATTTTTTACTCTTCCCCAGACATAACGTTCTGTTCCCCCTCACTAACAACACATACACACTGGAGAACAGAAAAACAACTGTCATCAGACCACCTGCCCATCATCATTACAACACGTTCTACACTCTGCCCCAACAGCCTTAGGCACACTTACAGAAATTAAAAGAAAGCTGATTGGGAACAGTTCAAAATACAGACTGAGGAACAATTCACCACATTAAACAGCACACCCATCATAAACATCAATACAACACTCAAGACATTTAATCAGATCATCAATAATGCAAACAAATATAGTACATACCCAAGGGCAACATTAGGAAATACAACCCAAATTACACTAAAGAAATAGCCCATCTCATAAGGCAACGTAACAACTTCAAACATAACACACAAACACCACACACAGAAGCCATAAACCAGCAGATACAACAGCTCAACACAGAAATAAACAACAGACTCAAAGAAAAATAAACAGAAACATTTAGGGAATTCATAACAACACTAAACCACTCTACAGATACATCCAGGCTATACAAGACTATAAACAGCATTACCCACTCTAACAGCGGCATTCACACCTCACACGCGGCTATCTGTCGCAGCCAAAATAATATCCCAACATATACACAAGCTAACAGTCTAGTTAATCACTACGCAAAGATAAGTCACTTAAAGAGAGACAACAACCAGAAACACGCAGACAGACAAACAGCCAGACACAAGAAAACCTACAGACTCGACACGACCATTACACCCTTTAATACAGACCAGACCACCAAGATCATAAAAAACATTAAGAATTCGAAGGTTACTGGACCAGACAACATATCTAACATACACCTTAAACACTTGGGCCTACAGGGAATACTAGCTCTCACAAATATTAGCACATATTCATACCAACACTGTATTATTCCTGACATATGGAAACAAGGTAAAATTATTACACTGCTCAAACCAAACAAAAATCCAACAGAACCAGCTTCCTATAGACCCATTACTTTACTATGCACACCTTCCAAAGTAACAGAAAGATTAATCTTACAAATCACCAACCCACACATACCACTATCGCCTACTCAACATGGATTCAGACCTCACCACTCAACCACGACATTACTCACTAACCTCACGCAGCACATCATGGATGGCATTAACTCCAGACGTAAAGCATTTGATGCTATCCCACGCTTTCCTCTCATAAACAAAATACTCAACACAAACATGCACAATAACACCTAAAGGTGGCTGAGCAACTATATTTCAGGAAGATACTCACATGTCACATTCAATGGCAAGTCATCCAAAAAACAAGCTTTTTCCGAACGGGTCCCTCAAGGCTCTGTTCTCTCACCAACACTATTGAACTTATACATGCATGACATTCCAACACCCATAGATAACAAGCTTACCTTATCATCATATGTAGATGACATCACTCCAACGTCCACCCACAACAACATTGACACTGCTACAAATAACCTACAAACATACATAAACAGTATGGTTCTAGGACAGTTCATACCAGGACAGCTCATACCAGGACAACTCATACCCAGACAACTCATACTCGGACAACTCATACCTAGGACAACTCATACCTTGGACAACTCATACCTAGGACAACTCATACATAGGACCAGAAAAAAAAATGAAAAATTAATGAAAACATTTATTTTGTAAAATTAAAAATTAAATTTAAACATTTAGAATTCATGCAAGTTATTAATGAAAACATTTTGAAATGAAAACATTTATTTTGTAAAATTAAAAATTAAATTTAAACATTTAAAATTCATGCAGTTATATACAGTATATATATATATATATATATATATATATATATATATATATATATATATATATATATATGATACACACAGACCGTGCATGGAACAAGGAACTCTTCTGGGATAATTAAATCCACTATAGTCTGAATAAGTAATGATAAATGACAAATACCATAGTTTTTCTTTTTCATGATGCAAGCCCGACGTGGGCAACGGGTCTCTCGCAAAGAGGTCCCATAGATATAGCTTCCCTCACCAGCTATCTGCAAAGCAGACAGGATCCAGCTTTGGGACATGGATCTAGGGTTTAAAGCAGCCTAGCCCCACTACATTTAGAACCTCAATATAAGTAAAAGACTCGTTGCATTCACGTCGGATTGAATAAATCAAAGAAAAAGGGGCAACGAGTCTTTTACTTATATTGAGGTTCTAAATGTAGTGGGGCTAGGCTGCTTTAAACCCTAGATCCATGTCCCAAAGCTGGATCCTGTCTGCTTTGCAGATAACTGGTGAGGGAAGCTATATTTATGGGACCTCTTTGCGAGAGACCCGTTGCCCACGTCGGGCTTGCATCATGAAAAAGAAAAACTATGGTATTTGTCATTTACCATTACTTATTCAGACTATAGTGGATTTAATTATCCCAGAAGAGTTCCTTGTTCCATGCACGGTCTGTGTGTATCAAAAAAACTCAGGGAACCATTGGGTTCATTGAATGCCCAGTTAGGTCAACTGTACGCCCTTGACGATTGGTTAGGTTTAGTCGTGATATTTTCGTTAAAACTAACGAAAACATCACGACTAAACCTAACCAATCGTCAAGGGCGTACAGTTGACCTAACCGGGCATTCAAATTTTATCTTATGTAAATAATGGTTCTCTATTTATTATATGTTTGCAATAAATAATAAATTTGTTGTTATTGTTTTCTTATCTTATTTTGGTTAATTTGCAGAGTTTAAACTTTCGGGGTGGATATAGATGAAAAGATCAACATTGGAGTGGTAATTGTTGAAGAGAGTATGAGTTGTCCTAGGTATGAGTTGTCCTAGGTATGAGTTGTCCGGGTCTGAGTTGTCCGGGTCTGAGTTGTCCGGGTATGTGTTGTCCTGGTATGAGCTGTCCGGTCACGAAACAGTATAGAAGACTGGCTCACACACAATAGACTCAAAGTAGCGCCCACAAAATCAATCATCACCTTGCTTACAAGCAACACAAAAGAAGACCAGGTAACTCCACAGCTTACACTAAACAACATCAACATTCCACACACTCACAGCTCACAGGACCAAAATACTTGGGGTCACATCCAACACATCATTATCTTTGGCAAACCAAATTCAGGATATTAAAAACAAATGTACGTAAGACTTAACACGCTTAGGGTACTAACAGGCACAAACTTTGGACACCAGCAGGAAACAACATCACTCATATACTGTACAAACAATATATTCGTTCAGTTATGGACTATGCTAGGCCATGCTGGGCACCCATTCTCTCGAACACACATAAACACCTTACAGACAATACAAAATAACGCACTTCGTATCATTACAGGATGCACTCAAACAACACCAATAGAACACTTGCACACAGAAACAAAAATACTGAAAGTTAGGGATCATTTAGACATGAGAGGAACACAATTCATGGCAGCGGCGACAACTAACCCACAACACCCTTGCCACTACTTGTACAATCATGCACCGACACCTCGCACCATTAAGGTAACACCAGAGAGACATTATAACCAAATACTCCATTCCATACCACGCCCCACAGACATCACACAGTACAGAAAACAGACACACACACACACCTAACCCACAAAGCACTGACACAACTCGATCCGAATGCGATCCTAGGTGCGAAGCCGCCACCCATTAACAGGTCAGAGATCAGCCTGAGCAGATCGGATCGAGTTAACTTAGCACGATTCCGATGTGGATATCACACCAACTTACAGACATATAAACACAGACTAGACAACTCCACAGACGACATCTGCCACCTGTGCCAGAACACACCACAAACAATTGAACACATTATGACAAACTGTACCGCTCTAGCACAACATAGAACACAATCCAACATCACTAGTGCGCTGAACCTCTGGTCCACTCCGGAGAGGGCGATCGGATACCTGCGTGCCGCCGGCTTGCTCGATCAGGGTGGGCTGATCTGCTAAACAACAACAACTACTAAATGTACAATAAATCACTTAATTTAAAATTGTGAAACATTCAGTAAACTTTATATTGTATTTATTTTTATTATTATTATTAATTATTATTATTAGTATTATTATTATTTGTTATCACTATTACTATTACTTGCCACTTTCACTTTTTGGATCACCTGAAGATCAGGGTCCCCATGTATTCTTGGTTTTTGCTTTACAGTACCAAATATAATAATAAATAAAATTGAATACTCGGTTAGGTCAACTGTACGCCCTTGACGATTGGTTAGGTTAAGTCGTGATATTTTCATTAGTTTTAACGAAGATATCATTTGGTAATTCGTTAAAACTAACAAAAATATCGCGACTTAACCTAACCAATCGTCAAGGGCGTACAGTTGACCTAACGGGGCATTCAATAATTTTACCGTAGGTTTCGATATACAGGGTGTCCCATAAGTCCGGCATCATAGGAAAAATAATAAAAAAAGGCAAAACAAAAGCTTTTATTCACAGAACGTGCTCAATATGTCCACCATTGTTTTCAATACACAAATTCAGACGTGATACCCAGTCAGCAAGCACACGGTGAATGATGTCAGGAGTAATGGTGTTACATGCCCCAATAATGCGTTGCCACAAATGTTCAACACTCCTAATTTTCTCTGCGTATACCAGCGCTTTCAAGTGGCCCCAGATATAAAAATCTAGTGGCGTGAGATCCGGGCTTCTAGCTGGCCATTCCACAGGCCCTCGACGTCCTATCCAATGACCAGGGAATTGTTGGTACAGGTATTCCCTTACTTGGGTGCTGTAATGTGCAGGAGCGCCGTCTTGCTGGAACCATATTGGGAAATTTCCTTCTTCGTTCAAGACACTGGGAAATGCTTCTTCCTTGAGCATACGTAGGTAGGTGCCTCCAGTGACATGTTCATCGAAAAAGATGGGGCCTATGATGCGATCCTTCCAAATGCCACACCATACCATCACCCGAGATGCATCTTGTTCCTTTGAAGAGGTATACCAGTGAGGGTTGTTTTGAGACCAGTAGTGGGTGTTCTGTCGATTTACCTCACCATTTCCATAAAAAACAGCCTCGTCACTGAAGAGAATGGTGGACGGGATATTGGCATCCCGAGCATATGAATTATGGTTTGTAGAAATAGAAAAATATGAATTTCTCCTATGATGCCCGGACTTATTGCGCATTTCATGAAAAACGCAATATTTTCCGTTTTTCATGAAATGTGCAGGGCATATAAAATAAACTTTGTTCTAGTTTGCTGTAAAAATGCATCTTATTAGCTATTAAAAATGCATCTTATTGGCTATTAGCTTTGTCGATTTCATGAAAAACGCAAACTGAAATTGGTCACGTAACTGTCATTTCATCCTTTGTCGATTTCATCGAAAACGAACACCACAATTGCGTATTTCATGAAAAATGCATTACTTTTGCTTATTTCATGAAATTGGCAAACGCCCTGCTCATTTCATGAAAAACGTAAAATATTGAGTTTTTCATGAAATGCGCAATTTCAACGATCACGCGTAACATATATATATATATATATATATATATATATATATAGATATAACCTTTGGTTAGCTTCCGCCCGAATTGTTCATTCTGACGAAGGTCAAGCTTTTCACTCCACTTTAGACCTACAGTTTAACGTGGAATCCGAACCACGCCCCACCACCAGCCCAGCGTCTTAACCACTAGGCCACCCAGGGTACCCATTTATCTACCAACCAATTTCTTTATTGTGTGGAAGGATGAACAGCTGGGTTTTGCTGCGTGCCGGTTGCTGTCTCGAACCCGGGGCTGATGGATTCGTAGTCAGCGACGCTAACCACTACACCACCGAGGCGCATATATATATATATATATATATATATATATATATATATATATATATATATATATTATATATATATATATATATATATATATATATATATATATATATATATATATATATATATATATATATATATATATATATATATAGGGTGTCCGAGAATTATCTGTACAATGTTTGGCTGTTATTAAAAGTCAACCATGAAGTGTAGAAATTCCAGTGTTGTCCCATTTTACAGAGAATCTCATTAAGTTTTTTCTGATACTAGGTTTTGACAAGTTTTTTAGAAATTCCAGTGTGTCCGAACATTATCTGTACAATTTCATCTTTTAATAAAATTCTTGATAACACACGTAAAATTCTTAAACAAGATTATTTAGAATCTGTATTTTCAAAAGTTTCTTTTATTAAAGTAATGTTGTTACAAACATTCGATATGTGCACCATTAGTGATTCGCAAAACATCCAATCGATACTCCAAATGTTGCCATGTACGCTGCAGCATATCCACATCATTTCGCTCTGGTTGACTTTTAATAACAGTCGAAAATTGTACAGATAATTCTCGGACACCCGCTATATATATTTTACAGGCAAGAAATATACCAATATTTCATTCCGATCATCATATAGCACATACGTCTCTGGTGATTACAACGAAAGACCAGTTCATTTTTTATTATTTCCATTTTACATGAAATACATTAGTTGAATTATATTAACTAACCATTAATAAAGAAAAAACAAATAAAAGTAACCTTTCAACCAATCAAACACTACTATGAGTTCTCAGACTATAAAATCAAAGTTAAAGCAATAAAAATCTCAAACCACGATATTCTGAAATCAAAGTAGAGGAGCCGAATTCAATCTATCCACTCAAACGCATGTTTTATGTTTTATGATTTGTGTTTGAACGGTTGAGTGAATAAGTTGGACTCAGTTCCTCTACTTTAATTTCCATTTATCTTGGTTTAAGGCTTTTATTGCTCTAACCCTTCTTTTATAGCCTCAGAATTTCTGGTAGATTTTGACAGGCTGAAACGTTGTTTTTAGCTTTAATTTGTCCCTTGTTTAATGATCATTAAATCTAATTTTAATCGGATACTTTTTAATTTAGATATCGGATGAACGTGTAATTTTCTCATATATATATATATATATATATTATATAATATATATATATATATATACAGGGGTTGGACAAAATAATATGAACACCTTGATAAATGGCGGTTTTTATTCTTAATATGGAGTTGGTCCTCCTTTAGCGGCAATAACAGCTGCAATGCGTCGGGGAATTGATTCATACAGCTTTTGGACAGTGGCTAGAGGAATCCTGAGCCATTCTTCGAGCAAACCATGCTCCAGTTCCTCCAAAGACGCCGGCGGTGGGAATCGGCTTCTGACCTGCTGCTCCAACTGACACCACAGATGCTCGATAATGTTAAGATCCGGGGATTGTGGAGGCCAATCCAAGCGTTCTACTTCACTAACATGCTCTTCAAACCAGTTTTTAACGACCCCAGCGGTGTGGATTGGTGCATTATCATCCTGGAAGACGGCGCCGCCATTGGGAAACAGCGTTTGGACCATGGGATGGACCTGGTCAGCCAATATTGACAGATAGACCTGGGCGTTAACCCTACCATACAGTACTACAGCTGGGCCAAGAGTATTCCACGATATTGCTGCCCAAACCATCACAGATCCGCCTCCATGCTTAACGGTTGGGGTCAGGCAGTCGGGGTCATAAGCATCTTTAGGCTGTCTCCAGACGTAAACTCGACCGGAACATGGAAATAGCGTAAAGGAGGATTCGTCGGAGTAGACTACATTCTTCCACAGGTCCATTGACCAATTCTTATGGTCATTACACCATTTTCTGCGCCGCTCAATGTTGATGTGCGAAAGGAAGGGTTTGGCAATTGCAGCCCCCCCATGGTATCCAGCTCCATGGAGCTCGCGACGTACAGTTCTGGTCGATACCGGGCTTGCAAGATGCTGGTTAAGCTCTGCAGTCACTTTTGGAGCTGTGGTCTTATGGTTAGGCTGACCATACGTACCGTTTTGAACGGGACAGTACCGTTTGTTTTAGATTTCCTGGCCGTCCCGTCGTTTTAATAAAAATGTCAATTTTGTCCCGGTTTATGTACTTACTTTTTCATGAATACAGAATATTACATAACCCCGTCCCTTTTTTGCCATCCCAATGTCCCGTTTTTGTCTCAAGGAAATATGGTCAGCCTACTTATGGTTCTTTGTCACAATGCGCTTTAGCACCGGGCGGTCTCGATCACACAGCTTCTTCTTGCGTCCACTATTGCATTTGTCGGTTCTTGTCTTTCCATGGTTTTGGTATGCAGACATGACCATAGATACAGTTCCTCTGGATACATTGAACATCTGAGCGGTTTTCGTCACCGATGCACCAGCCATCCGCGCTCCGACAATTTGCCCTCTTTGGAAGTCTGACAGGTCTTTCATAACTGCTAATTCATAATTCACTCAGATCTGTAAAAACAACGTGAGGGTTATAACATGATGTATACACTCTCTGTTACGCATTTAAATAGGTTTGCCAGTCATTTGACCGTTTACTTTGTGTCTGAGCAGTCCGTAAAGATAACCGGTGAAATCGGCGGGTGTTCATATTATTTTGTCTAACCCCTGTATATATATATATATATATATATATATATATATTAGTGATGTAGGTCACATCCGCATCCGCATCCGCGGAACATCCGCACATTTTCTCGCATCCGCATCCGCACCCGCATCCACACTTTGGACTGCGGATGTCGTGCGGATGTGGACCGTTGAGATAAAATGTCATTAATAAGCGGAAATTATCAAATTCTACTTATTAATAGAACTAGTTCATTGTGCGCAAAAGTGATGCAAGCGACAGGACGAGAGGCTGTTCTTGTATGAAGTTACTCTCTTGCAACCTACTTAGATCCACGTTACAAAGCTAAGTTATTTTCACCTAGTACATTAGAACGAGTTAAATCATCACTTGGCAAAGCAGTTGAAGAGCTTCAATCTCTTGAATCTGTCGCTTCGCCACCCACCAAAAGAATAAAAGTTTCAGTGACAGAACCAACACCTTCAACAAGCAAATCTATCACAGAATCTGTCTCTCAGTTTCTTGAGTCAAGCAGCAATGACGAGACCTACGCGATGTCAAAAGATGTAGTAAAAATGATCGAGAGCTATCACCAAGAAAAACGCCTGGCTGCATGTGACAATCCTATTAGTTGGTGGAAAAATACGCAGAATATCTATCCATACTTGAGTAAACTTGCAAGGAAACATTTAGCCTGTCCTCCAACAAACGTACCAAGCGAGAGATTATTTAGCAGTGCTGGATTAATATATGATGAAAAGAGAACAGACTGGCAGCAGAAAAGGCAGAAAAATTAATGTTCCTTAAGCATAACCTTCCTATAATTAAGTTTGAACATTAAACGATGAACATCTTAGTTTACTTTATTTTAATTACTCATTTATAAATATGCCTAATAAAACTTTAAACTTAATATAAATAGTTATCAAGCTAATTAAAGATCTCTTTCTATAAGGGTGGAGGTTGGGGAAAGAGGTCGGTGGGGTGCATTTGAGTTGGGTTCACGTCCCGCATCCTGGTAACACAATTATGGTTTCTAATTGTGGCTGAAACTCAACAAAATATAACGAATTTATTTGCAGACGAATTCACTAATTGATTTCTATATTAGTTAGATGCTTGATATTATTTTATATGTTCAGAGAAAAGTACAGCAATTATTGTACAATTAATCAATTATACTACATTATAGCTACAGCTCTCTCTATATAATAACTTATTATATACGTTAAACACAACAAATCTCGAATATATCCTAAAAAATAACGAAAATGTAGACATCCGCATCCGCATCCGCATCCGCGGATGTTGAAATCAAACATCCTCATCTGCATCCGCATCCGCGGATGTGAAAAAAATGACATCCGCTACATCACTAATATAATATATATATATATATACAGGGTGGGCCGTAAGTTTCCATACATAGGAAAAATAAAAAAAATTTATGGACAACCATTTTTATTTATATAATATGCTCTACATGGTTGCCATTGTTTTGAAAACACATTTCAATACGTGTTCCCCATTGTTGATGAACACGCATTAGCACAGTTGACGTTATGCTTGTAATGGCGTTGGTGATACGTTCCTTTAGATGATTTATGTCTCGTATCTTTTCCTGATACACCATGGCCTTCAAGTGCCCCCAAAGATAGAAATCAAGGGGGGTGAGATCTGGGGATCTGGGAGGCCACTCCACAGGACCACGCCGACCAATCCAAGCATCCGGAAACTGCTGATCCAAATACCGACGCACGTGAAGACCATAATTTAAATTTTCCTATGTATGGAAACTTACGGCCCACCCTGTATATATATATATATATAAAAAAATTTTAACTAATAAAATTTCTAAAACAAAC
Organism: Bathynomus jamesi; assembly: GCA_023014485.1. NCBI lineage: Eukaryota > Metazoa > Arthropoda > Malacostraca > Isopoda > Cirolanidae > Bathynomus > Bathynomus jamesi. The sequence continues at coordinate 142,612 of JAJOZX010000939.1, forward strand.
ACCATCTATTACTTATTAGGAATTTTTTATATTTTTCACTATAACCTCAATGTTACGCTTCTTGTAAAGACAGTCAAATTTAATGGGTGGACACACATTTGCGTAACTTTTTCTGCACGAAAGTTTCCTCGTAGGAAGCCACGAACAATGCGTCATACGTCGTACCTTTTGAGCAGACAAAATTTGATTTTCTTTCTCTCCTAATAAGATTTACGACTGTCGCAGAGAATTATGATGCAGTTGGTAACGTCTACAATTACGCGTTGACAAATAGCACCGAAATGGAGAGCTGAAGTATATTTAGACAGTGCTCTGATATAATTTCCTTAGAAAAGGTGAAAGTTCAAATGAAAAAATGAAATGACTGAAAATAATTTGATACTGGAATCTTCGGGAAAGAATAGAACCGTAGAAAATGGTGAAATTTAGCCAGAGAGAGAGAGAGAGAGAGAGAATTGTATATACAAATAAACGCAATGTAAGAGTGAATTAAAAATCAGGAATAGTTTGAAAGCATTTAAAAAGATTGGATTCATTTTTCTTTATAAGATTACTGTATTACCTATACTATACGTATATTGGAAGTCGTTGCACAAGGAGGTAATCTCCCTTGTGTTTGCCCACACCTCTTCCAACTTTTAGAAACATTCTTTGAAAGTCTTTTTTAGGAACATATCAGCACGCTTCTTGCGTTCGACTTCATATTTGAAAAGTCCTCAAATCCCCTTTCAGCGCGGATTCGAGCTTAGGAAAATGAAAGAAGTAAAAGGGCTCGGGATCAGGGGATGAGGAGAGGTGTTCTATCATTGAAACGCAGGTTTCTACTGTGCATATATTCGTACGTCAAATCTATAAGGAAACGGTGCCAATATCCGCATGAATGCCACCTCCTCAGCTGTGATGTTTAACTTACGATGTATTTTGTATTTAAAAACTCAATTTGGGGAAAATGTTAATAAACTTATTTCTTACACGTAAAACCACTTCAAAAACTCGTTTGTAGTAAATTATACGCGAGTCGTGATAAGTTTCGTGCAGAGCGCAAAAGGTACGAGTTTTCGGGAGTGAATTTCATTATAATCATATGAATGTGGGTTAAGTAATTAAAAACAAAATGGGGTTTTCGTGGTTGCGACATCTACAGTAATGACGTTCTGCGAAATATTTTAAAGTTTGTTAAAACTCCTATGAATATACTGTATGTATTTCAATTAATACTAAAGTAGCCAACGCCCGTAGCTCAGTGGAGAAAGCCGTTTCCCTATAAACAAAGTGAAGACTGTGAGGTCGGAGGTTTGACTCCGGATGGTGTTGGTGATACTAATCCAGGATCCAACGTAATGGGCCGCATTAGTTTGGCTTGATCGCTGTGCCAGTTTCTAGCTCTCCTAACTGATGATGATTATTAATACCTAAACTATGAACTAGGAAAGTCATTTTTCTCATTGCTGAAATTCAATAAATTGTGGTTTTCATAATAATAATAATAATAATAATAATAATAATAATAATAATAATATCATTAAAATTCGAATTATTATGAAACGTATATTTTTCACATTATTAATTCATATTCTGGAAAACACTTCTTTTTATTAATGAATTCGGAAGGAATCTGACTTGCAAATGCTTTAATTCCAATTTTTTAGAGCAGCGGGGGGGAGGGTGGAAACGAATCGGAACATTTTTTTACTCCAATAAAATGTAGCTCAGCCAATGAATAAACCATACAGATTCTCTGCTAACGAAGATTTTCCTTTTACACTGTATAAAATCTGGGAACGATTCCTTTTGGTTCATTTTACGTCATGATTAAAAAGTTTTTTTACAGGGTGACCCCCAAAAAAGTGTTCCCCAAAATAACTTGTAATATATAATTTCTTTGGGGAATACCTTTTTTGGATCACCCTGCACAGTATAGTAAATAAATTTGGATAGTGGTATGAAACAGTTTTATTGCATCCATTTTTTTATCGTTCCTTTCGCAGTTGAGACACGTCATGGCAGCAAAGTCGTAACACTGCTTTCCCTTGGGTTAGCGAGGATAAAGCGACATTAGGTGCGCTCAGTAATTGGATGGGTGACCCTCTCTCACGTTCAGATGATGTAGTGATTTGTTGTTCGGATCGCACGTAAGGTTGCAGTCTCCCTCTATCATGTGACCTTTGCCGTTAAGTAGAAAGTTAAACAACCCCAAAACTCTCTCTCTCTCTCTGTCTCTCTCTGTCTCTCTATATATATATATATATATATATTTTTTTTTTATTATTTTACTTATTTATATGTCTGTGAAAAGTATCCGAAATTTTAAAGTTCAATAAGAAAAATGTCACTTTCAAAATTGGTGTCGCTTCGATTAAATGAGCAAGGTTGAAGTTCATATTTCGGTGCTAAATGAAGGGAAGTTAAATAATAATAATAATAGTAGTAGTAGTAGTAGTAGTAGTAGTAGTAATCTTAAAACATGTGTTAATTTCAATTTCGTTTTGATTTTCAAACGAAATGCCGAATTGTTAACAATTTCAGAAACCGGTTTGTTGAAGATAACATTCAGGACTGTCGGCTTTATTCCTTCATTTTGGTGGTAACAGTAACAAGTAGCTCTCATTTCAGTCTGTCTTCGCTAATTTGGTTTGTCTCTCAAAAAAAAAAACTTTTCTTTCCTTCACAAATCAGTCAAAGTCATTTCCTTCGTAATATCGATTAATCGATTTTGATGTAAACTGAAACCCCTAAACTCGCCAGGGTAGTCTATTGAGCGCCAGGCTGCTAATCTAAAGGTCCTGCTCGGACTTCAGATTTCAGTGAGTGAGGTAATGGTTCGGACACAACGACATGATTTAGTTCCCCTCCGTCGTATGATCTTGATTAGATGTTAAAAGGACGTTCCGCGAAACAAGTGAAACGCTAAGAGCAGAGTCTATTAATTTTAGGAGACAATTATTCTTTTGAAGCAATAGTAATCATTCAGGAAGGCCATAAACTGGAACAGCGTTCAGGCCAATTAATGCGGCCCATTGTGCCTTCTCCTAGAATACTATTAATCAGCACCATCGGGAATCGAACTTCAGTATCATAATTTCATTTATATAAGAAAACGGTGTTACTCAGTGAGCTACAACTCGAACTGATGATGGCACTGTGTATGGCATTGTGTGTGGCACTTCACTTATCGGTGTTATCCACTTTGCTATGGACGCTCTCGTGATTCTCTAGCAAATAACATGCAAAGTATGTAATGCAAGTCGTATAAAAATTAAAATTGTATCTATATACAAAAGTCTTTATATATGAAAGGGTTGAAATAAAGAAAAGAACGTTCGATTTTGTTATTTTCCATTTGCTCAAGAATAAAAAATGTTTCCAGTTCAGAAAAGATGTATTTTGAATATCTGAAATTCATTTGACATTTGATGAGGATAGTGAAAATATCCATTCCAGGGAGGAAACGTTACTATTTTTTATGTTCGTTAGTGTATATAATGTCTGTCTGTCTGTCTGTCTGTCTGTCTCTCTCTCCCCTTCTCTCTCTCTTCGCCAATCTTCACCTATTCTTCGTCAGTCTTTACTATTCTTCGTTGTGCTTAGACGCATCTATCGAGTGTCCAGTATCAGTGATTTTGATAATTTGTTTTACATGGAAATTAACTCGCCAGCAAAGTGATATATTTATAATAATAGTGTTCGGTTACTTCATATCTAACTTAACATATCTAATTTACCTTGCTTTATTATTTAATTATAGCTAAGTTCATTATATTTATTAAACGAAGTTATATAGTTAAGGTAACCAACGTGGTGCCATAGCGCTTTCTTTGCTGTGTTTGAGAAATATTTCGCAGAAGTATTAATCCCTTTGAGGCGGGTAAGCCAGAGAGCGTTGAAGCAGTTAAAATACGAGGGGCCGTCAGAAAATAAGTTTACACGGCGTATAATTTCGTAACTAAAGGACTTACATTGATTATGTTTGTATCGGTGAATTCGTTAATCATTGTTGGCAACACTGCACGTCGATTCGGCTGTCATCTACCGTACATTGGTTATACGAGTCAGTTGAACATAGCGGCTGGACTCCTTTTTAATTGGGGATTCTCTGGTCAGAAATCAAATGACTTTTTCGGAGCAAAACACGAGACCAAGAGAAAATTTGTTTTCTAGGTGCCATAAGTCGGAGAATAAATCGAGAATTAGACAACGTTAACATCAAGAGTAAAAGTTGTTCCAACATTGTACTAGATGTTGATGGCAATGATATTTTTCAGAGGGGGACAGGAGGGTACATTAAGACCATTGTAAACGAGCTTAAAAACCTAACCGATAAGATTAAAAAAAGACTGACATGGAGATGCTTGTAGGAATTCTCCCAAGAATGCATGCTAGTGGATCTACTTTAAGTAAAGCTATTAGCATAAACAACAGAATTAAACACATTTGCGAGAAAAAAGGAATAAAGTTTGTCGATTTTTAGCCTACATTTTTTTATAACGGGGAATACTTTGGCTCGAATGGGATTCATTTTAATCAAAAGTGTAAGAAGAAATAAGGCGCTCTTCCGAACATTAACTTGTATGACCTTTTTAAATAAGGAACCCCCCCCCCGTCAACCAGTAATTGATTCTACTCCCCCAACAGCTAATACTACCAGTGCATTGGCTGAACAAGCTCCCCGATTAGCGTTAATTGATTTGCCTGCTTCTGGAAACGACTCAGGTCAAATAGGAGAAACAACAACTCAAAATCTCTTAAAATTGTGCTATTCAGTGCTTGGTCAATTGAAAACAACTTATGGAATTTATAGCGCTAGTCAAAACTGAGAACTTTGACATTATAGGAATAACTGAATCCTGGATTCATTCTGAATCAGGGGACTTTGTACGAGAATTTGAAATGATAAGCTACAAAATGTTTCACAAAGATAGGAATGGAAGGGAAGGAGGCGGAGTACTTTTAGATGCTTGTGACTTCCTGCACCCAGTAAACAGTAATATTGTTTCTGCTCATGAAATGTTGGGAACTGAACATTATAGGAATAACTGAATCCTGGATTCATTCTGAATCAGGGGACTTTGTACGAGAATTTGAAATGATAAGTTACAAAATGTTTCACAAAGATAGGAATGGAAGGGAAGGAGGCGGAGTACTTTTAGATGCTTGTGACTTCCTGCACCCAGTAAATATTAATATTGTTTCTGCTCATGAAATGTTGGGAACTGAACTAAACTTGAACAATAAAATAGTGCATCTATTTCTAGTATATAGGCCTCCTCACTACCCCGTTAATAAGTATATAAACTTGTATAATCAGTTAAACAGATCAATGAATAATAAGATTAGTGTAATTTTTGGTGATTTTAACTGCGGTAATATAAACTGGGAAAACAAAACAGCTGATGCTTAGTGCTGAAGACTACTGGAATTTGTAGATGATAATTTAAGTCAATGGGTAGACGGTCCTTCTAGGGGTAATAATAAACTACTGTAAATCTCGTATTCACGAACGAATATGACCTAGTCTCTAACCTGACTATTGGTGAAACTTTCAGTAACAGTGACCACAATTTGATTAGGTTTGACCTTCGGTTCCAAATAGTACTCGAGAAAAGATGCACAAAAGGTGGATTTCTCTGGAGCAAATTTAGAATTTTCGATGTAAATTAGACACTCTTAAAGTCCTAATAGGCGAGGATGTCAATGTCACCTACAGCTCATATAGAGATTAGTTTAGAATATAACAGGACACTTTTATACCCACTAAAATAGTTTTCTCTTTGTAAACCAAGATGCCGAAATAGTTGAACGGTGAAATTAGCAATGCTATTACGGAAAAAAAATACAGTCTACAAACTACTTAAGTCATATCCCACCCAGATTAATTCAGAAAATTATATAAACCTACGTCGGAGGGTTAAATCCTTAATTAAATCAGCTAAACGTGAAGAAGAAGCTAAAGTTGCCTCACTCTGTAAAGTTAAACCTAAAGAGTCTTTTGCCCATGTTAATAGCAGAAAGCCAATTGAAAATTCCGTCCTCTAAAAGATAGAAATGGCATACTGAAATTCAGTGATATAGATATAGTTAATACGTTAAACGAGTTTTTCGTTACATTCTGAAAGAAGAATTAACTGAAGTACCAAATACCTGATTACGTATGACGGTGACTATCCCTGAGAGACCATACGTCTTACAGGAGATGAGGTACAGCAGTTAATTGACAAGATGAAGTGAATAAGTACAAATCACCCGGTCCTGACTTATTTCTTCAAGGGTATTAAAAGAGGTTAGCCACAATATTGTTGATGATTTTAATAACAATATTCAAACAATCATCCGAATTAGGGAAAGTTCCAACCCACTAGAAATTAACAAATCTAACACCAATCTTTAAAAAGGGGGGTAGGCCAAATCCTTGTAATTATCGCCTTATCAGTTTAACGTCAATTGTCAGTAAGCTGTTGGATCCATTATTATAGAACATATCGTGTATCACCTTGAATCATACCATTTAATTTTTTATTCTCAACATGGATTCAGGCGGCATAGATCTTGTCCAACAAACCTGTTACAAGTTTTCCACATGTATACTTTATACGACTCACTTAGAGCAATGGATATACAGTAGTGTATCTCGACTTTCAAAAAGTGTTTGACAAAGTCCCTCACACGAGATTAATAACTAAAGTTAGAAGACTAGGAATTACAGAGCTCCTTTCCAACAGGACTGAAGTTTGGTTAAGAGATAGAAAGCAGAGAGTGATAGTAAATGGAGTGGCTTCGGAGTGGGTCCCCGTCACCAGTGGGATTCTACAGGGTTCCGTTCTGAGTCTTTTACTTTTTATCATCCATAGTATATTAATGATACAGACATTGGGCTCCTAAGTACAATTTCCAAATTTGCAGACGATACCAACGTAGGAAGTAGTGTAGGTAATGAGGAGGGGTTAAGAAGGCTTCAAAATGGTCTTGACAGGTTGGGCGAATGGTCTGCTATTTGGCAGATGCCATTCAACTTGGACAGATGTAAAGTAATGCACACAAGTTACAAGAACCCGAAGACCGATTACTCTTTGTTGGGGAAGAACTTGACTGAGAATGATCTAGTGAAAAAAGTAGTATGACAGCAAACTGTTAGAATGCAATGCAATTGCAAATGTGGATCAATGTTGAAAAGGGGGGGAAGGAAATGTTGCAATAAGTTATGCAACAAAGGGGAGTAGAGGTTATGCAACAAGGGAGATGTGGTTACCCCCAAGCTGCAATGAAGGGGAACTCCCCAGCAAGTTGGGGAAGTCGACCTAAACTCTTTGGGGGAGAAGTTGGGACAGCCTGACCCCCCAAAGGGGTATACCTAACCTAAGCCTTAACCTAAGAAGGAGAGAGGGGTGTTTGCCTAGCTCCTGCCAGACGCATAATGAGAGTTCATCCAAGCGCCCGCTGTCTTATAAGGTCCTAATCAGCCAGTTGGCTTAATCCGTCAGTTGGCTTAGAAGGCTCAATCTGGCTTAGAAGGTGTAAATAGCTTGTTCAGGTATACATTATTAGGGGTGAGTTGCAAGTTTGCGCTATTTATTTAATTAAAGCATATATTCTTGACAGTTGGCTTTCCGCCAGTTGGCATTATCCGACAGTTGGCTTATTCCGCCAGTTGGCTTAACCCGCCAATTGACTTAGAAGACCTAGAAGACAGGTGTATATATATTAATTAACTTTTCAGCTTCAAGATTGCACTATTCAGACATTCTTAGCAGTTGGCTTAGAAATCCGTCTGTCGGTTTAGAATGCGTAACCAGCCATTTGGTATACATATAATTAAATAATAATAACGTTTATATATACACAACCAAAATAATTACAAAAAACACCATTACATCATTCTGTTTATTTAGACGCATTATTGGATTCAATTTCACGAAATATATAGAAAATAAATATACAATCCTATACAAACGAGGAATATATGCAATAAAAATTAATAATGATATAAGAAATACGAAAGACGGAATATATATATATATATATATATATAATCAAAAATAAAATAAAAAAGATAAATTTACAAAACGATGGAGTATAATCATTAATATATTAGTACAGGAAATATATATACTGTATATATATATATATATATATATATATATATATATATATATATATATATATTCATGCGGGTTGCTTCTACAGAGCTTCAATTTAATATATATATATATATTATATATACACACACACAATATGTTAAATAAATAAATATATTGAAAAAATATACATCAAAATACTCTATGTTCTACTGCGCTTAACTAAAACACTAAACTCGCACGTAATCGAGTCTGCAGTCACATCATTATTGCTTTGCACTACGCAGTAAATACGATTTAACATTATTTCACTACTCAAGGTGTGCGGGCGCCTATACTCGTTCAATACTATTTTTGTGCCCACTTTACATTCAGTTGGCAAGTTATCTTTAAACACGGACAGAATACATTCAAAAGCACGCAAAAAGAAGGTATCGTTAGCCACAACAGCATTACTAAATACAAGTTTATTAACACTCCTTTCCAGTCGAGGGTTTTTTTCTTACCGACCCGAGCTTTTCAATCGTGAACTCTTCTTCACAACGCATAGCGACAATTGAAATAATCTAAGTCGAAACGACAGCTGCTCATTAAGAGAGGTACAATTCTTCAGGGTGAACAGTGTAGGTGAGCTCGGCCCTGTACCGCTCAAGTCCTTTGTACCAAAGTTCATGATATTTCGAAGCGTCTAAACCTTTTAAATAAGCATCCAGCTCTAGACCATTCTCGCCTTGTTCATTCCTACATTCGATGAACCCGTCGAGCAAAGCCGTGTATGCGTATTCAAGAACCGTGTCAAAATAAATCATCTCCGTAACACGCGCGTCTAATATAGGCTTGAACTTGCGGATTCCGACGATTTCAAACATTCTATCGAGGATGAATAGGTTTCGCGTGGGGACAAGAACGTTATTATCAAATGCATTCTTCCACATCAATCGTATATCAATGCATGGCTGATCATTATTTATACACAACGTACAAACAATGGCATATGAGGGGTTATCACTAATCTGTTCTCTTCTTGTACCTACATCTGCAGGTGTTTTATAACGGTCCTCACCCCACTTCTCAACTATGACGAAGACTCCATTCATTTCCCCAACACTTAAATAAATAACATTACGTTTACCAGAGTTTGCTTGTCTACAAGTCGTTTCAAGTACATAGTTAATGCTACCGGTTTCACGCCTGAACACGCGCAATGACTTCGTCACGGACACATCGTACTCGGCATTGAGAATGCTTCTCAAAGGAAGTTCCATCGTATTCGAGGAGTGCACGTCCAGTCGGTTCAAGCTCTGAGATGACAGTGAGCCACGGGTGTGCGGATCGGCTCGACGGGGGAGTGAGTCACACCATAAGCTGTTGAATCGTGTACGGATTTGTTCTAGCATGAATCATGCGAGTAATTGTAACCATTATACCTGGCAATTTTCCGACACATGGGGTAATTTCAGTTTTAATGTTTTATGCGCACTGGACTTTCTCCTCACATCAACAATCCGGTGCACTATTTGAGAGAAACATGTGACCGTATTTATCCTTTTTGTTTAAAAATCGATAATCGTCTCTAAACTCTATTAAAAACTCACACAGGCCATTAGCCACAACCTCACTGCGAACCTCGTCATGATATATATGAATGTAGTGGTAAAAGTACTTTAGCTTGTCCATGATGACAAGGTTTACATTCTCAGCCGCAGGGTACGCGTACTCGGTATGATGCAGCATGATACAATACCGCCTGTCACACCACTCATCAACAAGATCCAGTATCCATATCCGTTGCTTCTCTTCTGCACGCGTTGTTTCTTTCACCTCACGGTATATGTACGCTTTTATACAGTTTAGCCCTACAACGTAGTCCATTACATCGTTTGTGCCGCGAAATCCGGCAATACTCTCGCCAGAATATCCATAGAGTATTTGAACATTTCGTTCCTTCGCGCTATTCAATGTAGCTTTAAATGTCTCAAGGGAGGAGGGGTAGGTCGCCTTTCAGTATTCACCACATCTTCCGACTTTACCGAATACCACTTCATAAACGTCGAACACGCAATATCAAAAGTAGCCATCACTATTTTTCGTCTACGTGAGAAAATACACGTCTAAGCTCCATGGTTTGCAAAGGTCAACTGAGCACACAGGGGTAGAGATATGCCCAGGTAGTAGCAGGAGTCACGTGACCGAGCTTACACTGGGCGGAGCTTAGGATTGTATATACGTACGCACACAAAAGAGAAAGTGAAACCCTAATTGAAACAAATATACGTAATAAATAAGCATATCCTTAACAATATATACAGTGTATATATATATATATATATATAACATTCTAGGGTTAGGGTATCCAAAGGGTACGGTATCATAGGTACCAGGTACCTGGTAACGTTCCCTATAGGTGTTACGGCATACCTTCGTACACCTAAGTTCCTTCACGCCCCCTTTCTGCGCCCGAAAATTGTGGGTCCCCACAGTCAGTTGGGGTGGATGGTCGCCCTCATCTTCCAAGCACACTAGATCCTTCAACGAGTCAAACTTAACGACTCGTCGGTTCGCAAAGTTAAGCGTGATATCCTTAGCCTTCACGATATATTTCATATCCTCCCCCACCTTCACCCGTACCCCATAAGTTTTTGGACCTGTTGATAAAAAGGAGTCTGGGTATGCACCATCACCACACTCATCCTTGATCTCGTCAGTCAACTCTCCAAGGAATTCCCCAATAGGAGGCATGTATTCACCTTCCCTCTCTGTGAATATCACGCTATCTGTGTCAGCGTACAGGACCCTCCGCCCAAGAGAGTGCAGTAGTCCCCAAAGCTTGATGTCTGCGTATGCCGTTGTGAAGCTGGCTACAGGTGTGTTTGTAACACGTGAGGTATCTGTGGCTAGTTCGGTGATGTTGTACTTTATTATGTAAGTATTACCTACATTTACGATCTCCATAACCTCTTTATCGGGAGCATTGGCATAATCTCAGACTTCACTATAACTTTGTGCCAAATGAACGTTCGCTTTGCCAGTATTCTCTGCAAATTTTCCCCAAAGACTGTTTAGACACGACCTTGCACTAAAGCGCTTGCCAGGATTCTTAACAATTTGGGAATGGTCAAGCTGTATACTTACACGGGCACGGTAACGCTGAATATAAGCCGATTTTTCATCTTCGGTATCAACTCCTCGCGGATACCCTGATGCTCTACCTTATCCTTCAAAAAAGCGTTTATATATGGCGTGAAAAGGTTGGGTAGCTTCTGAAACCTCCACACCTCATGTATCTTCAATATTCTGTAGCCATGGCGAACGGCTAGGTCCGGCTCAGGGCTTGAATATACATCTCTGATCTTACGCAGGTTGGGTGTATGATTACAATCCCCATTGTTCTCCTCTGCGCACTTCACGCACAGGGGAATCATGAACTTGTGATCTATAACGACGGGTAAGATCGGCATCCATAAATCGCGAGGGGGGAGCACGTCTACGAAAGAGAGTCCAAAGTAGCGATCACTCAAGCTAGCTGAGAACTCCTCGATGGTTGGCATGGTGGGCCCACTAGTTTTTCAGGCGCACCTACGGGGTACGGATTGTTCTTCATTACGTAGGGATATAAAGAACAGAAGTCGTAGTAATGGAGTTTCACTCCCTCCGCAGGCGGAAAGTATAGCTTGAATGGGTTTGTACGCCCTCCAAACAAGCTGTCACCGCATTTGAGGGGGTTCAACACCATTGAACGTTTGATGGTCCTTATTTCTTCACGGTACTGTCCATCTGTCTCTATCCGTGCATGATACTCATGCTCCCACACGATCTTGTGAGTGAATTGGGAGCCTATAAGTTGGTCGCGGTTACGGGTCCATGCGAGGCTGTCGGCGGGGGATCTTCCATGGAGGTTCCCTGTGACGGCATACTCAGGGCGTGGGCATCCACGCCACCAGCAGCCGTTAAAGGAGTACACAGTCTTCTCACCAGTGGTTGGATCCTCACTTAGACCATCAACCCAAAAAACACGACCAATGACCTTAATGGGTACTTTCCCCGTGTTGCGGGCGTGTTTTATGTATACCCCGGTCTGTTGCTGTAGGTGTATGAGCCACTAAATAGCTTGTGCCCATAACTGCGGAGATTGTTTCTGTGAATGATGGCTAAGGTGTCTTTAGGCATGAAGTTAGTCTTCAACACCGTAAAACATAATGAGGCGATCGTGGTTGCGACTTGCAGCGGATCGCACTTGAAACGGGCTATGTACATACTTCTAAAGGCCTGGAAACATACTTTAAGCACGCGCACATCATTCACGCAAGAACGCTCACATTCATGAGCTATAGTGTATTGACTAGTTTCATTAAAACTGTTGTAGTAGCGGTCAAAATCTTCACGCTCACTATCACTCATGTTGGTGTAGTTAAAGTAATGTTTGGGGGGGAAAGTAGTCCTACGTAATTTAAAGTGTCGCTATTGAGGAATGTTTAAGGGAAATATCCTTTTGAAACTTCAGCGGCTACGCCCATCACCTTGGGTAGCTTTGCTAATTTAGAAGGTGTGAACAGCAGGGTGTCTTTAAACTGTACATTACCTCTTATCTGCATCTGTATTAGTTTGTTGCCTCTTTTCAAGGGATCACCTGTAAATATTTCCGATGACTCGTGTTCAAGGAATTCCTTATAAAGGAACTGTGTGTCAAATTTTGCCCCGTTATGGGCAAGAATATTTTTTTGAACTTGTCCGCTAATTTGACAATATAGGATACAAAGAGTTTCACAGGCTGTCGTGAGCAATCGTTTTAAAACCGTTTGTCCGTTTACCACATTTCTGACACTCATCACACTCGACATCCATGCACTCATCGCAGATAGTCTGGTTTACGAGTAGATGTCGAATAACCGCTTTGGTTTCAGTGTTTGTGTAAGTTTCTATATCGTAGTACACGGCTATACAGGGTTTATTTTTAGGCTTAGCATCTTTCATATAACATACATGCTTCACTCCATCGGCCTTATATTTTCCATGACATATAGAACAGTGAATTTCATCGCAGTTATGCACAAACTTACCCCAATTATCCATCATATGAAACATGCCAAATTCACAGATTCTCATTTTCCTGCAAGTGCCATTTTACTTATGGAGCTCAAAGCATTTATTATTGAACAATGTACTTCTACACACATTACATTCCCTCTTCTCAGCTTCAACTACATGACTTTCACATTTGGGGCTTTTACACTGCTCACTAGGGTGGATCGATTTTACATTTTTTTCGATTTCCATATTCTAATAGAGACAAAAACTTGCGCATGCATGAGAAAATAGCCTCTGCAAATTCTTAGCTTAATAGGTAATCATCTTCTGCCCCCGGCAGAGTGATGAAAATCATATTTTAGTAGTCAAAAACGTATTTTTCTTATAATTTTTAAAATATTTCAATATGCATCAAAAGTATTCCTAATAACTATAAAGTCGATGAAAAAGACCTCATATGATCGTTTTTCCAAGCGCGTTGTCCTACGTTAATAACTTTTGCCCCCGGCAACAACGTCAAATGTTGAAAAAATAGGTAATTTATATACATATTTTCAGATCGGCTCTTTGTCTTAAATATTGCATTTATATATTTCCCATAGCATTTATATCGTTGCTTAGGCATGAAATAACACACACGCAAAATTTTATGACTCTAGAGTAATATCTTCTGTCCCCGAGAAAAGTCTAAATGTGGATTATAATTACGTTAATGCGATGTTATAAGTACGATAAGTACTAAGTACAGCTTCTCGCTTGCTAATTTTATAAAATTAGCAACAAAGAACTCACCAAGAGGAGGTGGCTGTACGTCGAGTTCCACCCTATCCAGCCCCAACCACCCTTCCTTTGGCTGCATGTCAATTTACATACGGTAATCTTTCTTAGAATCAAATCGTGGAATTTTTGTTCGGGAGTGAAGACGGGAGCGGATGAATCCGTCCCTCTCTTCTATTCCACTTACACTGGCAGAGGCTTCGGTTACTAATTTGATGAGTCTCTCGACCGCTTGAGTATGACAAGGGAATAGTGGGATCAGTCCATCAGGCTGGTCTCCCGTCTCAACAAACTCTTTTATTCGGGTATCAGGTATTGTTTTTGTAACGGGGGTTCGGTCACCTCAGCCGTTTGCCAGTTGATCATTTCGTAATAGTTTTGACTATCGTAGAGCAGCTCTGGCATGGCGAAGGCTCGAATTTCCCCCGCTGGTGATTGTTTTGATCGTGCTTTTAATATTCTTCTCCATCCCATCGGCATGTAGCAGCTACAGTAGGGTGGATCACTTTTCACTTTTTTTAAAAAATTATAGCTGGTCAAAGTTTTTCCCATGATTTGGTTCAGTGGAAGTACAATGACACCATTTTTACAAAAATCGATCAATATTTAGGGGTCACGCATCGACCTTGAAAATTTCAATTTTGGAAATTTGGCCAAATTGACAATTTTTTACTGAATAAAGATAAATCATCAAATGACCATATTTTCTGAATCCTCTCAGTGAAAGAAATCCTCTCAGATACTTACCAAGTTGATCGGACAAGCGGTTTAGAAGTTACACTCACCTAGAAATAAAATTAAAATTTAAAATACCGTATTTGTCCCCCATTATGGACGTAATCATAGCATCAGTAGCTGGCGTATCCTAAAATCCCAACTACACACACACGCTATGTCTATGACCAATATTTTTACTAATCACAGTTTGCTTTTTACAGATCAACTGTGTCAATTGATTCTTGTTTGATAAGTCTAGACTTTAGTACGCTTCTAGGACAAAATCCCCCCGTGGACAAAATCCCCTCGTGGACAAAATCCCCTCGCGGACAAAATCCCCCTAAGGCTTTATTAAAAAAATAAGAATACGACTGACTTTATTAAAATTTAAAAAAAATATCACGACTTAACCTAACCAATCGTCAAGGGCGTACAATTACCTAACCGGGCAAACAAATAAGGAAACGACTGACTTTATTGAAGAAGAAAAATTAAAAACACAAAGTCAAACAAAATTCAAAATTTAAAAAGACAAATTAAAAGCAATTCCCTTAAGAAAATCAAAAATAGACCTGTTGTTATCGTCTTGTACAATTTTCAAAATGCGAGAAGAAGAAGACTTATACTTCTTCCTTTGCGGTTCTGTCGGCAAGCCAGCGATAATTTGAGAAATAAATGCCTGTTGGTAGCTTATTTCTTGCCCTAAAACTTTTAAAAATTTCCATATGTTTGGATGCGAGCATCCTGTTAGAGATGCAAAGCGTCTATGCCAGCATTCGACAGAGTTATTTGTACGTGGAAGTTCTGTAATTGTTCTTGAGTACATATTCCAAATAGAAATGCTAAAAGTGGGTTCTCTTCGTCCTCGTCGGCATGGCCTTCCAATATAATTATCTTCAAAATAATCGAGAATTGGCAAACCTTCCACTGGTATAAAATCGTATAATTGTTCAAAAGCATCAACAACTTTTTCTGGAGGCACAAAAGCTAGAGCAGGTATCATTCGAATTTTTAAGGCAAAATCATTGTCATCTTGATATTTTTTCTGTAATCCGTGTTTCTGTAATCCGTTTCTGTAAGCCTCTTTCTTATTCTTATTCTTATTCTTATTGTGTTTTTAATTTTTCTTCTTTAATAAAGTCAGTCGTATTCTTCTTTTTTAATAAAGCCTTAGGGGGATTTTGTCCGCGGGGGGATTGTGTCCGGGGGGGGTTGTGTCCGGGGGGATTTTGTCCATGGGGGATTTTGTCCGCGAGGGGATTTTGTCCACGGGGGGATTTTGTCCTGATACCCTTTAGTACAATGGATAAACTATTAACAACCAGGAGTGGGAAGACTCTGAAAGTTACTTATTCTGGAAAAGAGAAAGCAGCAACAACAGCACCACCTTCTCTAAGGTCAGCCACGGACGTCTTCTTAATTGGTCAGCCATCTTCCTCGATCGGTGGTGCCAAATTGCCAACCACCCATCAAGTTCTCCAGTACTTCTTCTATGCCAAGCAGGAAACTACTGACAGGAAGGCCGCCGTAAAAGACACGGTGGCCAATGTTCTGGCATTTTTGAACATGGCACGTATAAAGACGATCACGAGGCGTAACTGCGAAAGAAAACTGGAGTTACTGTGGGAAGAGTGGCGCTCGTTGCAGAAGAGCAAGATGAGAGAGTGACGCGGGAAAAGGCAGGGAGAAGTTTTCAGAAAATCTGAACAAGCTCTGGGACATCGGAGCTCCCGATGCTATTGAAGAGATACAGAAAAGTCGACTGCTCTCAGACAACAACAAACAAGAAGATATTAAATTTTATGAGGATCAACGGGGCCTGCGCCAGGCAACAATGAGTGGGAATGATAAAGTGTTCGTTGTCAAGAGAAAACGGCAACTCTCAAGAGAACAATCTCGTGATGAGCCAGGCACCTCAAAAACGAAATTAGGAACCGAAGCTGAGAGCGACGATGAATCTATAGAAAGCAGATCATCGAGCAACTCCGAATCACAGCTAGAACCACCATACCGACAGCCGAGAGAATCAACTGTATCAATCAGCCTTCCTCACCGCATCCTCAATGCACCGGCTGTTATTGAAGTGGCTGATCGCTTCCGGATGTCCAATAATCAGGTGTGTATATATCAGTAATTATCTTTCCTTGACAAAGATATAATAGACGTAACGACGGAAAATTTAGTGATTATTTTTTCACATAAAAACCATACGCATCCTTGTCAATTTCCTTTCAATTTCGCACATAGGTGGCAAGTGTCGTGGCGGCAGTCCTACGTTCGGCAGATCCGCCCGCAGACCTGGACAAATTCAGTATCTCGAAGGACACGTCTCGCCGTGGAAGAGTGGCACATCGTTGTGAAGTGTCGACAGCTGTGCAGAAATCCTTCGTATCTCCGAGGCATGCTGTCGTCCACTGGGACGGTAAAGTAATCAAGGTCAGTTTTGCCCTCACCGTAAACGACAGTGAATTAACATGTTGCAGTGACGACAGTGGATTGACATGTTCCAGTGGACGATAATAGATTGGCATGTATGACATACGTTTCAGGACTCTCTTGGATCACTGGAGCACCGCCAGGCGATTCTCATCTCCGGAGCTCCCCAATGCACAGAAGGAAAGTTGCTGGCCGTTCCGACTGTTGCTGACGGCACCGGTCTGTCCCAGGCCCAGGCGACCTTTCGTGCTCTCAAAGACTGGGGATGCGAGAACAACGTGATTGGACTGTGCTTCGACACAACTTCCTCCAATACGGGGGGGGGTGCAGGGTGCGGTGGTCCGGCTGGAGAACATGCTTGGTAAACCGCTCTTCCAGCTGGGCTGTCGCCATCACGTTATGGAGCTCATCGTGGGGGCAGTGGTCATCACCGCGTTTGGAACAACCACAGAACCAACTGAACCTTTGTTCCAGTATCTGAGGAGAAGGTGAATTTCAAGTCTAAGACGCATTTGTTTTCTCCAATGATTTTTTGCCTTCAGAGCAATTGAGATATCAGCGTCCTTCTACTAATGATGTTAATAGCAGTCGAAAAGGGAAACTTCAGTCGTTTTCATGCAATATTTTCATAACTCCCCTTTCAGGTGGGACAAGCTCGACCTCTCGATTTATCGCGAGCTGGAGATCGAGCATTTGGCGGAGGTGACGTGGCTGATGGAGCTCCGAGATGAGGCAGTCAAGTTCCTCGGCACCGCTTCTGGTTTTGTCAGAGAAGACTACCGAGAAGTGGCGGAGATTACACTCCTGGTACTCGGGGCCCAGCCACGTCGTGGCACACACTGCATGCGCCCAGGAGCCTACCATCATGCGAGGTGGATGGCCAAGGTTGGTATTTTGAATTAGAAGTTAAATATTGTATTGCCTTCTGGAAACAGCCATTTGAAGTCCCTACCAGAAAAAAATAAGATAAATAATTTACCATTAAACAAACTTATATGGAGTGGTATCGGTACTTATACATCACAGTGCGTATTCGTTTCAGATCATCTACTACACGAAGCTCCTGATGTTCAGCGGTCAGCTGGAGTTCGACGACGAGCTGGTACAGAAACTTCAGAGAGTGGTACTATTTACTGCACTCCTCTACGCACCTGCCTGGCTGGCGGCTCCTGTCGCAGCTGATGCCCCGCTGAATGACCTTGTGTTGTACCAGCGTCTTCTGCAGTACAGGGCTGTGGATCGCGAGATTGCAGAGGCTTCACTGGCAGTGATCAGGCGGCACTTGTGGTATCTGAGGCCTCAGACCGTCGTTTTCGCCCTCTGCAGTGACAAAGTGGAAGACACTGTGAAGCACGAGATGGCAAAGCAGCTGTGCCGCCTCGCTGTGCCCGAGGACTTCACGTATGACAACGTCTCGGTTGATGACACGACGCGCCTTCCGGACCTGATCGATGAGTCATCGTGGTTCGTGTTCACAGGCCTGCAGGTGTGCGCGTCTACGTGGCTCACTCTGCCGGTGAATAAGTGGGATCAACATAAGAACTACTGTGATCTGAAGAATGTCATCTCGCATCTGAAAGTTACCAACGACGTGGCAGAGAGAGGGATAAAACTGATAGAAGATTACGCGAACACTGTCACAAAAGACGAGTCACAGCTGCAGGGTCTTCTCAGCTCGTGGAAAAGAGCCGGAAAGAACTCGGTGACTTCAAGAAGTCGTCACTTGCCAAGATGACGTAGCGCAGAGGGAAAGGGAGTTAGCAGAGAGAGTACATGGCGCACGCCTTAAGATGACGTGTGTTCTAACCACGATTCATACAGTTTTTGAACCTAGTTAGGGGCACCGGAGTAAGTGCCTTTAGTGATATCGGTAAACCGTTTTAATACAAAATACATTTGATCTTTCCTTATTCGTTTTATCTCATCCTAAAAAGCAGACAATGGCAGACAGCATATGGAGGTACGGGGACAAATACGGTATTTTAAATTTTAATGCTATCTCAAGGTGAGTATAACTTCTAACCCACTTATCCTATGAACTTGGTAAGTATCTGAGAGGATTTCTTTCACTGAGAGGATTCATAAAATATGGTCATTTGATGATTTATCTTTATTCAGTAAAAAATTGTCAATTTGGCTAAATTTCCAAAATTGAAATTTTCAAGGTCGATGCGCGACCCCTAAATATTGATCGATTTTTGTAAAAATGGTGTCATTGTACTTCCACTGAACCAAATCATGGGAAAAACTTTGACCAGCTATAATTTAAAAAAAAGTGAAAAGTGATCCACCCTAACTGTGTACAGAGGTGTTTACAATGATGGAGTAGGGAAAAACGGTGTTGAGAGGTTTTCGCTTGGGCAGGATTCTTATACACTTCATAAGCCGGTGAGAAAAAGGTTTAAAACGGCCAAGACAACAACGGCTTCGATGGACTCTATTTGGCAAGCGGATTTAACAGACACGCAAAGATAGTCAGTGTATAATGACGGTTACCACTACATCCTATTCATAATAGATGTATTCTCTAGATATCTGTGGCTAATTCCTCTGAAAAATAAATCCCCTGAAACAGTTGCTAAAGCTACCAAAACGCTGATGTTGAGAGAAAACAGGGCTCCTAGCTATTTTTGTACGGAAATGGGGAAAGAATTTATAGGCCGCGCTTTTCAGAACATGCTGATTGAGTTTAATATCAGTTACTACACTAGCAATTCTATACATAAGACCTCTTTAGCTGAAAGAGTTCAACGTAGGGAGCGCTTGCACCGCTATTTTACACATAAAAACACACAGATATATAAATATTCTGGGATCATTGGCATCGTCATGCAACCGTTCACACCACCAGACGATTGGCACAACACCTAACGATGTCTTAGAAAGAGGTACGTGCCCAGAGGCTGATGTGAGAAGAGATGGAACACCGCCACCACACTCTACACGTTTCAAAATCAATGATTATGTAGGGCTATCGCGTTCGGGAAATAAATTCGCGAAGGGATTTGAGCAAGGATGGACACGTGAGATTTTTAAAGTTAGTGCTATGAGGCCTAAAGGCGAGATAATGATGTATTACGTTGAAGATTTGAATGGGGGGGAAATCGCAGGAGGCTTTTACCGCGAGGAGTTGCAGAAAGTGGCATTTAATTTAGGAAAAAAATGTGTTTAAAATTGATAAAAATTTTAGGCAGCAGAGGTTCAGAAAAGAGAAAAATGTACTTGGTGAAATGGATAGGGTACCCAGAAAGCTTCAACACCTATAAAAAGGTGATGCAATAATGAAGCTTAAATGGTATGCAACATAGTGCCTAACCACTTCTATGTCACACTCCAGTCCTCTTCTTTTCTGTCTGTACATCCTAACAACACCCTGGCCAACTTTGTAACAGAACTCCATGGGCCCATTGAATTGGAGCGTGATTCGTACGAAGTTGGTGTTTGTGAATTCCAGTTAGCCACCAAATTTTTTATTTTTGAAAATTATCAGATCATATTTCTGATCCTTAGAAGAGTCGATGTGCGTGAAAAATTAGGCATAACCTTAGACAACACTATGCGATCAGTCCTGTTCGGTGGGGTACAGTACTATAGTACAAATGTAACACTAGGAATCGGTCATCATGACAGCCACGGAGAGTGTGACGGGTTTAAACAAGAGTCTTGTGAAGTCGTACCTGACAAACGACTTACTTTTTGAAGTCGTAAACATAGACACGCCTGCACGCACGTTGACGTTAAAATCAACGCTTTGTAGAAATATTAAAGATAAATAGCTGTTCACAATAGTGGCCGATGGTCGATATAGTGCAGCCCTCCAAAGAGATACCTTTCACGAGGGACAACATGACTTGTCCAGCTTAATGTATCAGTTGAAATTGGAGAAATTGAGTGAAAGCTCAGACATGTGCTATATTTGCAGCAATATCGTGGAGCATCAATTTGTTGGGGATACTCAGCGCGCCTGCTGCGCGTTGTACACATTCCCAACCATAGAGGGAAGAGTTTGAGCATTACATATGACAAGCCCAATTATGTGAATGTTGTGACTAATCTATTAACCAATATCTCAATATATATGAGAACAATTGAGGGAAAAAATTTCCCATTCGGTGATGGGAGCTTAACAGTGAAGGTACATTTTCGTCGCATTCAGCTATAATGACCCGAAGGCCTTTCACAGTCTATCGAGGGGTGAGATATCAGCGTAGGAGTGGCTTGGCTCCATTTTTTCAACCATACTACGCACGGCTGTCCCATTGTTGAAGAGGGGTGCTAGATACCTCGGGAGGTAGGCGTTACAATCCGGTTTTAACGCGGTAGAAGACATAATGGGTGGAACTAAACCTAAAGATGCTCTAAAAAACATTTAAAATGTACACGGGACGAAATCATCAAAGATGCAAAGAGAAAAATGTGTAGTGGCGGAAAGAAGAGGGTTGTCCGGAAGAAGGGGTTACCAACACGTGGCGCTAAACGTAATAGGACATCAAAAAAGAAGTGTTCTAAGCGTATGAAGCCTATGGCTGATAATTTTTTTATAACTGATATAAGCTGAGGACACTGCTTTCACGAATCATAGGCTGATTACTACTTGTCGAGAGAGGTGGCACTATTTCTGACTCGTCATGGCACGCTTCATCCATCCATGTAGCTGTCCCTCTTTGATATGCCCCTTACACAGGTTTCTATTGAGCATAGTGACTATTACAATTAACCCATTAAATACAATTAGTTCCCCGAGTGCCCCTATAGAATTCGTGATACCCAGCTCAGGCCCATACTTTTTGATCCAAGCTGCATGCACATGTACGCTAAACTGCGTATAGCCCATTCAGATGGAACGGACTGCGATGATAGTTACTCTGCATACCCTGAAACTAACTTTCTACATTCTCACATTCAGCCAGTGTGAGGTGTATTTAAATCAGGTCAACATCTCGGCAGGAACGGGGTATTATCACCTATGAGCCTATCTGGAAAATGTCCTCAACTTTTCACAAGAAACGAAGGAGGATACCTTTTTAACTGCCGAGGGTTATTATCAGACTAAAGATGAAAGTATAAAGGAAAAATTTAAAAATTCTAAAAAGATATACAAGTGTTTTTGACGTCTACATACAGATTTCACATTCCAGGAGAAACTGCTTGTGAATGGGATAGATATGAAATTAAAGCTCACCCGCACGAATCCTGAGATCTGCATAAATCCGGGACCTGATCAAAAAGAGAGCGCAAAACCCGTTGTGATTCACATCATGAAAACATATTTGCGCGTACGGCGAGTGAAATTAAGTTCGCCGAAATATGTAGAAATCGAAATAAATTTAATACACGCAACAGTAAAATACCCAATTAACAGAGTACAGATCAAACTGTACCCGGTGCCCGCGGGGCTGGCCTCGAAGCAGCTAGAAAACATGGCCCTGGGAGTTCTACCTAAAAGGTTATTAATTGGAATGCAGGATTACGCTTCGACGAATGGAAAATATAAAAAGAGCGCCTTTAAATTCAAGAATTTCGGCCTTAAAAATAACTCTATACGTCAATGGCGTTGCTTTGGGGGGGACTATGGATATGGACTACTCATCAGACACTGTGTTCCCGCTCTGTGCGAGAGCTTATAGTAATCTGGCGCATATTGCTGGTGGCTGTGACAAGCTTGGGATAGGCGTAACGCAGAAAGAATTTGCCCATCAATTTAACCTTTACCCATTTGATATTACCCCCAACTTATCTGGTAGTGTAGATACACACTTAAGTCCACAACAAAGTGGGAACATCTCAGTCAAATTGGAATTCGCCGACCCTATAGACGCGCCTATTAGTTTACTAATATACCTCGAATCACAAGCTCTAATAGAGCTCGACCGCTTCAGAAACGTTGTCACAGACTTTTAAAATGGACGCGAATACACTCCATAGAGTAGTGAAAAGTGTCCGAGTCACACGCTTCAAATTTATCGGTGTGTTTGCGAAGGATGAAACATTGAAATTGTCAACTACGAAAGATTGCTGTAGTCTTATCGTCAATACGGACATTGTGGGGGGTGATGGGTTTCATTGGTTTGCAACCTATTTTAAAAATAGGGAAAGAATGTACTATTTTGATTCACTCGGCACTCAGCCCTGGAGGGACCCTGTTGTCGTACAATTTATCGAACAGCTACATGTCCATGAAATTTTCTGGAAACCTTACCATTTCCAAGGATATTTTAGTAATACTTGTGGCATGTACTGTCTTTCATTTCTCCTGAACATGTCACGTGGGAGGGGATTTATAAATTTTTAAAAATTATTCGATTTGTGCGACACTGAGATGAATGATGAATTGGTATGCAGACAGATAAAAAAGGTACCCATTTGTGCGCACTCATTGTATTGTGTAAAGTTTTACGTGTGCATATATAATTGTAACTATATTGTGTAAAGTTTTACGTATGTATATAAAATTTTAACTGTAAAATGTCTCCATTAATGATAGTCTTATTTAATAGACGCTAGTTCTGTAAGCCGAATTGTACTAAAACATGCTTTCTACCATTTAATAAATTGATTAAAAATACAATGTCTTGTGTTCTTAACTACAAAAAAAACTTACATTAGTTCTTCGATGACATGGTATTTGTTGGACTGGATGTGAGCCAATACCTTGACCTCGGTATTCAGGTCACTGGGTTGGCTGCGCGGTAATGCCTCCAAATCGCCGTCGTTTATTTGCCTTTCATCAAAGCTGTCGCGAAAGTTGCTATAACACGATCAAGTTCCGCATCGGTCCTTTAAGGAGAAATTAACATGATTAATTCATACTGAATCTTTTTTAATTAACCCTTTAAAGGCGGCTACATGATGCAATAGTAGCAAAACCTTGAAAATGTTATATATTAGTTTTCTTTATCAGCTTTATAAATTTCTATTTAGAAATTTAAAATACCGTGACTCGGGACTTGTTAGGGGAACTTGATATACCGGGTTTTAAACTCTCTACTAATGATAGGTTACATACGTTTGGTGGCGGCGTTTTGCTGTACATTCGTAATTCCCTTAGGGCTATCGAGGTTAAGATAGATTTTCCGGCAGCAATTAATGCGATATGCGTTGAAGTTAGGGCGCGTAGTATTAGTTTTAATTTTGTTGTTGTTTATAGACCTTCCGTTCAACCCTTCGATACCAATACTAGATTTTACTTACTTCTTGGTAACTTTATTGATAATCGGAATTGTATAATTGTCGGAGACTTTAACTGCCCTAATGTCAATTACGAAACTTTTACTGGTAATGAGGAGGGTTTGAGATTGATTGAGTTCATGGAGGATAATTTTTTACGACAGATAGTTACCGAATCAACGCGCGTGACTATTTTAGATTTGGTGATGACGAACGGCGAAAATAGAGTCGATAGTTTAGAAGTAGGCGGGAGTTTAGGATGTAGTGATCATCAAATTCTTAGGTTTAAGTTATTGATAGACAACACTAAGGATAGTAACGTAATAGAAGGCCCTGATTTTCGTAGGGCCAATTTTGATAGTTTTGCGGATAGGATGAGAGTAGTGGACTGAGACAATTTATTTATGGGCAATGACACAAATTTGCATTGGGAGGCGTTTAAAGAAAGTTTTATGAATATTGAAAGGGAGTTTATTCCTCGTAGGCCCAAGCGCGCTAGAAATCATGGTAGGCCCAAGTGGTGGACTAGTGAAATAGGTTAGTTCATAAACGAGCGTAACAGAGCGTATAGACTTAGTGGATATTTTCCGTTTGACTGCCGCCATTGAAACATAATTAAACTTTTTGTATTTTGTATTTTAACTGAAATGTCTTGATGATACAAAATAAGTTACATTATAAAAAAGCTTTTCTTAATTTCCCCTTCAAATTTTGTTTCTTATGAACAATTTTAATTACTTTCAAGATCCATGCTTAATTTTTAAGTTTTAATCGTGTACTCAGAAAAATAAGGGGATCACCTGAAGATCAGGGCCTCCAGCCTTCTTTAGTTAGCTTTATAAGGCTAACTAACAAATATATCACGACCTAACCTAACCAATCGTCAAGGTCGTACAGTTGACCTAACGATTGGTTAGGTTAGGTCGTGATATTTTCGTTAGTTAGCCTTATAAGGCTAAGTAAAGAAGGCTGGGGGCACTCACCTCTTATGTTTCAATGGCGGCAGTCAAACGGAAAAGATCCGACTTAATACGCGCAATGGTACGGCAGCTAACTTTAATAGATATATCGAGCTTAGACGTCAGGTTAAAAGATCAGTTAGGAATGCTAAGCGTAATTTAGAGGTACTTATAGCTGCGGATAGTAAACATAATCCAAAAAAGTTTTTTGAATACGTTAATAATCGTAAGCCGATAAAAGATTACATAGGCCCTCTAGTGGATGTTAACGGCGCTTTGGTTTCTGACGCTCAGGCGATGGCGGGTATTTCCAATAACTTTTTTGCGACAGTTTTTACCGCAGAAGTCGTAAATAATGTCCCCGACGTGGACGATATCGTTCCATTTAGTAGCGAGACTATTTTGGATGAAATAACTGTTTTCGAGGGTGAGATGCGCATTATATCGACAGGATAAAAGTTAGCAAGGCTCCAGGCCCTGACGCTTTTTATCCCAGACTTTTGAAAGATTTGAAAGACGTTATCGTAGGCCCCTTAACGAAGATTTTTAATCAGTCACTCGAAACGGGGATTATTCCTGAAGACTTCAAATTAGCCAACGTCACGCTTATTTTTAAAAAAGGCGACCGCACGGTAGCTAGCAATTATAGGCTCATTAGCTTAACGTCAATTGTCGGTAAATTTTTGGAATCCGTAGTTAGGGATCGTATCATCGATCACTTAGAAAGTAGAGATTTGATTAATAGTAGTCAGCATGGGTTTCGACGCCATAGCTCTTGTTTAACTAATTTGTTAGTATTTTATAACGAAATAGTGCGCGAATACGATAGGCATAGAGCGGCTGATTTTAAAAAGGCGTTCGATACAGTTCCGCATAGAAGATTAATTACGAAGGTTAAAGCGCACGGTATACGCGGTCAGGTAGATAACTGGTTAGAGGAATGGCTTCGTGCTAGGAGACAGAGGGTCGTTGTTAATGGTAGTGAATCGGGGTGGTTGGATGTAGGTAGCGGTGTCCCACAGGGTTTAGTGTTAGGCCCATTGCTATTCGTAATTTACATTAACGACATAGATGTAGGATTGACTAGTAACGAGTCAAAATTCGCGGACGATACTAAAATAGGCGGTAAGGTTGTTAACGAGGACGATAGAAATAGGCTCCAAGACGATGTAATTAGGATTATGGAGTGGACGGCTAAGTGGCAGATGCAATTTAACGTAGACAAATGTAAAGTTTTGCATATAGTGTAGGTTCTCGTAACAATAATTACATGTACACGATGGATGATAGAGAATTAGCGAGCGTTGTCGAAGAAGTAGATTTAAGCGTATGTGTATCTAAGGATTTAAAAGTTAGGAACCAGTGCCTGGAGTCTTGCGCAAAAGCTAATAGGATGTTAGGCTTCATAGCGCGTAATTTCGAATTTAAATCGAAGGATATTATATTGCTCCTTTACAAGTCCCTTGTCAGGTCTCATTTAGAATATGTCGTTCAGTTTTGGTGCCCGTATTTGCGTGAGAATATTGATAGGTTAGAAAGGGTTCAGCTTCGTGCCACGAAACTAATTCCGTCATTGCGCAACAAGCCTTATGAAGATAGGATTAAAGAGTTAGACTTGCATTCACTCGAAACTAGGAGATTAAGAAAGAAGTTTATTGAAGTTTTCAAAATCGTTAATAACATCGATAACGTAAATTTTGACAAACTGTTCACTTTCGACAATAGCAATACTCGTAATAACGGATTTAAGTTGCGTGGCAGACGTTTCATTACTAATATCGCTAAAACCTTCTTTACGTTTAAAGTAATTGATAAATGGAATAATCTTCCCGCGTCAGTCGTTAACTCTACCAGCGTTAATATGTTTAAGAACCGTTTAGATAGGCATTTTAAAAATATTAAGTTTGTTTAAAATAAAAAAAACAGTTGGCAACAGGAGCTCTGGGGTGGTGGTCGAGGATGAGTCTGTTGACGATAATGCCAGCTTGTGACATGCCAGCGTGTGATGCCAGCAATGAAATTATTAAAAAAAAAAATATTAGACTAACACGAACGTAGATGTAGCTCGTAGCGTAAACTAACCCACTTTTTGTTTAACTTTACCTACTTTTTTTTTTCTTATCCTCTCCTTATTTGCATGTGTGTAGTTTGCATGGTATAGCAGTGAGTTAAGACTGTGTTTGCATGGTTTGTAAGCGTTCTTATTTTACTTCTTTTAATCTTTCACCCCTCTCCTATTCTCTTCGACTATTTTTCTGACTTGTCGGCAGTGGCCGGCGGATGATGACGGTGAGACTTTTTTTCTCTTTTTCTGAATGAATGTTAACCCACGAGTGATAGGTGTTGCTACTTACTTAACCCCTTATTCTCTTCTCTTAACCCCCTACTTTTTCCTTTCTCTCGGGCTAATCTTAGAGTGGATCTTAGGGTCTTTTTAGCCTTAGCTTCTGTAGATTATGTAACTTATAACAACAAAAATGCTACAGAATAAAGGGTATAAAACACTGCAAGCCAAACATAAAACACCAAACCCACAAGTCAGGGATCTTGGAGTAATACTGTAATATTTCAGAATTCATAAAGCATCATAACATCGAAATCACAACAACTAGAAACGTAATGGGGATTAACTGTAGAACCTTCCAAAGTAGAAAAGGAAGCATCATGCTAAAATTATGGAAGAGTCTAGTTCTAACAGTAACTGAGTATTGCTCAATACTCAAAGTCCATACAGAAAATGAGACACTGCACTCATACAGTAGAAACCATGCAAAGGACTTAAGGTAGAGGAGTCGAAAGATGAAGACTACGAGTCTCGACAACAATGCCTGAAACTCCACTCTCTAATCCATGGAAAAAAGATGAGAGCGGTACACAATAACATACATACAAAAATTACTAGAGGGTGTGTACCCAACCTTTGAAATGAAATAAAAACATACTGGAACAAAAGAAGTGAGAGAAGAGGTAGATTTTGTACTGCTCCGACTGCGGTGGAACAGGAATCATGAAAACGAGAATGGAAAATACCTTCAGAATAAAAAGGCGGAAGCTTTTCATTATTCTGCCCAAAGAACTGAAGAACTTTCAGCACACCAACCTGAAAATTTGAAGAACCAATTGAACAGGTTCTTGTACAAAGTCCCTGACTAGTTATGAATGGCTGGCTACGATGGCAGAAGGAGAGCGGAAACCAATTCTCTCCTCCACCAAACCCCCAAATGAGGGGGGGGATGCTGCAGAGGGGTCGACCACAGGTCCATCCTAAACCGTCGTTCGAAACCTTTTAAAAGTACCTAAAAAAACAAAGAAATGAATCTTGAAGGTAATTTCCATTTTACAATTTACTTTATTTTTCATCTAAATGAAAAGTTGGAATCAATTTCAACGATTCGTCTTTATCTTTTGCTCCATGTATAGGATAGTTATGAAAAGTTTACTGTTCGTTCGGAAAAATTCATTTCTGCTATTCACAAATCGAAGCGATTCTGGTGATATTCTTAACTGTTTACTATTTGAATAATCAGGATCCACATATCCGATTCATTAAGGAGGAAGAAACTAATCAAACTTTACCCTTTCTTGATATTAAATTTAGCAAAAGAGTAAACAAATTTCATATTTCTATCTACAGAAACCTAACCACACAAGTTTAGGTACAAATTATTTCAGCAACATACCAACCATATATAAAATCAACAATATAAAAAATTTAATTTATCCATCATGTCATCTTTGTTCAACATACTGTACATATTCTTCCACAACGAAATAACATTGCTGTAAATATTTTTTATAGACAACTCCTCCCCTAAAAGCTTTTTTTAAGAACTTAAAAAATTTTAATATTTATAAACCAACAAAGAAAATTCCAACAGTTAATAAGGACATAAAATATTATAGTTTCTATACTACGGTTACATTAGTATTAGAAGTGAAAACTAACTTGATAGACTACTCACAAACTTATATTTTCGTGTGATATCTACAAATAATTATATAAAATCGTACCTATCCCACGAAGAAAAACCTTCAAATGCCCTGGTTTCTTTATTGCATATTATTTTGTTTGTATTCGCTACCAAGCGAATTACTATATTGGTAGCACAAGCCGCCAGTATCATCTAAAAATAAAGGAACACCTTGGCATTTCATCGGAAACATCATTACCTCTACATAAGCCTTCAAAATCTTTCATTACGGAACATTCATACTCAAAAACTCATCCATTCATTACACACGTCACACTTCAAAATTATTGACACCATCAAGAAACCAATTAACGGACTTGCATATTTTAGGATCGTTACATGTATTACAAAGAAAACCCATCCTGAATAACTACACTTCCGCATTTAACTTTTCCGTTCAAAAATTATTCTTCGCCTTTAATTGTGACTCGAAATAATTGAATACTTTTATTTTACAAAAGTGTTAAAAATGTACGGTAGATTAACTCTAATTATATCTCTTTTTGCATGAACATAAAATTTAACTTTAAATTAGCCCTAAACGTGAAAGAAATTCTGAAACGTTCGCAGTAAATTATGAAAGTATGATGCAAGCTTTAGTTATCCTACTTATTATAAACCGAGGTTTCCTAGGAACAAGACATAAAATGAAAGTATTATCAGAAGATACTGCCAAGAAACTTTAAGTAAAATTAGCAAACCTGTAAAGATAAAGAAGTAGATGAAATCAGAATGCGCCAAAAATGTTCTTAATACAGGCAAAACCTATAATTTTATATCAAAACTAATGAGATTCAAACTTCATAATAAAAGACTGCACAACTCCGACTTCCACAAATCTTTTCAACAGAAGTTTCTAAATGAAGAATTAAAAACAAAAAAAAACAAAAAAATCTCCCAATAATATGAATTTTCGATAAATGAAAGAATTCAATAAAAACTACTTTGATTACACTGGTCTACAAATTTTGAAAAAGTTTGTGCTTCGGAGATAAAATGTGTTTCCTATTATGGATTTTGGGGTGCTGAAAACGAATATGACCATAAAAACAGTCGATTGGGTACAGTTTCCAAGAAAATTTAAGTTACACATTTTGCGTATATGTATACCATATATTAGTAACATACCTGTATAATGCAGTCACTTATATTGATTCAACCCGTCGCTTCTTTGCTTGTCTCTTGTATTCAACTTCTGGAGTATCTCTTGTTATTGTCCAGCAGTAGTCTGCTAACAATGATGGACTCCATTTCCCCTGGTAGTGTTTCTCCATCGCTGAGATATCCTGGTGGAAACGTTCACTATGTTCATCGCTGACTGCTCCGCAGTTGGCCGGAAAAAATTCCAGGTGCGAATGGAGGAAATGTATCTTTAAAGACATATTGCAGCCCATTTTTTGATAGGACAACAGCAGGTTTTCCACCAGCTCCCTGTGATTGTCAGCTTGGATATTTCCGAGAAAATTGGTTGCTACTAACCGGAAAGCATTCCACGCTGTCTTCTCCTCACCACCTAGGATACGGTCGAACTCCTCATCTCTAAGAAGCTCGCGGATCTGTGGACCAAAAAATACACCCTCCTTGATTTTTGCTTCACTGAGCTTTGGGAATTTACCATCGAGGTACTTAAAAGCTGCCCCCGTTTTATCCATAGTATTGACAAAATTTTTCATGACGCCCAGTTTGATGTGTAAGGGTGGTAACAAAATCTTGCTCGATTCTACAAGTGGAGGATACTGAACATTTTTGGTTCCAGGTTCCAATGAGTGTCGGAGTGGCCAATCCTTCTTGATGTAATGAGAAGTCCTAGCCCCACTTTCCCTTTGACATAGGATAAAGTCCTATACTTTGTGTATCCCGGCTGCATTCCAAGTATGTTACGAAGAATTTTCCAGTCACCACAAACCTGCCACTGATGTTTGTCATAGTTTATGCAGTTCTAAAGTTGCAACTTCATGTTGTCATATGTTTCCTTCATGTGGACTGCATGACCAACTGGAGTTGATGGCAATACGTTGCCAACATGCAACAAAACAGCTTTTAGACTCAACTTCGATGAATCGATGAACAGTCTCCACTCATCAGGATTGTCTACAATAGTAAGTATTTATTTATGTCTATTTTATTAACATCGCCGTAAGTTTACTATTAATATCGTAGTTAGGTTACTAACAACATCGCCGTTAGGTCACTATTAATAGGTTAGGTTAGGTTACTGGAAGTCTTATTTATTTAATGTTATTTTATATACATTTATTATCATTTACATTAATTTTTTAGCCCTCGGCTACCGATGCATGATGGAATACCTCTGTGTATCATAATTTACGTCTCGGGGGGAATGTGGGGCTCTCCCCCCATAGATTTGACGTTTCATACTCCTTTCTGCTGTTTGCTTGTTTTTCTGGCTTAGTATTACCCAGAGCAAATATGAGGGGGGCCACACTTGCACCGAGAATGCACTCGAGATT
This sequence comes from Bathynomus jamesi, assembly GCA_023014485.1. Taxonomy (NCBI): domain Eukaryota; kingdom Metazoa; phylum Arthropoda; class Malacostraca; order Isopoda; family Cirolanidae; genus Bathynomus; species Bathynomus jamesi. The sequence goes on from JAJOZX010000939.1 coordinate 174,204, forward strand.
GGAATAATACATTATAATTCAACCGGATGTTCTCCAGACAGAATTCTCGAGGCTATTTTTAGCATCATGACTCATTTCCGTCAAGAACATAATTGAGAGAAACATAATAAGTAATTATTATCAAGTTACGTACATCAGTCCATATAATAAGTTACGTACATCAGTCCAGTCGAATTCGACCATATAAAGAGATAATATTGTTATAGCCCAGTGTATCATGTTAGGCTGGTCTCACAGAGTTAGAGCAAATGCCCAGCCCAGTGTATCATGTTACGATGGTCTTATAAGTTAAGATAATGTGATTGGCCAATCCTTCTTGATGGAATGAAAAGTCCTAGCCCGACTATCCCATTCACACAGAAAACAGCAATACTTAGTGTAGCCCGGCTGCAATCCAAGCACGATAGCAACAACTTTCAAGTTACCACAAACCTGCCACTGATGTTTGTCATAGTTTATGCAGTTCAAAAAGTTGCAACTTCACGTTGTCATATGTTTCCTTCATGTGGACTGCATGACCAACTGGAATTGATGGCAATACGTTGCCAACATGCAACAAAACAGCTTTTAGACTCAACTACGATGACTCAATGAACAGCTATGCGAAATCAGGATTCTGTACCTAACATGACGAATCAGAATCTATAAATAGACCCTTTCAATCTTAGTCGTCAGTCTGTGTCTTGCTTTTGCGGTAAATAGTCGTGTCTATCTTGTGGTGGTTATTGTTTACAATATGTATCGTCGTGGTCGCTTACGTCATCATTTTCGTAGAAGGAAATTTAATCGCCGTTCTCATCGAAGGAATGTAAGAAGACGTGGGAGGAAGAATATGTTTACAGCATTAATGAAATTTGTTTATTTAAATAAAAATACTTTAGGTGTTAATACTGACGGAATTTATACTTTGTCTTTGGATCTCTTAAGTACTGAAGCTAAAGCTACTATTTTAAATTTTAATTATTATCAGGTTACTGGTGTATCTTTTCAATGTATACCACAACTGAATATGTCTGGTTACGTTATAAATTTTGAAGGTTCATTAGGTCGTAGGACAGACATTAGAGAGGTTGTAGAAAGAGGTCCTAATGTAGGGATATCACCTGTTTCTTACTTAATTGTCCCTCATGCTGTTTTGTTTGAACCTAATCTTGACACCTCACATAGTGCCGAACAGGTAATAATGAATCCACGAACTAGATGGTTCTCTCCTCTTAAAGGATTTCGAATGTATCGTAGACTTAATCAAGTGTGTCAATTAGGTCAACAAGTTACTGCTCAATTCCCACAAAGTTTGATTAAGATATCTGCTAATGATTTAACAAGGTCATTAGGTCGAATATATGTCGGTAAATATACACCAGAGGGTTCTCAACAAAATGAATATGCATTTAATTATGTAAACAGAATTGCATTTTACGTACAGTTGTATGGTATAAAACAATAAAAGAAAAAAAAATTTAATATTCCATCTGGCTCGAAGAAATGAGTCATAATCTATTTTTAACTTTTGGGCTGAAACGCAGCTAGTATTACCTGCGTTTCAGCTCGCGCGCCAAGGATAGAAATCGGACGGGGCCACTATGCCCAATTTTTTTTTAACGCCCACTCATCCTTTCTATCTTGATGCAATGACGTCATAATGTGTGGATGACTCATACATATCCCACGCGGTTTTAAGTTAAAGCCTAGCTAGCCTTACACCTCATTTACATTGTGATCTATAAATAGCTCTGACGTTGAGGAGTTTAAATTACACTTCATTCGTCACCTAATGAATATCGTACGTCAGTCCAGTCTAATCAAACATATACATTATGCCGGGTTTATCATTCGTTCGCAGCCTCGCAGAGTTAAAGGAAATGTCGGCAGAACAGTATCATGTTACGTAATCTTTCAAGTCCTAGTCCGATTATCCCATTCACACAGAAAACAGCAATACTTAGTTTAGCCCGGCTGCAGTCCAAGCACGATAGCAAACCTGCCACTGATGTTTGTCATAGTTTATGCAGTTCAAAAAATTGCAATTTCATCTTGTCATATGTTTCCTTCATGTTGCACTGCATGACCAACTGGAATTGATAGCAATACGTTGTCACCATGCAACAAAACAGCTTTTAGACTCAACTTCGATGAATCAATGAACAGTCTCCACTCATCAGGATTGTGAATAATGTTGAGAGCTGCCATCAGACCATCGATGTCGTTGCAAGCTACAAGGTCACCATCCATGAAGAATAATGGGACAAAATCTTTTTGACGGTCACGAAACTTACACACTCCAACATTTTCAGCGAGGAGATTCCACTGCTGCAATCTGGAACCCAACAGCTCTGCCTTACTGTTTGGCAGTTCTAAATCTCTGATAAGGTCGTTTAATTCATTCTGAGTTATCATGTGCGGTTTAGAAGATGTCAAGTTATAAATAAATTCAGGGTCTTGTGAAGTTGAAGGCTCACAAGTTTCGCAGTTTCCTTCATTCTCCTCGTCCTCTGACTCCAGGGAGAATGAGTGTGGGGGTTCAGGAACGGGTAGTCCTTCGCCGTGAGGTACCGGGCGTATAGCAGAGGGTATATTCGGATATTGTAAAATCCACCTTTTTCTTCTTGCAAATACCTTTCTTGACTGGAGGCACCATGCAGAAGTAACAATTGCTGACATGATCTGTTGGTTCCCTCCACACCATTGGCACTGCAAAAGGCATAGATTTCCTTTTCCGATTCAGCCACTGGCGAAGGTTTGTTGCACAAGTATTGCAGCATATGTGTGGGGCCCAGCTCTTGTCCTGATCTCCAATCTTACAGCCAAAATAAATGTGATAGGCTTTCCTAATCACGGCGGTTATAGCACGCTTTTGTGATGCAAAAGTCAATTCTCCACAAACATAACAGAAGTTATCTACACTGTTCACGCAATTATGAGGCATCTTTGTTCAAATTAGGCTGAAAAAAATTCAGTTTCAAAAGCAAACACTAAAAAGAGTTTGACAAGGGTGCACTGTATGACTTCCGCGAATGAACTGATGCTGTGGCGTAATATGTAGACGCCTGTGACACATCGACGCCTTGACTCTACTGCGCATGCGCGTAGTTATATTTTTTTTTATTTTAATAAATTAATGTAATTACATTGCATTTTAATAATTTTAAATTAGGTGGGGTTAAGTTAGGTTAGTATTCCATTTATATTAATATCAAAAACATTATGGGAAGCAATATGTTAAAATTATCCAATCTATTTTTTAATAAATAATTTACAAATACATAATGTAATAGATAAATTTAAAATTACATTTTATTGTATATATATGTATATATTTACATTAATTTATTAAAATAAAAAATATAACTACGCGCATGCGCAGTAGAGTCAATGCGTCGATGTGTCACAGGCGTCTACATATTACGTGACAGATGCAGTCCAGTTAGTAGAGTGCAGGGTTGCCTGATATCTTTATAAATAGAGCCAATTGACAATTTTAGGCATCATTTTCATATTCAGTGACCCCAAAATTAGTAAAGATTGACTACTTTTATTTACGAAGCATTTTGGCTGTAGACCAGTGTTATCTGTATGTAGAAAGCTGTAGGGATTTCAAAAGTAGGGATTTATTAATGATATAAAACATAGTAAAATTTTTAACATACTGTAAATGAAAAACATAAGTTAGGATATAAATTCAAAATAGGCCTCGGGTAAAACCCAGAAAAGGCTACGTGACTGCTCGCACGAAAACATCCGAACAGGTATCAGTGTGTTTGTACTGGAACATGTGACGTTGTTTTAACTAATAAGGCGTGGAAATATCAATCATATGATGCCACACCTCCATTTCAGCAAATCATGTATTCGTAAATAATCTTAGTTCCAAAAAGTATTTGAAATAAATATCAAAATCATTTAATATTGTCAAATAGGAAACATAAGTTAATTAAATAATATAAAACAGTTAGAAATTTGTAAAACTCTTAGCATAATGCATTTTAAAATTGTTCCAGAATCAAACGAAAACAAAGAAGTATGATTGTGTTTCTCCAATGCGAGATGAAAAATCTGAACTGTCGAGGCGAGAAGGGAAAAGAGAGCGCAGCGCAGATCCAAAGTCAGTGAGTCAGTCAGCGAATCAGATCCAGAGTCAATCAGGAGTCAGAGAGTCAAGTAGAGGGGAGAAGTTCATCGAGAGCGGTCTATCAGATCTTATTTGCCCTCCGTTGTCATTTTTATTTTAATATTTTCATCGAGGCCGTGGGAAATAGGGTCTACTTTTAGTATGAACTTAGGCTTTAAATTGTAGTTAATTTTCCCTTATGGCTATTTTGTGAATAATTTCGTTTAGGCCCAAGGCCTATTTTTGTCTCGTTTTAACTTAGAACATCCCCCTTTTTCCTTAGGCCTATTTGATTTCGATCATGGCCTGTCTCCCTTTATTAATTTTATAACGTAAGTGTAATGTAACTTATTCTGTGGACAAACATAAGATTAAATATTAAACTTTGTTATGTTTCATAAAAAACAGTTGAAGGTATACTTTTAAATTGTTATGGTAACGGTAACCAGTGTCACTTAGCTTGGGTTTGAGGGAAGAATAATACGAAAGAAAACAACATACATGAGTTCACGCTATCATTTTCCTGTCATAAACAATATCGTGCATCGGGCTTTAATACGTTAACATCCACCCACAAACAGTACAATGGAAGGTTCAGTAGAATCGTCACCGATCAGTTACCCCATTCCAGGGGTCACTAGGAGAAGGGACGTCACCCCGGGAGAAACCCCGCAGCCAACAAAACACATAATAAATACAAGTAGCTATAATAAAAAGTAAAAATATCTCGTTAAAATAAACTGAACAAACTAGGACTTAATTCAAACCTACAACCAGTAAACCCTGACAGCCTGACAGGGTTGTTCTGAATCTTTCTCATAAAATTCTTTAAATAAATGAGAAAAAGATTGTCATCATTACGATACTATTTCAAACTTCCAAATTTTAAGCTACCCCCTTGGCCCCTCCTTCCTGCATGAAAAGGAGAAGCTAATTTTATGTAAATATTTCTTATCTTTTGAAAGACTAGTTCATGAACTTAAAGATTCACAAAATACTAACCTTGGTTAACCTTGGTTTTGCTTCCGCTCTAATTGGTCATTCTGACGAAGACCAAGCTTGTCAATCCGCCTTAGACCTACAGTTTAACGTGGAATTCGAACTACGCCCGACCAGCAGCCCAGCGTCTTCACCACTAGGCTACCTAGGATATCCATTTATCTATCATCCAATTTTTTATTTATTGTGTGGAAGGATGAACATCTAGGTTTTGCTGCGCGCCGTCTGCCGTCACCGGGTCTCGATCCAGGGATCGATGGATTCGTAGTCAGTGACGTTGATAGGCGCTATCAAATAATTAACAACTCCATACGCTAACTGAAATGTTATATACACTATACATTATTTGGAATCACCCTAATAATGTCGTTTTTTGAAAAACAACCGACATTATTATTAAAAAACAAGCAGATAAACACAAATACTTACACAAACAAAAAAAAACACACACACACACACACAAACTATAAGTGCTAAAAAATTTTGAAGCACCCTATATACAGGGTGACTCAAAATAATGTAGACACATTTTGATATTATTTAGTTTGGAAACTAGTTGTACTTAATAAACAAAAACTTTACTACATAAATGAGCACGTAAAAACAACAGTTTAATAATAAACAGGAACATCATAGAAAAAATAAACATCGTTCAAGGTTTAATCAGTACCAACGTTTCGGAATGCACTAATTCCAGCTTCAGGGCTAAAGCAATAAAATGCCATATCACATACAAAATACAAATTGCTTAAAAACAATTTAAAATAACAAAGTTAAAAATTATAAAAAGTAGCTAAGAAAATGTAAAACATTAAAACTAAAAGGTAAATAAATAAAATAAACAAGTACCTTAACCAAAACATAGCAGATCTACCGATGATTCAACAGAATTTAGGTCTGGTTTTAATTTATAAATAAACAAAGATTCCATAATTTTGAGCTTAAGATCAGAGCTTCCGGCAGCAAGTCCGGCGAAATTAGACTGAAATTGGGTAGTTATTGTTGTGTGAATGGTTACGTATGAGAGAATTAGGTGGTTTGCGAAGAGGTAAATTTGTATGGACCGATTTACCGAGATGTTCGTAAATACGTGTTATTAAGCAATTGTTATTAGCAATTTGTATTTTGTATGTGATTTGGCTTTTTATTGTTTTAGCCCTGAAGATGGAGTTAGTGTATTCCGAAACGTTGGTACTGATTAAACCTTGAAGGATGTTTATTTTTTCTCTGGTGTTCCTGTTTATTATAGCGTCTGCACGCGAAGGATTTATGCGTTTCCTTGGTTTTTTAAATATATGACAGGCTGTCTTAACTTTTATCCCGTCGTGCTGTAATGGCTATGGCCCTAATCTCTTACTTAAGATGCGGTGGGTTCGAACCCTGGTGACGATGATTTTTTTATCATGAAAAATTGTGCGTGTTCATACATGATATATATATATATATATATATTTTAACTGCAAACAACACACAGTATAATTAATGTAAAGAACGACACTTGTATAGAAGAACGTTCCGCACAAGATGAGGAGGGAGAACGAACAAATGAAAAATGAGGTAACCACCCGGGAATCGAACCCGGGATCTTCCGATTACCAGTCAGATATGCTAACCACTACACCATGGGCCTCGATTAATCAGAAGTCGTAATTCTCCTACATACGAGCAGAAACCAATGCCCTGAGGGGGCACCTCTCGCATGTCGCACATATATACATTTTAACTGCAAGCAACACACAGTATAATTAATGTAAAGAACGACGCTTGTATAGAAGAACGTTCCGCCCAAGATGAGGAGGGAGAACGAACAAATGAAAAATGAGGTAACCACCCGGGAATCTTGTGCGGAACGTTCTTCTATACAAGCGTCGTTCTTTACATTAATTATACTGTGTGGTGTTTGCAGTTAAAATGTATAAATGTGCGACATGCGAGAGGTGCCCCCTCAGGGCATTGGTTTCTGCTCGTATGTAGGAAAATTACGACTTCTGATTAATCGAGACCCATGGTGTAGTGGTTAGCATATCTGACTGGCAATCGGAAGATCCCGGGTTCGATTCCCGGGTGGTTACCTCATTTTTCATTTGTTCGTTCTCCCTCCTCATCTTGTGCGGAACGTTCTTCTATACAAGCGTCATTCTTTACACATATATATATATATATATATATATGGTGAATTTCACAATTAAACACGTGAAGTGAATGAATGATGCAAACCCACAAGGAAAAAGAAAAATGATTCCAAGGCCTTTCGTGTATTCAGAAGTACACCTCGTCAGGGAATGACGAGTCATTCGTCATTCCCTCGTCATTCCCTGACGAGGTGTACTTCTGAATACACGAAAGGCCTTGGAATCATTTTTTTTTCCTTGTGGGTTTGCATTTTATATATATATACACACACACACACACACACACACAGCAATACCCCGGTTATCTTATCGCAAAGGATGCGTTCCTAAAAGTCATTGCGAATAATGAATTTGCGAATATCGGGGCAATTTTTCCGATAATAATCAATGTAGTTAGGGGGAGGATGCGTTCTCCTACATACTACAACATAACTACAATGAGTGTAAAGCAGTTAAACTAGCATTTACCTTTGATGTGAGTGTCAATGGCGTACCGGAGCTTGCATAAAGAGGAGAGGGTGAAGAGTTACTGGGGTGAAGATGGGCAAGGGTCATCGGCCTCCCCACTCGAGACGGCACTGACACTGCTGCTGTAGGAACGAGGACTAAAAAGCCTATGGAACGCGGCCTTGGAGGTTGAAGAAGTTGGAGTGGCAGCTTACTCAGGAGAAGGGGAGGATTTGGGCTGAAAAAATGCACGAAGTGTCATTTGGCGAGCCATCTTCCTCTTCTCCTCCAGAAGCTCATAGTAGGCTCGAATGTCGTTCTTGACGTTGCGGATGATAGTGGTGCTCCTCTCCACATTCGGGTCAACGTAGAGGAGGACTCTCGGCCTGCTCCTCTTCTTCGTCCACTGCTAGATGCTGCTCCAACTTCATCAAGTCCTCGTTAATTAGCTCCTCACTGTGTGATTCGAGGATTCACTTTGCGAATAAGCGGGGTATGCTTTGCGATTATCGAATATGGATGTTTAAATATCAATTGCGAATAAGCGGGGTTGCGAATAGCGAGGTATTAATGTGTATATATATATATATATATATATATATATATATATATATATATATATATATATATATGAAAGTAAGTCTAAAATTACACTTTTACGGGATGTAATTTCATATCTTGCCTGCATAAGATACTCAAAGCAGCGATTTCCAAACAATCTGTGCTACGCGGAGCTCCTTTGTGTAATACGAAAGTGAGTTATGATGTTGGGTTTGCAAAATTGGGGATTTATTAATAATGCAAAGTATAGGTAGTAAAATCTTTTACATAAATGGAAAACAAAACTTAATTTGGTTATAAATTCCAAATAGGAGTCAGGTAAATTCGAGAAAAAGCTACGTGAGTGCACACATGTAAACATCCGAACATGTCTCAACATGTTCTTACTAGAACATGTGAGGTTTCTTTGTTCAACCAATGGGGCGTGAGACAATACGTCACGTGATGCCACACATCTATTTCATGAAATCATATATGTGTGTAAACAATTTTAGTTTCAAATAATACTTGAAATAACTATGAAATTTATTTAATATTGTGAAATACGTCATATAAGTCAGTTAAATAATATAAAACAGTCAGGAATTTGTAAAACTCATAATATAATGTATTTTAAAGTTGTTTCTAAGTTCCAGGATTAAGTGGAAAAAGAAGCGCAGATTGAGTCAGTGAGAGTGAGGGACTCAAACAGTCAGAGAGAGAAGAGTGGAACGAATTAATCAAATAAGTCCCGGGGCGCTCCACGGGGATTTTCTAGAAAGCTAGTAATAAAGTTCAATCTCCGTCAATTAAGATATTGTGTGTATATACCTTTCAACCATTCAAATGTTCCGTGCGATGATTCCTCATTTCACTAAGGTCAAGCTATGATTTAAGTATCCAATATTTTACAAGCGACGTGTTTCAAACCCGATTGTGACCTATATGTGGTTCGAGTAAAGCCCTAAGTGGGGTAGCAATAATTTTTTTTAACAAACGAATGGGTGGGACTAGTGACACCGTCATCAAGGAGCTAACCTACCATGTAGTCGTATCGTTCCCAGTGATTATGGCAAACTCTTGTTAAGAAGTCTGATAATCAGAGCGTTGTCGGAAAAGGTTGGCACAAAGCCGAAACAGGGCCGTGGTTGACACTCGGCATACTCAAGTATACTCATACTATCGTCTGAGATAAGCTTAAATAATATGACTTTTCTACGTATGCTGATAGACCAAACTCACCTAGGCTTGTAACGCCTATTTCATCTAACTCATCCATGTATGCTGATAGGCCTAACACAGCCAGGCTTAAGGTTAAGCGGATTTCGCTACCGTTTTTTTTTTGTAATCATATAACCCGAGTAAAGGTCTCCGCATTATTATTTCCCGGATTGACAGGTGTAACAACGATAAGGTAATTGGGGCACAACTCTTCAATAAATTCGTAGCTCGTTAATTGATACTTACTTTCATGATAATGAAAGTTGTAGATAAATACCGGTAACTTTTCCGACTGCGGGTTTACATGATATCTAATTTTCCGTCCAGGTACATTTCAAATTATTTAATGATAATGTGTAAAGCCAAATAAAGATTTTGATTCAGTACAAATGTTAATCATTTAATTTAGTGATTGGATACTAATGCATTTTTTAACGAAAGTGCAAGTTAAAATGAGTTTCGCTCAAAAGCTACATTTGAAAGGAAATTTTTTGGTGACGTGCTCGGGGCTTTGCCTTACGACGCGAGGACGAACCCTCGTTTTAATTCAGTCTTCGTATAAATGTCGATGAATATCATTACAATAAATATAACATTCTGACTGAAAATTATGTCAAAGAGTGGTACGTCGAGCTAAAAAGGTTGGGAACTCCTGTCGTAGTTAAATAAGGGTTGCAGTTTCCGTAGATATTTGTTTTAATTTACACAACCAAAATTAAAATAAATCTAAGGAAATTGCAACCATTATTTAACCATCTCACTCACTTCACAGTATACTGTATGTATATTATATCAGGGGTCCTTAACCTTTCGGCATTGAAAGGCAACTTAGGAATATAATGAAAGGCCATCAGGCACGTTTATTATGTTTCCTTTTTATGAGTTATTCGAAAGAATGAGAGAAAAAGAAGCAGGTTAAAAAGTTTTTATGGCTTGTATAATAACAAAAGAAACTCGAGTAATTTCATAATGAGCTATTTCCTAATTAATGAGATACTTGACACTGTATTGTTTCTGCTAGGGAGCAGTAATCAAGATTATAAAATGATGTTCAAGCTCGCATACAGTTATGAAGGTGTTCATCCGTTAATCTGGATCTTTGTTTGGATTTTATATATTTCATATTGGAAAACAATGATTAACGTAGGTAGGTTAATTCCAAAGCAAGAATTCAACCGAAAGGCAACATTTCTTAGAAGTGGATTTTTCCCCTTGTGAACAAGATTCCAAAAATTTACATCTTTTGCATAGCTTTTCATCACAATATCATTATGAATATTCACAATTTCAAGCTCAAGTTCTTTTATTTCAGCTTGGGAAACTTTTGCTAAGGAAACTTCCACTTCAGAGACGTCGACTATTTTATATACTGTAGATTTATCAGAAACTCCACAAGTGGAGTAATTAAGTTAAACTCTTGAAATCTCTTTGTAAATTCTTGTGCAAATTTTTAAAAGTGGCACATAAAAGGGTTTGCTTCAAATTAAAAAATATTTTTATCGAAGATTTTAATAGTTTTCAAAAGATTCTGGAAGAGCACAAACGAATTTTTAGCCAAGTCGTTTTTCCACAAAGTTAGTTTACATTTGAATGAATTTACTAAACTAATCATCTCAGCAACGTGTTTTACCTCTTCCTTATAGCTCCAAATTTAAGTGTTCAACTTCTGAATTAAATCTACAAAAAGCGCTAAGTCCATTAACTAAAACTGCTCATTTAGTTGATGATAATGTTCAATTTTACATTCCAAAGCAACCTTGATCTCCGGCATGAGCTCTTTAAATCTTGCAAGAATTTTACCTTTATTCAACTACCTTACTTCTGTGTGTAGTATAAGCTCTTCAAAGTCATCACCAACTCTCCTAAAAGAGCTATAAATAGTCGGTGCTGCAGGGCTGATGCACGAATAGGATTCACTATCTTAGTTACAAAATTCACAACGTGTCGAAAATCAATCACTTTAGAACACAGATCTTCCTGATGTATAATGCAGTGGTAATTAATAAATGCAGGAAAGGAGTTATCATATTGCAGAGTCCTATAAAACATTATTGCAGTCTATCATTGCGGGTGCCCCATCGAGAGTAATAGATACAAGCTTTTGCAGAGGGATGTTGTTTTCTGAAACATAATTTTTAAATGCTCCGTAAATATCTTCTCTTCTTTTGCCTTTCATTGGAATTAGTTTTAATAACTTCTTTTATTACATTATCTGAGAACATCATCTTTACTACTACGAGTATAAGTAGTTAGGCTGCTGTATCAGTTACGTCTATTGATTCATCTAGTTGTATGGAATAGTATTCACATTTTTGTAAATCATTCATTAACTGAACTTGAATGTTCTGTGAAATGCATTCTATTCTCCTTGCTACGCTGCTATCAGACAATTGGAAATCTTACGATTTTTCAGCAGACAAGGTTCCATTCACTAGTACTGTACTGCATCTTCAAATGGCTTTTTCTCTTAGCAGTCACATGGGCAACTTTGAATGATGTAATTGTAGAATGTTTCGTGAATATAGACTGCTGAAGTGCCAGGTTAGATGTTAAGTTACTCAACTTTTTCATCCTGAAAGCAGATTTGGTCGGATAATCATTTTCAAAGCTTTTGTTGTTAGTTTGAAATGCTTTTCTAAACTGTATTTCTTGGATATTGTTATAATGGAATGGCACAATAAACACATGAATTTTCTTTAAATTTCTACGAAACAATACTGCTCTTCCCAATCACTATTATAAAAATTACATTTCTTTTGTTTTTTATTTGGTCCACATATATTTTATCAAATAAAAAGGGCAAAAACTTTTTAAATGATGCAACCAAATGTGCACGTAAATTTTGTGAAGGAGTTCGTTGTAAAAGGAAATCAAGGGGTAAGCTAGATGCCAAAGGTAAGGAAACAAAATTATTTTACGATGTGTAAACGTTAAGTTCAAAAATTAAACATTTTCCAGCATGACTGTTTTACTAAGTTTTATGACACTTTTCCCTGGATAATACAAAAGCTGGAAATTCCAAACTACTGTAAGTTCTAAATTGTGTGCACATTTTATGTCTATCCTTTGACTTCTTTTAGCAATTTCCAGAGCTTGTGGAGTTCGTGCCATAAATTTAATGTTAGGCCCTATACAAGAATTATGGAAATGGTCAACTTCTATAACTGTAATAGAGAATATAGTAGTGCCACTTCATTGGAAATAGGCACTATTCTGATATATTCTTGCGCGTGGTGATAAAACACATAAGGAAATCGCGATAGTAAGATGACTCTATGTACCTGCCAATGATATTGTGTATAAACGGAGTGAGTGTATTTTGCAGAAAACAGTGAAGCCTTTGTTCTTTATATACCTATGACTTAATCCACTCACACCTGCATCAAAAACATTGTTTAATATACAGGGTGTCCCATAAGTCCGGCATCATAGGAGAAATTCATATTTTTCTATTTCTACAAACCATAATTCATATTTTTCTTATGCTCGGGATGCCAATTTCCTGTCCACCATTCTGTTCAGTGACGAGGCTGTTTTTTATGGAAATAGTGAGGTAAATCGACAGAACACCCGCTACTGGTCTCAAAACAACCCTCACTGGTATACCTCTTCAAAGGAACAAGGTGCATCTCGGGTGATGGTATGGTGTGGCATTTGGAAGGATCGCATCATAGGCCCCCTCTTTTTCGATGAACATGTCACTGGAGGCACCTACGTATGCTCAAGGAAGAAGCATTTCTCAGTGTCTTGAACGAAAAAGGAAATTTCCCAACATGGATCAGCAAGACGGCGCTCCTGCACATTACAGCACCCAAGTAAGGGAATACCTGTACCAACAATTCCCTGGTCATTGGATAGGACGTCGAGGGCCTGTGGAATGGCCAGCTAGAAGCCCGGATCTCACGCCACTAGATTTTTTATCTCTGGGGCCACTTGAAAGCGCTGGTATACGCAGAGAAAATTAGGAGTGTTGAACATTTGCGGCAGCGCATTATTGGGGCATGTAACACCATTACTCCTGACATCATTCACCGTGTGCTTGCTGACTGGGTATCACGTCTGAATTTGTGTATTGAAAACAATGGTGGACATATTGAGCACATACCCTGTATGTATATATATATATATATATATATATATAAAACCACGAAGGAAAGGAAACACAGAATGGTGCTCAAGCGCTTTCGTCTAATGACATCCTCAGGAACACTGAAGTACATAAAGAGTTACAGCCTATATATAGGTTACAGAAAAAAAAATATATATATATATATAATATATATATATATATATATATATATATATACAATAAACGGAGAAATAAAAATAAAAAATAAAAATTAAACATTAAAGGATTGTGGGAGGATCATACAAATTTGTAAGGAAAAACTACCGATTTTTAGCACAAGATCAAATGAATTGTTTCCAACCAATGTTATAGATAAAAGAAACAAAAAAAATTATACTGGAAATCTGCCCGGGTTTTAGCACTCTGCCCTTCTTGTTTAAGGTTCGATGGATATAAAAATAAATTGAAAAATAAAAGTTATTAGAGTAGCGTACAAGTTTACCAAAGATTTAGCGTTCTACCCTTCTTATCTAAATCTGTTCTGAAGGAATTCAAAACAACAGGATCGAGTTGAAAAAGACCTTTGCTTATGTTGAAGTTATTTGTAAGTTGGATAATGGCAGACTCAAGAATATTTCTATTAACAATGTTGCTAGAGTGAAATAAAACTGAAGCATTATTCCAATCAATACAGTGGGATAACTCTGACAAATGGACAAAAAGGGCACTGGACGACTGTCCTGTTCTAACGGAATATTGATGCTGTTTTATGCGTGTGTGCAAATCCTTTCCTGTCTGACCTCCAATTTTAGTACTTCCATTTTTCCCGAGCTTTTTAGGCATTGCTAATGTACTTAAACTTTTGGATATTAATGTATTATTTTCATATAACAATATTGTGAAAAATATAGTAAAAAATAGCCCTCCCAATAATTCAGGCATTATCTATAAAATTGGTTGTATACAATGTGATTCCTTTTACATAGGTCAGACGGGAAAGGATTTGCACACACGTATAAAACAGCATCAATATTTCGTTAGAACAGGACAGTCGTCCAGTGCCCTTTTTGTCCATTTGTCAGAGTTATCCCACTGTATTGATTGGAATAATGCTTCAGTTTTATTTCACTCTAGCAACATTGTTAATAGAAATATTCTTGAGTCTGCCATTATCCAACTTACAAATAACTTCAACATAAGGAAAGGTCTTTTTCAACTCGATCCTGTTGTTTTGAATTCCTTCAGAACAGATTTAGATAAGAAGGGTAGAACGCTAAATCTTTGGTAAACTTGTATGCTACTCTAATAACTTTTATTTTTCAATTTATTTTTATATACATCGAACCTTAAGCAAGAAGGGCAGAGTGCTAAAACCCGGGCAGATTTCAAGTATAATTTTTTATATTTTTTTTTATAACATCGGTTGGAAACAATTCATTTGATCTTGTGCTAAAAATCGGTAGTTTTTCCTTACAAATTTGTATGCTCCTCCCACAATCCTTTAATGTTTAATTTTTTATTTTAATTTTTATTTCTCCGTTTATTGTGTATATATATTATATATATATATATATATATATATATATATTTTTTTTTTCTGTAACCTATATATAGGCTGTAACTCTTTATGTACTGCAGTGTTCCTGAGGATGCCATCAGACGAAAGCGCTTGAGCACCATTCTGTGTTTCCTTTCCTTCGTGGTTTTATTCATCATAAATATTTTTCACGTGTTACTTTCGTGAAATAATTTTCATATATATATATATATATATATATATATATATATATATATATATATATATATATATATACTGTGTGTGTGTGTGTGTGTGTCTATTGTATAATGTTAAGTAAAATTATTAATATGAGATTTTCCAAAATGATTGTTTATAACAGAGCATCCTTTCAGATTCCTCAAATTATGAAAACCTCTTTGTCCCACTAGATTATAATGAGAGTTAGATGAATTGAGGGATTATACTCGATAACTGATTACTGTAAAGAGAGAAATTGTAAGATAAGACATATTCTCTCCCTCACCAGCTTACTTCTCTTCTTAATGAACTTAGAAAATATCTTTGAAGAATTTGTCTTTACTCCTTACTATTTAAAAGATGCCATTCACAATAAGGACTAAGAACTCTAAAGATCATAGAGTGTAGGGTAGGGTGTCACTTTTGGACTTTTTTTGAAAAGTTATGGTGCTTACCTCATATATTGTGACAAATTGACCAAAAACCATGAATAAACACAAAAAACGAAAATCGGGTAATATTTAGGGTCCCCGCCACCCATTTGAAAAATAAGCCCCCTATTCACACAAAAAATGGTGATATTTTGGAGAAATGTTTGGTCATAGTTTCCTTACTAATCATCCTATTTAAAAAATTTTGCTACCAAAATGTAGAGAATAACGGTATCCTCCTATTGTGAACGTTTTAAAACTATTTTAGTTGTATACGGTGCTGATATTTGAGTGGACCTTATGAAATTTTTCCCCCTGTTTACATTTCTATAACATTTATTTACAGTATTTCCAGGTTTTATCTACAAAAAGTATGCAAATATAACCAAATGTATGATAAATTTGCTTTTCTTTCAGAATTCTATTATAGATTTGCTTAATTTCATAGTTTATTAAAATTAGTCAATAGTCATGGCTAACAGTAAGCCAATATTAAGAACAGACCTAAGAAAATATGATTCTTTATTGGGAAAGTTAGTGGAAGACATGCGCAAGAGAAGGAAGCATGCTTCCAACGAATAGTGAAGTTCTCAGTCACTTTTTCTTCTTGAGAAGGGATCAAATGAAAAGCGACAATGTGTCAAAGGAAGAAAATATTTTGAGAGTATTAGATAAGGTAGAAAAGGTGTGGATTATGGCTGGCATACCATCAAAATCCGTTAGAAATCAGAAAGGACCCAAAAAAATGTTGTGGGATTTGATAAAAGAGCATGAGAAGTTGGGTAAAAATATAAAGAAGAAATGTTATGAAACCCAAAAAACATCTTTTCTGTCTCGTTTAGATAACTTATTTGATATATCAACTGAGAATGTATGTAATGAGATCCAAAATGATACATTGAGAACTATACAACAGAAGAATGAGGATCTTCCTTTTTTGGAAGATCAGCGAAGTGCTAGAATATATTCTCTGGGTCCGATCGATAAAGCTTATGTAGCAAAACTGATCAAAAAGATTGCTAGAATAGAAGGTGAAGAACGAAGAAAATTGAAATAAAAAGAGTGAAAGGCATTAGAAGAAGAGACACACAAACTTGAATCATCTGAAGGCGAGTTAGTGGACTCAAGTAATGGTGAAGATGATTTTACTCCGAGCCAAGGCCCATCAAAACGTCCTAAGTTACTACAGTCAACATTAATATCTAATACAGCTGATGGTTTAGGACTATCATTCGGACAACGCTCGACATTTGCATCTGTGGTAGCAGCTGAATGTGGGCTAGATTTAAAAGAGATGTCATTATCGAAAAGTGCTTCTGCGCGAGCTGCGAAGAAGTCGAGGAAAGCTACTGCTGACACTATTAAAGAGTCGTTCAACTCACCTCAATATTGTGTAGTCCACTGGGACAGCAAAATGATACTGAATGTTTCAGGAGGAAATCAGGATCGATTGGCAACACTTATATCGGGAGAGAATGTTGAGAAACTTCTCTCGATACCCGATATCGGTGTCTCAACTGGATTGACACAAGCTTGTACTGTTTTTAGCACAATCCAAGAATGGAAATTACAGGATAAGGTTGACGGAATGGTATTCGATACTACTTCATCCAATACTGGCTGGATAAAAGGGGCTTGTAAAGTACTGGAAGACCTCTTTGGAAAAAAATTATTATGGCTCGCTTGTCGCCACCATATGGCAGAACGAGTTTTGCGAGCAGTGTATCTAAAGGGATTTGGTAAATCTACTTCACCCGAAAACGAATCTTTCAAGACCTTCAGAGATGTTATATGGGAGAAGCTAAATACTAAGCAACCCTTCAAACAGCTATCTATCAATGACAGACATCTCAAGGACCTGAAAAAATGCGTCATAGATTTTATGACATATTTGCTCAAAGATAACCAGAGCCTTCCCAGGGATGATTACAAAGAGGAAGCTGAAACAACTATACATCGAATTAGTTCAGTACAAAAAGATTGACATGGAAGTAGCGGAAGCTGCTCTCAACACTCTAAAAGGTCATTACTGGTACCTATCTGAAGAATTTGTAACCCTTTCTCTCTTTGGAGATTTACCTCATAGTGAAAAGGACAAGGTGGCCAAAAAACTTTCCTCTTTCAATCAACCCCCAGAATTCAAACAGGGTAAGCCGATATTTCCCATCCTAAAAGAACGAATTAAAATTCAGCAATTAGTTGGTCCAAACTCATGGTTTGTATTCAAAGTCCTTGGTTCAACGGGAGATTGGATAAGGACTCCAACTGTAACGTGGGACAGCAACAATGATTTTCAACGGATGAAGAGAATACTCTCTTCAACTAAGGTTGTTAATGACACTGCAGAAAGGGGTATCAAACTTTTGCAGGATTTTCATGGCTCATGTAGGGATGAAGGTGAATTTCAGGCATTGCTTCAAGTTGTAGAGGAACTCCGCCTGGGAGTGAGCAAGCCAGCCCAAGTCTCAGCCGGTCCCAAGCCCGAAGAAAGGAGGAGGGTTGGCGGCAGGAAGGGCATCCGGCCGTAAAACTTTTGCCAAAACCTTATGAATGCAGATCCATTATAACAAGAGGAACAACAAAAGTAACGGAAATCTCCAAGAAGGCACAGGAAAAGAGACTGAGATGGTATGGGCATTGGGCATGTCCAGAGGAGGGAGGAGGAGTATGTGGGACGACGGATGCTGAGGATGGAAATTCCAGACACGAGAAGAAGAGGTAGACCTAAGATGAGGTGGCGGGATAGACTGAAGAAAGATAGTGATAAGGGACTGGAGGAAGAGGTGGCTCAAGACAGAAGTGAATGAAGAAGAAGGATCTGCAACAGCGACCCCACATAGAAGTGGGCTAATAAGGCTGCGGAAGAAGAAGAAGAAGCTTCAAGTTGTAGAGGAAAACAGGCGTGTTTTCCCAAAGTTTTCCAAACAAGGTCTCTTGAATTTGTAATTTCTTTCCATTTATAATTTCATTTCATTTACAATTTTTCATTATAATTTCAAGAATAGCACTTTGTTTCTATTTGATTAAAATTGTTTTGCGTTTGTATTTCATAATAAAAAATGAAAAAAAACGATGGGGGCTTTGCATATTTTTTTAGATTAATAAAAATTTAAGTCTACAGTTGTCATTTTTTTTTTGGCAAAATTTACTAATTTTAATCTACTAAACATGTACAAAGTTGTTCCCACTTTGAATCTCTAAACCAAAAAAGTGTCGCTCATTTAAGCCCATCTGCTTTTTTTATTTATATTTTCAAAGCCCATCGCCGTAGAGCTGCATTGGGATGATGCTTTATGGATGGCGGTGACATCCAAAGTATAGAAGATAATATTTTATTGCAGTTCAGATCTTCCAAAGATATAAAACAGCAGCATTTTTCTCTTAGAAAATGCATCAAAATGACCAAAGAGATATAAAAAATTTAATAAATTTAACTCAAAGGTTAATAAAAACTATTCAGATTAAAGCGCATTATTATTCTTTACATTTTGGTAGCAAATTTTTTAAATACGATGATTAGTAAGGAAACTATGACCAAAAATATCTTCAAAAATCACCACTTTTTGTGTGAATAGCGGGCTTATTTTTCAAATAGGGGGCGGGGACCTAAATATTACCCGATTGTCTTTGTTTTTGTTTATTCATGGTCTTTTGTCAATTTGTCACAATATAAGAGGTAAGCACCATAACTTTTCAAAACAAAGTCCAAAAGTGACACCCTAGTGTAGAGCATCGTATTCACAGCCCAGAACAAGAACAAACAACAAACATAAATTTTTAACAATGTTGTCAGAAGTGCGATTCTTAACTTCATAATATTAATTCTCATAAATTTTTTGTCAATAATTTTAGTGAAATTTTTTCATGTGCTTTAAATTACTTTCAAATAACTCGAACCTGTTTGCTCGTGCTGTGAACTTATTTTCACGGATTGGTAAAAGGATTTGTAGATTCTGCCTGGTGATGTGGTTTCTGTTTGAGGATCTCTCTGAGTGCGAAGACTCCCAATCTTCAAAATGGACTCTTATTCGAACGAATCAGGGAATTGGTGCTCCCTGATTCGACTTAACGTTTTTAGTAAGCAATGCAGCAGGAGAATTGTGAATTATGCTTTTAGGACAGTAACATAATCTCAATAGACGATTTACTCAATCGCATTCAACTAATGGAAGAGAATCAATGACACTTAACGACACATTGTAATTATATTACGTTATTAAATACATGTATTTATCATATTTCTTCGCTGAGAGAATATGTATCACTTCTAAAGAACAATTATAATTACTTCGACAACAGTGTCGAGATCTATTTTCTCAACCAACGAAGGAAAGTCGAAAGGGAATCTTATTATAACTTTTATGAATATGATAGCTCAAAATCTGGTAGTAAACGCGGAAGAAATCAACTCTCATCTACACAAGCTTAACTCAGTTCTAGTCAATGTTTTTCATAAATCTTCGGATTCATATATCTTTTCTCCAGATTTCAGTTTGGAAAATTTGAACGGAGTAGAAGACAACATTGGTTCGCTTCTTCCTTATACTGTGTCCACATCTACGATACCATTTTATTTTCGCCTGACTAAGTAAGAGTTAACCAAAATTAATCCTCATTTACTCCGAATTATTGCTGTTTTACCTTTACGATTACTTAAAGGACAAGTAATTCTGTTCAAGATAAATCACTTGCCAGCATGGACTTAAACTGAAGGTATTTACGTAGAGGTAATTCCCGAAACAAAATACCTGTGTGTGTGTGTGTGTGTGTGTGTGTGTGTGTAGACACAAAATTATCCGTTGAGGGATTCCATTGATAATTGCATAAAGATTGAAGCTATTTAACTCTGCGTTTCATATGAGTAATCAAACTATTCAGAAACATCAGTTTGTATCAGGAAACTTAAGAATGACTTACGACCAGTTTATATTTCTAACGAGGAACGAATCTACTCCATTGCAGGTAGTCGTGGAATGCGAAATCTCATAACCAAGAAATATACTACAACATTAACATTCAGGATTTTTTACGTCGTCAAATAGATGCATCAGCTTTGCACTTTCCCTTACTGATATTAGGGATAATCGGAATCTAACCATCACGGCCTTTCAACCTCCTTCTTACACTGATCCTGATCCTGAAATTAAATTCTTTTTTGAATCTACCAGTAAAAATTCATTTATGGAACAATTAAAGAGTGTCGTACAATTCCTAAAGCGAGTACACCTACAGAAGTTATCGGAGTCATGTTCTTCATTTTTATATTAAAGTTTCGTCCTCATTACTATGGTTATAACCACGTTGGTCTTTTATTTCACAAAAAAGAATTTGCTGTAAAAGAAGAGAACCTCCGCCACCCAGCTCTATCAGGACTCAACGGTGCTTAGTTCTTATTAACAATGATCATCCAAATTCGCCTAGAACTCAAATCAGAAGAAATAACATTGTGGTTCAGAGGTCGTCTTTACAAGTAACATCCCGGCACGATTGTCATCCCCTTGCCAACATATTCAAACTTATCGCCTACGAAATATCGAAGCAATGGCAATCCACAATACTTATCGAGGGAAGTCGCTTCCACTGTTTGATGATTTTATCAATCTGTATTATATTTCAATTTATACTATGTATTTCCCATATTCTAAGGAGGAGATTGTACACACCAATCGACCAGGGAAGTAGTCCAGGGGGGGGACGTTAGATAGAAGATAGGGAGTGCTGTAACTCCTGTTTCTCCTGTCAATGTTTTCCTTAGCTGATCTTTCTCCGTGTCTCATCTACCCTGTGAGCAGTTCAGCATGCTTTCAAACAAACACTTATCTCCCTATTCTTCACTACATATACATGCATCTTACACACTACATAATCTTTTCAAAATAAAAAAATGGCATCATCTTCAAGAGCCTCGGAGGCCACTGGGGAGGGGATCATAAATGTCCCCACTTCAGGCTCCTCCGCTGCCGGTACCGAGAAAGGAGACCTGGACAGCGGGGCACGATCTGCTACCGCCCATTCGAGATGTTCTGGGCCTCTGCCTGATTCACTTTTCATAAATTTCTGCAAGTTGCAGGAAAGGTCACGAATGTTGCAGACTGCAACATTCTTGGCCTTTCCTCAAATTTCCAATCTGGTGAACACCATCTCTCTTTCTCTAAACCTTTCCTCACTAAAACTCAGGTGTCTGGGATGACTGACAGCAACCACTTTTTTGTACCCTTTTACTTTATACTCAATTTCATTCCAAAGGTAGATGTTGCGTGTATGTTCGCAATGACCTAACTTGTTCTCGTACTCCAGAACTCGAATTCTCCGAATTCTATAACCTCTGGCTACGACTTACATGCCAATTTCAAACTAAATACATCTGCGCTCTCTCCCTTTCTCCTAATTCTACTGACTATCTAAAATTCTTTGACTACCTCACTTCCAAAGTAGAATACAGGGTGTCCGAGAATTATCTGTACAATTTTGGCTGTTATTAAAAGTCAACCATGAAGTGTAGAAATTCCAGTGTTGTCCCATTTTACAGAGAATCTCATTAAGTTTTTTCTGATACCAAGTTTTGACAAGTTTTTTAGCAATTCCAGTGTGTCCGAACATTATCTGTACAATTTCATCTTTTAATAAAATTCTTGATAACACACGTAAAATTCTTGAACAAGATTATTTAGAATCTGTATTTTCAAAAGTTTCTTTTATTAAAGTAACGTTGTTACAAACATTCGATATGTGCACCATTAGTGATTCGCAAAACATCCAATCGATACTCCAAATGTTGCCATGTACGCTGCAGCATATCCACATCAATTCGCTCAATAGCAGCTGTGATTCTTACTTTTAAAATCATCAATGTCTGTCACCCGCGTACATTTCTAAAAAACTTGTCAAAACGTGGTATCAGAAAAAACTTAATGAGATTCTCTGTAAAATGGGACAATACTGGAATTTCTACACTTCATAGTTGACTTTTAATGACAGCCAAACATTGTACAGATAATTCTCGGACACCCTGTACATTCTATCCCACCCTCCTTTTGCTGAATTCACCATTTTAGGAGAGTTCAGTGTTCACCACCACCTTTGGCTTTTCTCTCATTTCACTAACATCCCTGGTGAACTAGCTTATAATTTTTCTATCCTAAATGACCTACAGCAGATTGTACACCACCCTACACGTACCCCCGATCGCCTTGGAAAGAGGCCCAACATTCTGGATTTATTTCTCACCTCTCATCCTTCTTCTCACTCTGTCAAGCTTTTTTCTCCGTTGGGCTCCTCCGACCACAATCTTAAATCTGTTTCCTGTCCTATCGCTCCAATTCGGCCTTGGATCCTCCCAAGAGGAGGTGCCGTTGGCATTTTGGCGCCGCTGATTGGGGGGCCATTAGGCTGTACTTCTGTGATTTTCCATGGAATGATTACTGCTTCCGTGGCCGGGGCCATTCCGAGTGTGCTGAGCGCATCACGGAGATGATTCTTTCTAGCATGAACGTGTACAATCCATATTCTATCCCAACTACTAATGTAAAAAAAAAATCGTTGGTGTAAATTCACTTGTTCTAATGTTATCCACAACAGAGAGGAGCCTTCAGAAGGAACCGTCCCCATCCAACTCCTGACTCTTACTCGGCTTGTTTCTGCCCGGAATCATGCAAAATCTGTTCTTCGATTCGCCAAAAATTCCTTCATCAGACAAAAATATGAAAACCTATTCAGTTTTAATTCTTCTCGCTCATTCTGGCATCTAAGAACCTCTTCAACAGCTTTACTTCCTCTTCTTTCCCTCCTCTTTTCCATTCCGACGGCTTAGTTGCCGTCTCTTCTCACAAAGCTGAAGTCTTCGCTCAAACTTTTGTTTCCAACTCAACCAGGGACGATTTCAGTGCTGTTCCTCAATATCCTCCTCTCTCTGACTTTATTATGTCTGAAATTAGAATCTCTTCTAAAGATGTTCTTTCTGTCCCATGTGGGCTCAACTGTAGGAAGGCGCACGGTCCTGATAGTGTTCCTCCTGTTGTTCTTAAGAACTGTGCTTCTGTGCTGACATCCTGCTTGGGCAAACTCTTTCGACTTTTTCTTTCATCTGGTACGTTTCCTTCCTGTTGGCAGGTCGCTTTCATTTAGCCTGTCCCAACGAAGGGTGACTGTTCTCAACACTCCAACTATCGTTCATTTACTTTAATTTCTTGCTTTTCTAAAAGTTTTGAATCTATCCTTAATAGTGAGATTCTTAAACACCTCTTTTCTCACACTCTTCTTTCAGATCGTCAGTATGGGTTCAGCAAGGGATGCTCAACTGGCGATCTTCTTGCATGTCTCTCTGACTCTTGGTCATCCTCCTTTCGGGATTTCGGTGGAACTTTTGCTATTGCGCTGCTACATATCAAAAGCTTTAGATAAAGTGTGGCACAAATCCTTAATTTCCAAACTGCCCTCCTTCGGTTTCTATCCTTCTATCTGTGCCTTCCTCTCTACTTTCCTTTCTGGCTGATCTATAGCTGTGGTTGTACATGACCACTGTTCTTCTGCTAAAGCAATTAACAGTGGTGTTCCTCAGAGTTCTGTCCTGTCACCCACTATATTCCTTTTATTTATCAATGATCTATTATGTTGCACTTCCTGTTCTATTCACTCCTATGCCGATGATTTCACTCTTCACTTCTCTACCCGCTTCCCAAAGTGTCCCTCTCGTCAGTCACTCCATGATTCGCGTCGAACGGCTATGGTACACCTGACCTCTAATCTTTCTACCATCTCTGATTGGGGCAGAGTAAACCTTGTGGCTTTCAATGCCCTAAAACTCAGTTCCTCCATCTGTCTACTCGTCACAGTTTTCCACATAACTCTCCCCTTATCTTTAATAATACACATCTCAACCCTTCCTCTTCTCTTAACATTCTTGGCGTTTCCTTTTCTCGTGATCTTTCCAGGAAAGATCACATATACTCTCTTTCTAAAACAGCTTCTAAGAGGTTAGGTGTTTCTGTACCGTCTCCGCAGTTCCTTCATCCCCACGCAGTTGGTCTCTCTGTATAGGGGTCTTGTCCGCCCCTGTATGGAGTACGCTTCTCATGTTTGGGGTGGCTCAACCCACACATTTGTACTTGACCGGGTGGAATTATAGATTTTCGTCTCATCAATTCCCTGCCTCTTATTCACTGTCTTCAATCTCTCTCTCTCTTCGCCGCAATGTTGCTCCACTCTCCCTTTACTATCGCTATTATAACGGACATTGCTCTTCTGAACTTTCTAACTGCATGCATCCTGCTTTCAGGACAGCTCGCAGCACCAGACTTTCGACACATTCTCATCCCTTTTCTGCCCACTTCTCAAACGTAAGGGTAAATCGATATTTTCAATCTTTCATCTTCTGAACCGGTGAACTCTGAAACAATCTTCCTCAATCCATCTTTTCCCCTGTCTTTGACCTCCACTGTTTCAAACACAGAATGTCCAGGCATTTTGAAAACTCTGGGCTTTGATTTTGGCTCTCTTCTTCTTCTATGAGAGGAGGGGCTTTTGCGGGCATTCCCCCTCGGTCCCTCATTCCTGCATAAAAAAAATATTAGTCCAGTCGACAGACCCGCAAAATTTGACTAAGCGTAGGAATGCGTACTAACAAGTTCTTTTTGGTTCGAAATTATTGCTTCAAGATATCTTCTTTGACATACTTAAAATCTGTGCAGAAAGGGGTAATGTTTCAGCATCACAATTTTGATGAGTGGTATCCATTCCGGCAACATTTTTCTCCCTGAAGTTTTCCCCAGCCATTTCTGCTGAAAGGTGATATTTAATTAGAATTGGCATTTCTTCCAGACAAAATAAAACTTATGAATGAAGTTTCATTTATTTTATACTATACACACACTAAAATAAATATATCCAGGAAATTTATTGCTGACAATTAAAAAACTAATTTTCTTTATTTAACCCTCACACTCCGTGGGGTTCCAGACTTGCGTCGATTAACGGTCACATGAGTTTGAAATAGTCACACGAGATTGAAACAAACACTATTCGAATCAGCGTGTCAATTCACCCCATTTATTTTACGTTTATTTTACTTTTTGACCCAAGGCATTTACTGTAGGTGTAAATCGCGCGTAAAATTCGAATATGATTCTTATTCAGTGATATAGCCAATGTGTAAATCGCAGTATATACCACTATGCGTGGCATATACTGTTCATAAATTTGACCTCTGTTGGGGTGAAATGAGGTTATGTAGTCATGCCCTATCATTACCATTAGTTTTCAGTATATGTCCTTTATTAAAATAAATGGTAATATGTTGGTTTGAATTACTTTTTTCAATCTTTTCATGGACAAAATCTTGATTACTAGTCATTGTTAAAAATTTGGTCTGCAGACCTTCAGTAATGACTCCATGGGGTTATGACCTGACATACTAGAAAATTTTGGCAAGGTGTGTATGAAGGATTGTAAGAAAGCTATGCCAAATTTGATTTGAATGAAATAGATCATATTTGAATGGCGGTGGAAAAACCTTAGTGGGGGTGGCATCCACCCCCTCCCTCGTAGTTGCAGGGTTAAAAAAAACTCAAACATGACAACTGGGCACCTCAAATGGGACACCTTGAATTCATTTCAAGCAAAAAACATTATCAGTACGCAACTTTACGGTTCTTGACCATTTGTACTGAACTACTAGGATGTCATTCTTTACTTTTCTTCTTTTATATATTAATCCAAACCTACATCATATATTTAGTTTCAATTTTTTTATCTTTCCTATTTATGACTTATAATAATTTATAAGCTCAGTAATTTAAAACTAAATTCATTTCATTAATTTTACTTACTAAATAAAATATATCTTAATTTATTATAATTCTTACTGATATTTCAATACAGACTAAAATAATTTATTATTAAACTTAAATTATGAAACTCACATTTTTAAATCTGTATAAATATCAGTATTTTCAATCTGTATACAATATATTAGGATCACCTGAAGATCAGGGCCCCCAGCCTTCTTTAGTTAGCCTTATAAGACTAACTAACGAAACTATCACAACTTAACCTAACCAATCGTTAGATCAACTGTACACCCTTGACGATTGATAAGGTTAAGTCGTAATATTTTCGTTAGTTAGCCTTATAAGGCTAACTAACCAGTTCAATAGATGAAAGACTGAAAATACCGATTAACCATTGCGTTAGAGAGTTGGACAGAAAAGGAATGAGAAAGTGTAGAAAGTCTGGTGCTGCGTGCTCTCCTTAAGGGAGGAGGCATGCAGTTAGAGAGTTCAGAAGAGCAGTGTCTGTTATAACAGCGATAGTAAAGAGAGGGTGAGACAACATTGGGGCGAAAAGAAAGGGATTGATGACAGTCAGTAAGAGGTGAGGAATTGATGAGAAGAAAAGCATTTGATTCCACCCGGCTAAGTACGGGTGTGTGGGTTGAGCCACTCGATACATAAGAAGCATTCTCCATACAGGGACGAACAAGACCTTGCACAGAGACAGCAACTGAGCGGGATGAAGAAACTGCGGAGGCGGTACAGCACACCTCTATTAGAGAGCACACCAGCTTAGAAGCTGTTTTGGAAAGAGTGTATATGTGATCTTTCAGGAAAGTTCGAGAAAAGGAAACGCCAAGAATGTTAAGAGAAGAGGAAGGATTGAGTTGTGTAATGTTGAAGGTAAGGGGATAGTCGTGTGGAAAACTGTGACGAGTAGACAGATGGCGGAACTGAGTTTTTGAGGCATTGAAAGCCACAAGGTTTTCTCTGCCCCAATCAGAGATAGAAGAAAGATCAGAGGTCAGGTTCATCATAGTCGTACTACGCAAATCATGGAGTGACTGTTGAGAGGGACGCTTTGGGAAGCGGGTGGAGAAGTCAAGAATGAAATAACTGGCAGTGGAGTGAATACGACAGGAAGTGCAAATTAAAAGATCATTAATAAATAAAAGGAAAAGAGTGAGTGAGAGGACAGAACCTTGAGGAACACTACTGTCGATAGCTTTAGAAGAACAGTGGCCATCTACAACCGCAGCCACATATCGGCCAGAAAGGAAATTAGAGATGAAAGCACAGATAGAAGGATAGGAACCGAAGGAGGACATTTTCGAAATGAAGGATTTGTGCCAGACTTTATCAAAAGCTTTTCATATGTCTACCGCAATGCTAAAAGTTTCACCGAAATCCCGAAAGGAGGATGACCAAGAGCCAGATATTTGCAAGAAGATCGTTAGTAGAGCGTCCCTTGTGGAACCCATACTGACGAGTAGTATGACCGCAAAATGGACGAGTGCATATGCAATTGCAATGTTGATCATATGAGTGCCAGTGCCAACCCCCTTCCCCCCTTGTTGCAAGATCCCCTCCCTAGTGCCAACCCCATCAGCAAGCTGGGGGAGTCCACCTAACCTCTTTGGGGGAGAAGGTGGGACAGCCTCCCCCCCAAAGGGGTATACCTAACCTAAGAGAGAGAGAGGAGGAGAGAGAGGAAGAGACCATCCAACTTCTGCGAGAGGCAGAAGCCCAAACACAATGTGCGTACAGAATGTGCCATAATCACACCACAAATCCTCCAGAATGTGAGAGAAGGCTTCGTCGGTCGTACAGTATTAACATTTGTTCTCGACTTCAAGGAGCACAATTTAAACACTTATTGTAGGAATTTAAAAAATACTGAAAATCCCATTGGACATGACTTATAACTTACCCATATATATATATATATATATATATATATATATATATATATTATCTTTCAGTACATTTGAATGAAGAATTTTGGTTTTCATATCACTTAGAGGTATTTTGAGCTTTCATATATCGATTATTTTTTATAAAATATTAAATAGAGAACTTTAATATTATTAATAATAGTTTATTGATCTTTGCTACGTGTATAAAGCATATAATAGGTGTATAGAGAATAAAATATTGTAATATATTATATATATATATATATATATATATATATATATATATATATTATTATATATATATATATATATATATATATATATATATTATTATATATATATATTATATATATATATATATATATATATATATATTATATAATATATATATATATACAGGGTGGGCGGAAAGTAGCTCCCTATTTTGGATTGGTAAAAAAATATGTATATTATCCATTTATTTCAGAAGAAATAATATGAAAAGGTAGGCATACATGGTAGGTTTTCTCTAAAATTCAATGTGGGCTCCAACTCTTTCCACCAGCTTCTGGAGCCGCCCAGGAATGGCGTCCACTGACTTTAGCAGGAACTCCGGCGGGATGGAGGACATAACTTCCCGAATTCGGTCCTCCAGTTCTTCCAATGTCCTCGGTTTGGTGCGGTAGACTTCTTCCTTTACCCACCCCCAAAGAAAGAAGTCGCACGGTGTCAAGTCGGGGCTCCTGGCTGGCCATTGATGTGGACCATGACGACCCATCCAACGCCCAGGGAAGTGGGCATCCAGCCACTCACGGACAACAAGAGCAAAGTGCGGAGGGGCGCCATCTTGCATAAATATCAGATCGTCGATGTTCTCCCATGTGCTGACAACCGGCCAGACCTCGTTTCGCAACATAGCAAGGTACCGCTCAGCATTCATGGTGTTGCGCAGAATGAACGGGCCCACAACCTGATCTGAGGTCATACCACACCACACCGTTACACTGAACCGATTCTGCCGTTTTTCAGCGGTAACCGTGCGACTTCTTTCTTTGGGGGTGGGTAAAGGAAGAAGTCTACCGCACCAAACCGAGGACATTGGAAGAACTGGAGGACCGAATTCGGGAAGTCATGTCCTCCATCCCGCCGGAGTTCCTGCTAAAGTCAGTGGACGCCATTCCTGGGCGGCTCCAGAAGCTGGTGGAAAGAGTTGGAGCCCACATTGAATTTTAGAGAAAACCTACCATGTATGCCTACCTTTTCATATTATTTCTTCTGAAATAAATGGATAATATACGTATTTTTTTACCAATCCAAAATAGGGAGCTACTTTCCGCCCACCCTGTATATATATATATATATATATATATATATACATAGATATATATATTATATATATATCACAGCTATCACAGCTATTAGACCACCAGGAGAAAATATTGGAAACACTGTCGAGGACAAAGCATAGATGTAATATATACTGACTTTGATAAAGTCTTCGATAAATTTGATCATGGAATTATAGGACATAAACTTAAGAATACATGAATTACTGGAAAGCTGGGAAGATGGATATTTAATTTCTTGACGCAAAGAACACAAAGAGTGGTGGTAAATGGAGTCAAATCGGAAGTAGAGAGCTCTGTTCCACAAGGGACAGTACTAGCTCCCTTGCTGTTCATAATAATTATTGCAGATGTTGATGCAGATATCAATGACAGTATTGTATCATGTTTCGCAGATGACACAAAGATATCCAAGGAAATATTGAAAGAAGGTGACATAGAAAGATTACAAAACGACATTGAAACATTATTCCAGTGGGCAGAAGACAACAATATGAAGTTCAACGAAGAAAACATCCAACTTCTAAAATATGGTAATAACAAAGAGCTACAGAAAAAGGGTACAAAACTCTGCAAGCCAAACAGATAACACCAAATCCACAAGTCAGGGATCTTGGAGTAATAATGTCGTCGGATGCAGAATTCAGAGAGCACTATAACATCAAAATTATAACGGCTAGAAAAATAATGGGAATCATCTGGAGGAGCTTCCGCAGCAGAAAAGCAAACATCATGGTCAAATTATGGAAGAGTCTAGTCTTACCAATAATTGAGTATTGCTCAGTACTCACAAGCCCATACAGAAAACGAGACATTGCGAACATTGAAGCTATACAAAGGAATTTTACATCAAAGATAGAGGAAACGGAAGATGAAGACTACTGGTCTCGACCACAATCACTGAAACTTTACCCTCTCGAAAGAAGGCGCGAGCGGTACACAATAATACACATATGAAAAATACTTGAGGGCTCTGTCCCTAACCTTAGAAATGAAATAGAAACAAACTGGAATGAGAGAAGAGGCAGATTTTGTACGGTCCCAGCTGCGGTAGGACAAGGGGCCATGAAAACGAGGCTGAAAAATATCCTCAGAGTAAGAGGCCCAAAGCTTTTCATTGTTCTACAAAAAGAAGCAAGGAATCTCCAGCACACCGACCTGAATAACTTCAAGAACTAGCTGGACAGATTCCTGTGCAAAGTCCCTGACCAGCCATGCGTGGCTGGCTACGATGGCAGGAGGAGATCAGACAGCAATTCCCTTCTTCACCAAATCCCGCAAATGAGACGAGATGCTGCTGAAGGGTCGCCCGTAGGTCGATCCTGAACCGTCGTTCGAACTCACCTAAAATGCCTAAAACGATATATATATATATATATTTAGGGTAGCCCTTAAAAATGAAAACCCATGCGTGCTAAATATTTTTGAAATCTAAGAATATTTAGAGGTCGCCCTCGTGAGTTGAAGTTTTACTCTTATACAGGAAGTTGTATATTACATGGAAGTTGTATCTAACACTCCTTTTTTCTTTCCTCATGATGGAATCGAGGAAGTTGTATTTGATCGGTTCTGTTGAACCGGAAATCAAGGGCGCTAAATTGCCATCATATCGGCAAGCTTTTGGGCATTTCCTGTTCCTCCATTTGGAGAAGAAAAAGACCACCCGGGAGGCCAGTCGCGAAAAGGTAGAGGCCATCAAGGCGTTATGGGATAAAGCCAGCATCAAAACGCGAGCTGACCAGCATTGCATCAAGAAGCTGGAGGCGGTCTTCGAGGAGTGGAAAACTCTGAAAAAAACATCAGACCAGGACCAGGAGTTTCAAGAGCGCTTGGAAGATCTCTTTGACATCGCTGATGCGGATGCACTGGTCCTGATGAAGAATCCTAAGGGCCGGGCTTTCCTTCTGGCCCAGCAACAGAAGGGGAGGCCAGGCTGCATCGGCTCTGTGAATATGGTACAGCCCCGGAAGGACGAGGAATCCCGGAAGAGGTCAGAGCAGGAGGCCAGGCAACGGAAAAGGGCACAGGAGGAGCAGGAAGCTTCAACCAGCCGAGCGGTGCTGGCATCATCTTCATCGTCAAGTGCTGCAGAGGAGACGGATGATAACCGGGAGAAGGAAGGTGCAGTTGGGGGTGCTGCCGCTGCGTCTCCTCCAAAAACAGCCAGGAAGAATATCATGACACCTCAACTGGCTGCTGCCCTCGACCGGACGCAGATCTCCTCCAGAAATGCGACCTACGTTCTTACCGAGGCCGCTGAAAGCCTTGGCCATGATGTCATCGAGTTGAACATCAATCGAAATTCAATCCATAGAGAAAGGGCTCACCATCATTCGGCCCAGTCGAAAGGCTTGAAGGAGTTCTCCACCGACGTCCCCCTTACCGTTCATTGGGATGGTAAGCTCATGGAGGATCTGACATCCCAAGAACATGTTGACCGCTTGCCTGGACTCGTGTCTGGCCTCGGAGTTGAGCAACTCTTGGGTGTTCCAAAGCTTCCATCTGGAACTGGAGAGGCGCAAGCAGCGGCCGTCGTCAAGTGTCTCGAAGACTGGAAGATCGACGACGGGTTCAGGCGTTAAGCTTCGACACCACAGTTTCGAACACAGGTCATCGATCTGGCGCCTGTGCTCTCATCGAGGAGAAACTTGGCAGAGATCTTCTGTTCTTTGCCTGTCGGCACCATGTGTTGGAACTTGTGATTGGAGCCGCTTTCGATACAACCATCGGGGGATCGTCGACGAGACCTGAGATACTCCATACAAAAGGTTCATGGGTCACTGGCAGTTCATTGATCAAGATAAGTTCAAGTCAGCTTCAACTGATCCTTCTGTGGAGAACTCAGTGGCATCTGTGCGGGACGAACTGCTCGATTTCTTAAGAAGACAAACGGTTCATGTTCGCGGTTTTTGTCGTGGTGATCTACATGAGAGCATGGAACACGGCTCCTCAGGCGGTAAGAACCCCCTGGAACGACTTTCATCCCATGAAGGAGCTGATGCTCTACCCACATCGATGGATTTCCTCCGCCACCAGCAAGAAGCTTTCCCACCACATCTGGTACCTGTCGGAGGAGCTCGTGGGGATGGCCCTCTTCGACGACAGAGTACCTTTAGCCATGAAGAAACTCATGGTTGAAACCTTGGACGAAGATGCCGTCGACCATCCGCCGAAGCGTCCGAGAGTCGCCTTGAGTGCCTTCGTCGATGAGAAGAAGGGCCTTGAGCAATTTGTGACGAGGAACACCAAGGCCCTCTTCACTCGCCTCCAGCTTCCGGATGAATTCCTTCACAAAGATCTGGAGAGTTGGCCGGCGAACTCCTCCTTCAAGAAAGCTCTGCGGGTCGTTGAACGCTTCGCCGTGGTCAAAGACCGAACGGAGAGAGGAGTAGCTCTCATCCAAGTGTTCAACAAGAAGTTGACTCGTGGAGAGGAGCAGCTGCAATTCCTCCTCCAAGTTGTCACTGATCACAGGCGGCAGTTCTCGGACTGCAAGAAGACGACACTTGCACCTCGAACCAGGCGACAATGAGTGGAGTAGGCTTCCACGAGAACCCCGCCACCGAGCGGCTAATACGTCTTGTTGAAGAAGTGGGACCTGGCTGCCTGAGTAAACTTCAACGGACGAGGGCGACCTCTAAATATTCTTGGATTTCGAAAATACTTTGTATACGTGGGTTTTACCAGGAACTGAACAAATTGGTGGGTGGGGGGGTTAAAGAAACAAGTATCCAACTTTCATTTTTCTCTATATATACTAAGGGCTACCCTAATATATATATATATATATATATATAATATATATATATATATATATATAATATATATATATATATATATATATACTGTATATATATATATATACATATATATACAAGGTGTTTCAGGAGGAAAGGCCAATACTTCGGGAGGTGATAGTATCGGTCATTGTGAGAAAAAAGTTCATATGAACATGTGTCTATTTCTGAATGGTTACGGAGATAGAGCTGTTTGAATCTGATGCGCGCGTAGCTCTTCCTCCCCCTTCCCTCCCCTATAACCTTGAACCATATGAGCTGTAATGTAAGCATGTAACATAAGCCAATCGACAGCTGACTGTTGTGAGTGACATTGTTTGGTGTTTGAAGCAGTGTTAAGAATGCCACACACCTTCACGCATGCCGAATATGCAGATATGGTGTATGTCTACGGTTTTTGCGATGGAAGTGCAACAGCTGCTGTTGCAGAATACCGTCGATGGTTTCCGAACCGCAGAATTCCGGATCGAAGAGTGTTTACCAGGGTTTTCAACACATTGCGTGAGATTGGTACACTTCCCAGCGCTCATGTTTCATCTGAACGTGAAGGTCAACAAGATGTGGATGAAGTGGAAAACATTCTTCAGTTGGTAGAGCGTAGTCCTACTACTAGCTCACGAAGAATTTCTACACGTCTCGGTGTACCACACACAAGAGTATTGCGAACATTACGTGAGGAAGGCTTGCATCCATATCATGTACAGCGTGTACAACACCTTCAACCAGGAGACGCTGCCATGCGACTGGAATTTTGTCATTGGGTAAATGCTAATCGCCGATTGCTTCAATTAATACTGTTCACCGATGAAGCTACTTTCACCCGTGACGGTATCAACAACACTCGTAACTCTCATCGGTGGTCAGACGAAAATCCAAATGCCACTGTGGAAACAAATTTTCGATATCGCTTCTCTGCCAATGTGTGGTGCAGTATGATCGATGATCAGCTGATTGGCCCTGTTACTTTAGAGAATCGTCTTACAGGCAAAGTTACCTAGAATTTCTGCAAAATGAATTGCCAGGACTATTGGAGGATGTTCCTTTGGCTACACGCGCTGGTATGTACTTTCAGCATGACGGAGCTCCTCCACATTCTACCTGTCTGGTGATGCAATACCTAAATCAAACTTTCCCTGGTCGATGGATCGGCCGCGGTGGTCCCATTCAACAGCCACCAAGGTCTCCAGACCTCTCTCCGTTAGATTATTGTTTGTGGGGGTGGATGAAAAGTCAAGTTTACAAAAGAAAGGTGGATACACGAGACGAATTGCTCGCGCGCATTTTGGATGCTGCTGCCCGCATAAAGGAACGTCAAGATTAACTTAGACGAACAACACGCGATCTTCGCACACGAGTTGCAAAGTGCATTGAGGTTGACGGTGGGATTTTCGAAAACGTATTGTAAACTGTAACAAATTTGTCATTTCTGTATCTGATACCATTCAAAATGCCAATGTTTAAATATTAAATGTTAGAAACAGTAATTGGTTTCTCTTTCTTGATTACCATTAACAATGCTTTTGTATTTGTAGATTCAAACAGCTCTATCTCCGTAACCATTCAGAATTAGACACATGTTCATATGAAATTTTTTTCTCACAATGACCGATACTATCACCTCCTGAAGTAATGACCTTTCCTCCTGAAACACCCTGTATATATACGTATATATATATATATATATATATATATATATATATATATATATATATATATATATACAGGGTGTCCGAGAATTATCTGTACAAGTTTTGGCTGTTCTTAAAATTCAACCATGAAGTGTAGAAATTCCAGTGTTGTCCCATTTTACAGAGAATCTCATTAAGTTTTTCTGATACCAAGTTTTGACAAGTTTTTTAGAAATTCTAGTGTGTCCGAAAATTATCTGTACAATTTCATCTTTTAATAAAATTCTTGATAACACACGTAAAATTCTTAAACAAGATTATTTAGAATCTGTATTTTCAAAAGTTTCTTTTATTAAAGTAACGTTGTTACAAACATTCGATATGTGCACCATCAGTGATTCGCAAACATCCAATCGATAATCCAAATGTTGCCATGTACGCTGCAGCATATTCACATCAATTCGCTCAATAGCAGCTGTGATTCTTGCTTTTAAATCATCAATGTCTGTCACCCGCGTACAAAAAAGAAAAAACTTGTCAAAACTTGTTATCAGAAGAAACTTAATGAGTTTCTCTGTAAAATGGGACAACACTGGAATTTCTACACTTCATGGTTGAATTTTAATAACAGCCAAAATTTGTACAGATAATTCTCGGACACCCGGTATATACAGTATATACTGTATATATATATATATATATAGATATATATATATATATATATATATATATATGAAAATAACCATGAAAGAAAATTAAAACACGAAATAGTGCTCAAACGCTTTCGTCGAATGACATCCTAAGGCAAGTTTCGATGTACAGTCCTTGTTTACGAATGTCCCGGTACCAGAAACCATTGATATCTGTTTAAATACTTTATTTCCTAATGGCGGCTCCAAAGTGAACTTATTCACTGAAAACAATTTACTTCATTACTCAATTTGCCCCTAAAAGCTAAACTCTATAAACAAATAGATAGCGTAGCCATGGTTCTTCCTTTGGGCCTACTTTTGCAAACACCTTTCTTTACTTTCACGAAGCTCGCTGTATAATCTTAAGGAGATGTCGTCACTTGAATTTCGAAAAAATAACTATATTGCCTAATATACATAACAATATAACACTTTTTTCAATAGTATTGTTTTTTTGCCCAAAAAACTTATTATGAAATTATTATAAAATATATCTTGTTGCTATTCATTCATATGCTCGACCAATCATGCTGGAAAGCATTTAACTGTATAAAAGAACTTCCACAAAACTATATTCATAAGACGATCAACCATTCAGAAAATTTCGTGCATCCAATTGATCCTACTTTGCATACACAGGCTATAGATCGCTTGTGGAAGACATTAAATCCTGGGTTTTACATTCTGGTAATCGTAATTACCACTACAAGCAGTATTTCGCCAAAGACCTTTTCTTGGCAAACAACAATGATCATCAAACAGACCTCCATACATTTTTAAGGATGATAGCTGAAGTTTACCCTCCGACTGAACAATACTGAGGTAAGATTTGTTATTAGGTTAGGTTAGGTTTACCAAAATGCTTTTTTATACTCGTAGTAGTATCTGATGTGATTTATTCAGATCTTATATTTACTTACTGCGAAATTGAGCCGAAACATCATGATTTTCAACTTCGAATAAAATGCGTTTCGGATCATTTACACACCAAATGAATATCAGAGGACATTTCCTTAAGATTTACCACTCGCTGGCTTGATGACTGCTTCACTTTCTTCAAACCGTTTTCTACCGTAGATATGTGAATGATACCTTTTTTTGTTATTCCAGCACCCTTCTCATGTTGATCAATTCTTGATTTTTTCTAAATTCTAAACATCCCAACATTAAATTCACTATAGAAATGAAGTAGAATTCCCAGTTAGCTTTCTTGGACGTTAGTATTCATAGAACCGATAATAATTTTAAAACTTCCCTATATCGTAAGAAAACTTTCACCGGCCTAGGTACACATTTTTTAAGTGATGTTCCTTTTGGCTTTAAAGTTAATTCCATTTACTGTAAACCCTAATTGATCGTGTTTTCAAAATTTGCTCTGATTACTTTTCTTTTCATTCTAAGATACGTTTTTTAATTAATTATTCTAATTCTAATTCTTACGAAAAGGACCTGATTATGAAGCATATTCGAAACTACTTAAATTATCATTTTAAACCCCAGCTCCCCGTTCCCACTCTTCAAAAGACAAAAGATATATATATCGGTCCCCTTTTACGGCTACATCAGGCTAAGGATCTAAAACGAATTAAAAAGTTTGCTCGCTCAGTTTTACCCACAAATTGATTTTAAATTTATATTTATCAGCAATTTTAGTATTAGCTCCTTTTTTAAACTTAAAGAAAGATTGCTCAATACTCTCGTCTCCAACCTAGTTTACACTTTTAATTGTGGTCGTAACGCAACATACAGTATGTTGGCAGCTTCGTTCGCCAACTTAAGGTACGGGTCAATGAGCATCGTGGCATTAGTAGTCGCTCTTCTTTACCACTAAGTAGTCCAGCCAAATCCTCAATCCATGAATACTGCGAAAGTAACAACCATCTATTTAACAAAAATTTTTAAATTTTAAGCACTTTGCAAAATGGAACAAACCTGAAAATTATGGAGTCCTTATATATATATATATATGTGTGTGTGTGTGTGTGTGTGTGTGTGTGTGTGTGTGTACACACACAATATATATATATATATATATATACATATACTGTATGTATATGTAGAGTATATAGAGACAAAGTCCGAAGTTGAATGACTATAATCCTGCGTACAAATTAAATATAGTAAGTTAATGTTATATATATAGTGTATATATACACTGTATATTAAACTTAATTGAACATGAGATTATGGTTGTCAATGTAATTTTATTCTTGCTGGTGTCCTAATGAGAGTATTTTAAATTAAGTTAATGTTGTACCTGCCCGTCTAGTCTTTCATAATTGTTTTTTAAATTTCTTGTTTTAAGCCACTGATGATGGAAGTTTGACTTCCGAAACATCTGATATTAAATCTTCATATTGTTGACTTGGGAATTGATCATCTTTTTATCTTTAAATGCCGGTTCCCTAAAAACACCACTTTCTCTACAATTATCATATATATACAGTATATTTATATGTTACAACTCAGAATGGTACCCAGAGAAAGGATAGGATCCTATTCCAAAGCTGGATCCTATCCGCTTGGCAGATAGGCGGTGAGGGAAGCTATATTTTGGAGCCTCTTTCCGAGTGACCCGTTGCCCACGTTGGGCTTTCATCATGAAAAAGAAAAACTATAGTATTTGTCATTTATTATTATTTATTCGGACTATAGTGGATTTAATTTTCGTTGAAGAGTTCCTTGTTCCATGCACGGTCTGTGTGTAACATACAATATATATATATATATATACGCAACCCCGGACCAAACAATAGAATACTATCTCAAATACAAAGGAATACAACTGACACCAAAGAGTAACAGACCTGTTGGTCCCTACAAGGCTGTCTGTTTAAGAAGGAGGATTAAAAGAAGGAAGAAAATTTAAAAAGTTTTAAAGCAAAGCAGAGAAAAGAGGTTGAGAGACAGGAAAGAATTTAAAGATGAAGTGAAAATTTTAAAGTACAGAGGAGGGAATCCAAGTGAAAATTCTACAACATTTCTATGCGCTAAAATATGCTTCCAACTCGGGGTTTAAGGAAAGATAAGCATCTAGTTTCTTTTTAAAGGATTCGGTCGAAATACTTTGAACTACGATGGCTGGCAATCCATTCTACAAATTAACTATACGATTGAAGAAAAATGTTTAGTTTCATTAGAATTAAAGTGTTTACCCACTAATTTAGAACCATTACCGCGAGTTCTATCTGCATTCCTGAAAGTGAACTATTTTTTGGCGTGGGCATTATCAAAACCTTTAATTGTTTTAAAAATGTGGATTAAATCTCCTCGAATTCGCCTTTTTACAAGTAAGAATAAATTTAACGTTTCTAAAGGGGCAGCGTATGATTTGTTTCCTAGTCTAGTTATCATCTTAGTAGCCCGTCACTGCACTCTCTCTATTCTCTCTATGTCCTGTCGTAAATATGGGGACCAGAATTGGACGCAGTATTCCAGGTAGGGAAGTACTAAGAAATTATATAATTGGAATTGTATAATTTGCAAATTTTGAAATTATACTGTTAATTCCCGAGCCGATGTCAATGACATAAATAATAAAAAGAACTGGTCCCAGAACTGATCCCTGAGGTACGCCGCTCGTTACACTTTTCCAGTTAGACGCTTTGCTATTAATAACCACACTTTGTTTACGTCCACTAAGCCAATTTTCGATCCATTTGACAACATTACCATCAATTCCGTGAGAATGAAGAGTAGCTAATAATCTTCTATGTGTCACTTTATCAAACACTTTTTGAAAATCGATATATATATATATATATATATAATTATATATATATATAATATATATATAATGTCTACTATTTTACTCTCGTCATATATATTTACAATATCATTAAAAAAAGATCGAGCAAACTAGTAAGACAAGAACGATTAACCTTGGTTACCTTGGTTTTGCTTCCGCCCGAATTGTTTATTCTGACGAAGGTCAAGCTTGTCACTCCACCTTAGACCTATAGTTTAACGTGGAATCCGAACTAGGCCCCACCACCAGCCCAGGGTCTTAACTACTAGGCTACCCAGGGTACCCATTTATCCACCAACCAATTTTTTTATTGTGTGGAAGGATGAACAGTTGGGTTTTGCTGCGCGCCATCTGCCGTCACCGGGTCTCGATCCCGGGACCGGTGAATTCGTAGTCAGCGATGCTAACCACTACACCATCGAGGCGCAAAGCCGTGTTGAGAATCTTTGATTAATTTATTAATTTCTAAGTGATTCACTATTTTGTCCCTAACTATCGTCTCCTTAAACTTATTAAGTACTGAAGTCAGGCTAATGGGACGATAATTTCCCCGGAGTGATTTCTCCCCTTTTTTAAATATTGGCGTAATGTCTGCAAGTTTCCAGTCGACCAGAACTTCTCCAGACTGTAACGATTTATTAAATATATATGTAAGACGAGAGACTATTATACAGTTCACTTCTTTAAGTACCTTAGGGTAGAACTTATCTGAACCGGGAGTTTTATTAGGATTAACAAGCGGTAGCTTGCTATCGCTCGCGACCGTTGTACAACTTGGCCCTCCGGACAGGTAGCCCTCCGGGCGGGTAGCACTGTGATTCAGCTACAAAATTTTAAAAAACGCCATTATCCCCATTACCCCCACCCCTCTCCCCCATTACCCCCCATCCCCACTTCCCCATTACCCCCACACACAAAAGTAAAAAATGCCATTACCCCCATTACCCCACCCCCTCTCCCCATTACCCCACCCCCTCTCCCCATTACCCCACCCCCACTCCCCCAATTACCCCACTATCTCCCTCACTACCCCCGGGCGGGTAGCAGTATATGTCGCAGTATGTGTGAAGCTCAAGATTTTCACGGCTGCGTTCTTTTCTGTAGTTTTATCGCGGTGCTGGGGCCTTCGGACCCAGTAATTGTGACCTAGGACCGGGAAACTTGACAGAGCACATCGGAAGCTCATGGGCTATCAGTTGGCGGTGGTTGCAGAATTTTCCGATGTGCCGTTTAGGCTGTGCACGGTTCCGAAGAAAGCGGACAGACAGACACACAGACACATTTTAGCTCAATAGTATATTGGATTTTACCTATGGCTGAGAGCACTTCGCTTTCACCAATGGTAAAATCGTGAAGCTTTAAATGATCATCACTGAGCATGATTACGGGAACAGGAATGTTGTTCATATTTTCGTTAGTAAGTCATCGTAAATTTTTTCGTTGTTTTCACCTCTGAGTGGATCAACAGTCTGCGAAGCTACTTTTTTATTCTAAACATAATTATAGAATTCCTTCGGGTTCGATTTAATTTGGTTCACTAAATATAGCTCATAGTTGCGCTTACTTTTTCTAATAAGTTTTTTGCTTCGCCTTCTCAATAGCTTGTAAGCATTTTCATTGGACAAATTATTTGTTTCTTTAAATTTAAAATACGCGTTCCTTTTTAACGTTGAACTACTTTTAATTTCAGCATTCACCATTTAGGTTTAACAGACTTCGCCAATCTCTTTTTACTTAATGGGATATTACTCGATTACTTAAGGGAAAAGATGGTAGCGGAAAAGTACAGTATGTTAAACTGATCAAGGGGATGTACAGGGGAGTAACAACTAAGGTGAGGAGTAGCGTGGGTGTGTCAGAGAGCTTTGGGGTGGAAGTTGGTCTGCACCAAGGATCAGCTTTGAGCCCCTTCCTTTTCAATGTGGTATTCGATGTGTTGACGGACAGGATTAGAGGGGAGGTGCCGTGGTGCATGATGTATGCAGACGATGTTGTGTTGAGTGGGGAGACGAAAGAAGAGGTGGAGCAGCAGTTGGAAAATTGGAGAGAGGCGTTGGAAAGTAGGGGGATGAGAATTAGCCGAAAGAAGACCGAATATATGAGATGTGATGTGCAGCAGGACCGAGGAGGGGAAGTGACATTGAGTGGAGAGCGTGTTAAGACGGTGGAGTATTTTAAATACTTGGGGTCAACAGTGGATGCAGACTGCAGAGGGGGGAGCAGAGAGAGAGATAAACTGTAGAATACAGTCGGGGTGGAAGAACTGGAGAGACGTATCAGGGGTGCTCTGTGATAAGAGGGTCCCAGTGAAACTGAAGGGAAAGGTATTCAAAACAGTGGTGAGGCCGGCAATGTTGTATGGAATGGAGACTGTGCCAATGAAGAAGAGCAATGAAAGAAAAATCGATGTGGCTGAAATGAAGATGTTGAGATGGATGTGTGGAGTGACGAGGAGGGATCGGGTCAGAAATGAGCATATAAGAGGAACAGTGAAGGTGGCGGAAACATATAAGAGGAACAGTGAAGGTGGCGGAAGCATATAAGAGGAACAGTGAAGGTGGCGGAAGCATCTAAGAAGGTGCAGGAGGCCAGGCTGAGGTGGTATGGACACGTCAGGAGAAGAGAGGAGGAGTATGTGGGGCGCAGAGTGCTGGAGATGGAGTTGCCGGGACGGAGAAGAAGAGGAAGACCGAAGACGAGATGGAGGGACTGTGTGGTGGCGGACATCAGGGAGAAGAACTTGGGGGAGGACGTGGTATACGACAGAGGAGAGTGGAGAAGACGAACCAAAAACAGCGACCCCATGTAAAGATGGGATAATAAGCTGCGGAAGAAGAAGGGATATTACTCGATTCTAAACGTTTAAAATAATTAAAAAAAAGTTCATGTGCCATTAATATCATCGGGCGATAGAGCCTCATCCCAATTATGGGTCGAAAGTCGTAGTTTCATGTCACGAAATTTTTTAAAATCCAAAACGTATTTTCGGCTCTGAATTATGAACATTAATTTTAGTTTAAAATGTTATTTGCCTGTGATCACTGGTGGAGAAGTAATCTCCTCCGGAGATATTATCAATTAATTCTAGGTGTGTACTTAAAACTAAATCAAGAATATTGCGTTCTCTAGTGGGTTCCTTCCCCATTTGAAAAAGTGAACTTTCGAGCAAACCTCGTACAGTCGACGACAGAAATTAGACTGTAAAGGACCACCCCAATCCCTGCAAGGTAAATTAAGATTGCCCATAATTATCGCATCATGTTCGCTACTTACATAGAAAATTAATCCCTGAATCCAATTAGCACTATCGACAGTCTGAGAGGGAGGCCTAATACTAAACCTATAATTAATTTTTTTCGTGAGTTGTCTTTGATTTCAACAAACGTCACATTTCTATTAGCAATTTCTGCAGTGTTTTTAATTAAGGGTTTTAAGTGTGACGAAAGTAGAGTACTGTACCACCACCCCTTCTTTCTTTTCTATCATTGTTAAACATCTCATAACCAGGGATATGATATTCTCTGAGAAAATCTCTACTCTCTGTATTTAACCAGGATTCAGTAATTGGTACAACATCAAATTTTTGGTCAAGGACAATACTTAAAACCTCATCAAATTGAAATCTTAAACTTCGAACATTAATATAAAATACATTTATAAAACCTTAAGTACTGCAGTAGCATCTGTTGTTCTTAGAACTGTGCTTCTGTGCTGACACCCTACCTAGGCAAACTCTTTCGTTTTTGTCTTTCATCTGGTACTTTTCCTTCCTGCTGGCAGTTCGCTTTCATTCAGCCTGTCCCAAAGAAGGGGGACTGCTCTCAACCCTCCAACTATTGTTCGTCCAATTGCTTTGATTTCTTGCCTTTCCAAAGTTTTTGAATCTATCCTTAATAAGAAGGGAGCAAATAGCGCCACGTCGAGTTCATAATTTTTTATGTTAGCATTCGGTAGTATACAGCAATAGAATAAATTTGTTGAAAGCCAGACTCCCCGCAATTCAAAATTAACAAAGTTATTGATTTTTTAAGTTTTAACCATTTTTTTGGTTTCGCGACCTGCCAGCAGGCCAAAGACATCCTCGCTCTCAGGCAATTTTCTGGAAATGTGTGGACGACCAATCACAGTGCACTTTTTTTTTTAACCAATAGTAGGCTATTAAACACTTAAAAACAACCACGCCTTAATGAACCAATGAGGGCTAATTAGGAATTTTAAAGAACTTATCAAGTTTTTTCCCGACTGTTTAGTCACGGAAAAACCTCGGCCTTTGATACAGCTGAGGTCTTTCT
The DNA here is from genome assembly GCA_023014485.1 of Bathynomus jamesi. Classification (NCBI taxonomy): domain Eukaryota; kingdom Metazoa; phylum Arthropoda; class Malacostraca; order Isopoda; family Cirolanidae; genus Bathynomus; species Bathynomus jamesi. The sequence goes on from JAJOZX010000939.1 coordinate 218,071, forward strand.
TTATTTTTTAATTTTTGTCGCGTAAACATGTGCAGTGAGATTTGTGAAAGTTGTGACCTAGGCTACGTTGAAGTGTTGAAAATTTTAGGAGACGATTCACGAGCGGTTCACATTTTTCAAGAACACGGTGTCGTTTCCCGTACGCGAAACTGTCCAGAGTGTTCCCAGCCCCTTTATTTCCGTAGTGACCGAGACGTTTCCGTGTGTAAACGCAAATTTCCAAAAAAAACAAGCAGAAGAGTTTGTTTCCGTGCAAATTTACGTGCTCAATATCTCTCTTCAAGGGCACGTGGCTAGCGAGGTCACACATTCCGGCAAGTGTTAATCTAGCTTTCATAAGCGTTTTCCTCTGAAAACATTTTTCCCAATCCTACTGTGAGCAATACCTACAGTTAGCGCCGCAAAATAGCCCACCTCGAATTCATAATTTTTGATGTTAGCATTCGGTAGTATGATGATTGGTTAGGTACAGTATATCAAAGTTAGGTCACTTGAATGCCCAGTTAAGTCAACTGAATGCCCAGTTAAGTCAACTGAACGCCCGGTTAGGTCAACTGAATGCCCGGTTAGGTCAACTGAATGCCGAGTTAGGTCAACTGAATGCCCGGTTAGGTCGATTGAATGCCCGGTTAGGTCGACTGAATGCCCGGTTAGGTCGACTGAATGCCAGGTTAGGTCAACTGTGCACCCTTGACGATTGGTTAGGTTAAGTCGTGATATTTTCGTTAGTTTAACGATTTATTTTTTTCGAAATCTCTTCATTTAGGTTAGATTAGGTTAGGTTAGCAATAACGGTAGCGAAATTTAGTTAGGGTGTGTTTTCATGTGCTTTATTCAGAAATGCTACTCATTTGCCCCGTGTTTACTTGAAAATAAAAAGGAAAAAACCGATTTTTTTCGTACTTTCAATTAAATGCGGAGCAAATGAGTGGCATTTCTGAGGAAAGCACATGAAAACACACCCTAATAACTAACTTTCGTACCAAAAGTCGAGGTGGGGCTATTTGCTGCATATTTACCATAGGAAGATTCTTAAGCACCTTTCTTCTCACAATCTTCTTTCAGATCGTCAGTATGGATTCCGCAAGGGACGTTCTACTAGCGATCTTCTTCCATATCTCTCTGACTCTTGGTCAGAAGATTAATAGAAGATTGGTAGAAAATTAATTGCGAAGGTTGAAGCGCACGGTATACGTGTCAGGTAGCTAACTGGTTAGAGGAATGGCTTCGTGCTAGGAAACAGAGGATCGTTGTTAATGGTAGTGAATCGGGGTGGTTGGATGTAGGTAGCGGTGTCCCACAGGGTTCAGTGTTAGGTCCATTGCTATTCGTAATCTACATTAACAGAAATGTAGACTTGACCAGTAACGTGCCAAAATTCGCGGACGATACTAAAATAGACGGTAAAGTTCTTAACGTGGACGAGAGAAATAGGCTCCAAGACGATGTAAATAGGATTATGGAGTGGACGGCTAAGTGGCAGATCCAATTTAACGTAGACAAATGTAAAGTTTTGCAGATAGGTTCTCGTAACAACAATTACACGTACACGATGGATGATAGAGAGTTAGCGAGCGTTGACGAGGAAATAGATTTAGGCGTACGCGTATCTAAGGATTTAAAAGTTAGGAACCAGTGCCTTGAGTCTTGTGCAAAAGCTAATAGGATGTTAGGCTTCATAGCGCGTAATTTCGAATCTATATCGACGAATATTATATTGTCCCTTTACAAGTCCCTAGTGAGGCCTCATTTAGAATATGCCGTTCAGTTTTGGTGCCCGTATTTACGTGAGGATATTGATAGGTTGGAAAGGGTTCAGCGTCGCGCCACGAAACTAATTCCGTCATTGTGCAACCAAGTCTTACGAAGATAGGATTAAAGAGTTAGACTTGCATTCACTCGAAATTAGGGGATTAAGGGGTGAGCTTATTGAAGTTTTCAAAATCGTTAATAAAATCGATAACGTAAATTTTGACAAACTCTTCACTTTCGATAATAACAATACTCATAATAACGGATTTAAGTTGCGTGGCAGACGTTTCATTACTAGCATCACTAAACCTTTTTTACGTTTAAAGTAATTGATAACTGGAATAACCTTCCCGCCTCCGTGAACTCTACGTTAATATGTTTAAAAACCGTTTAGATAGGCATTTTAAAAATATTAACGTTGTTTAAAATAATAAAACAATTAGCAACAGGAGCTCTGGGGGTAGTGGTTGAGGATGAGTCTGTTGACGATTAATGCCAGCTTGACATGCCAGAGTGTGATATGCCAGCAATAAAATTAGTATTATTAAAAAAAGAAATTAGACAAACACGAACTTAGATGTAGCTCGTAGCGTAAACTAACCCACTTTTTGTTATACTCTTCCTACTTTTTTGTTCTTATCCTCTCTTTACTTGCATGTCTGTAGTTTGAATGGTATGACAGTGTTTGAGTTAAGACTGTGTTTGCATGGTTTGTAAGCGTTCTTATTTTACTTCTTTTCATCTTTCACCCCTTTCCTATTCTCTTCGACTATTTTTCCGACTCGTCGGCAGTGGCTGGCGGATGATGATGGTGAGACTTTCTTTCTCTCTTTCTGAATGAATGTTAACCCACGAATGATAGGTTTTGCTACTTACTTAACCCCTTATTCTCTTCTTTTAACCCCCTACTCTCTCCTTTCTCTCGGGCTAACCTTAGAGTGGATCTTAGGGTCTTTGTTAGCCTTAGCTTCTGTAGATCTGTAGATCCTCCTTTCGGGATTTCGATGAAACTTTTGCTATTGCGCTAGACATATCGAAAGCTTTTCATAGAGTCTGGCACAAATCTTTAATTTCCAAACTGCCCTCCTTGGGTTTCTAACTTTCTATCTGTGCCTTCATCTCTAATTTCCTTTCTGGCCGATTTATAGCTGCAGTTGTAGATGGCCACTGTTCTTCTCCTAAAGCTATTAACAGTGGTGCTCTTCAGGGTTCTGTCCTGTCACCCACTCTTTTCCCTTTATTTATTAATGATCTTTTTATTCGTATTTCCTGTCCTATTCACTCCTATGCAGATGATGCCCCTCTTCACTTCTTCACCTGCTTCCCAAAGCGTCCCTCACAGCAGTCACTTCATGATTCGCGTGCGGCTTGGGACACCTGACCTCTGATCTTTCTGCTATATCTGATTGGGGCAGAGAAAACCTTGTGGCTTTCAATGCCTCAAAAACTCAGTTCCTCCATCTGTCTACTCGTCACAATCTTCCACACGACTATCCCCTTACCCTCCTTCCTGCATAAAAAAAAATCGTTCGCTCTAAGGAAAATCTATGTTCGCTCTCATAGGAGTTACGCCGTTTTTTGCCTAAAAAGCCATCGCAGAGCTGGAATAATCTACGAAGACGGGCTCATGCGATCATGACCTTAATAATACCTTTACATTATACACTTTTATGAGGAATATCGAGTATCTATGACGTCATTACCATAAAAAGACACCTCTGTATGCCAGTTTCGAAAAAAAATTAAAATATAGCACAAACCTTATTAAATAGTGAAACGTTAATGCATAGCGACATACTAAATTATTAGAATATCTTGTCAGGTCTTACAAAAAAAAATAGAATAAATTCATTATGTTTATTGAGTACTGCCAATACTGTATATTAACCTTTTATAAGACTTTTTAACTTCGCATCTCAGTATTTAGTTGGTCTACCCTTATCCCAGAAAACGGCCTCCAATCCACGTGGCATAGAGTCGAAAAGCCTCTTGCATTCTTCTGTAGTTATCAATTGCCACGTTGTCATCAAACACCTCTTCAGTTCACTAAGTGTTCCTGGTTTACGTTTTTGGACCTTGTATTTCAGATTAAGATCCGGAGAATTAGCTGGCCATGGTAGTATTTCAATTTCATGAGCATCGAACCACGAAGATGTTGCCCGAGCCACATGAGCTTGAGCCAGGTCATGTTCATAAATAACTCGTTTGTCTCCATACAACTGTTCTGCAGACTCCAGCATGAAGTATTCAAAGATTTCTTGATAAACGTAATTGTTGACAGTTCTATTTACAAATGCAAGTGACCACACACTATTTGACGTCACAGATACTCGGTATTCCTCATAAAGGTGTGTAATTTAAAGGTATTATCAAGGTCATGAGCGCATTTGAGATAGTATTCTATTTTTTGGTCCGGAATTATATATATATATGATAGTGCGACAGTTATTGCATTCCTTAGCATAGGTAGCGTAGTGAAATATATAATATAACATAAAATAATATAAAACAATAAAACAATAATTAATTCTAAATTGTATTTCATCTGAAAAATTATACTCTAAAACTGGTGGCCATAAGGTGGCCTCTATAACACGATAACAATAACATACTTAGTTTTATATATATATATATATATATGAATTAATTTAAGAGGCAGTAGGTAATTTAGATTGGTGTTATCGGAGCAAGAAGAAAGCTTTTTGAAATCTCTTCTTTAATTTCTAAGCTTCAAGTTAATGCTTTCTGAAGCCTTTTAGATCGTTACCCTCTGAAGTGATTTAGAGAAAATTTTCGGAATGAAAATGAACACATTTTCGGCAGTTAATACTAAATTGTACTTCATCTAAAAAAAATTATTTAATTGTATTTTATATATACATATACTTACTTTATGTTACTTTAGGTGAGTTTGAACGACGGTTCAGGATCGACCTGCGGTTGACCCCTCTGCAGCATCCCCCCTCATTTGCGGGATTTGGTGAAGGAGGGAATTGCTGTCTGATCTCCTCCTGCCCTCGTAGCCAGCCACGCATGGCTGGTCAGGGGCTTTGCACAGGAACCTGTCCAGCTGGTTCTTGAAGTTATTCAGGTCGGTGTGCTGGAGATTCATCACTTCCTTCTTTAGGTAGGACATTGAAAAGCTTTGGGCCTCTTATTCTGAGGGTATTTTCCATCCTCATCTTCATGGCCCCTTGTCCCACCACAGCTGGGACCGTAAAAAATCTGCCTCTTCTCTCATTCCATATATATATTATATATATATTAGTGATGTAGGTCACATCCGCATCCGCATCCGCATCCGCGGAACATCCGCACATTTTCTCGCATCCGCATCCGCGTCCGCATCCGCACTTTGGACTGCGGATGTCGTGCGGATGTGGACCGTTGAGATAAAACGTCATTAATAAGCGGAAATTATCAAATTCTACTATATTAATAGAACTAGTTCATTGTGCGCAAAAGTGATGCAAGCGACAAGACGAGAGGCTGTTCTTGTATGAAGTTACTCTCTTGCAACCTACTTAGATCCACGTTACAAAGCTAAGTTATTTTCACCTAGTACATTAGAACGAGTTAAATCATCACTTGGCAAAGCAGTTGAAGAGCTTCAATCTCTTGAATCTGTCGCTTCGCCACCCACCAAAAGAATAAAAGTTTCAGTGACAGAACCAACACCTTCAACAAGCAAATCTATCACAGAATCTGACTCTCAGTTTCTTGAGTCAAGCAGCAATGACGAGACCTACGCGATGTCAAAAGATGTAGTAAAAATGATCGAGAGCTATCACCAAGAAAAACGCCTGGCTGCATGTGACAATCCTATTAGTTGGTGGAAAAATACGCAGAATATCTATCCATACTTGAGTAAACTTGCAAGGAAACATTTAGCCTGTCCTCCATCAAACGTACCAAGCGAGAGATTATTTAGCAGTGCTGGATTAATATATGATGAAAAGAGAAACAGACTGGCAGCAGAAAAGGCAGAAAAATTAATGTTCCTTAAGCATAACCTTCCTATAATTAAGTTTGAACATTAAACGATGAACATCTTAGTTTACTTTATTTTAATTACTCATTTATAAATATGCCTAATAAAACTTTAAACTTAATATAAATAGTTATCAAGCTAATTAAAGATCTCTTTCTATAAGGGTGGAGGTTGGGGAAAGAGGTCGGTGGGGTGCATTTGAGTTGGGTTCACGTCCCGCATCCTGGTAACACAATTATGGTTTCTAATTGTGGCTGAAACTCAACAAAATATAACGAATTTATTTGCAGACGAATTCACTAATTGATTTCTATATTAGTTAGATGCTTGATATTATTTTATATGTTCAGAGAAAAGTACAGCAATTATTGTACAATTAATCAATTATACTACATTATAGCTACAGCTCTCTCTATATAATAACTTATTATATACGTTAAACACAACAAATCTCGAATATATCCTAAAAAATAACGAAAATGTAGACATCCGCATCCGCATCCGCGGATGTTGAAATCAAACATCCTCATCCGCATCCGCATCCGCGGATGTGAAAAAAATGACATCCGCTACATCACTAATATATATATATATATATATATATATATATATATATATATATATATATATATATATATATTTGTGACGGTCGAACTGCCTGCGAACTTTCTTTTTCTTTCTTTCTTTCTTTCTTTCTTATGGCTGGCCAAACCAGAGGCCAGATTTGGATGAGACTTGGGGTGTAGGGGAAACTGAGGGCGGGGAAGAACATAGGCTATGTGGCGTCGGCCTCCGAGGTCGTCTGAGGTCTCTGGAGGCCTCTGCATTCCGGATTGGATGAAAGATAGTTACATCATCGAGACATCATAAAAGATAGTGACATAAAATGGGCGGAGCTCACACACACACACACACAATCTTTGGTTAGCTTCCGCCCGAATTGTTCATTGTGACGAAGGTCAAGCTTTTCATTCCACCTTAGACCTACAGTTTAACTTGGAATCCGAGTCACGCCCCACCAGCAGCCCAGCGTCTTAACCACTAGGCCACCCAGGGTACCCATTTATCTACTAACCACTTTCTTTATCGTGTGGAAGGATGAACAGCTGGGTTTTTCTGCGCGCCGGCTGCCGTCGGGTCTCGAACCCGGGGCCGATGGATTCGTAGTCAGCGACGCTAACCACTACACCATCGAGGCGCATATATATATATATATATATATATATATATATACATAAAAGGACATAGGCTATGTGGTGTCGGCCTGCCTCCGAGGTCATATACACTGGAAATGAGGAGAGAGAGATATGCCATTATTTACACTTGAAAATAATGGAGAAACTAGTCCCTAATCTTACTCTGAACCCTATAACTCCCCAAACAACGGTGGAAGGTAGAAACGGTAGACAGTGTCGTATTCCCAAATTGAAGGCGAGACAGGGAACATCCTTAACCCTGAAAGAAAATAGTTTTGTAGTGAGAGGACCAAATTTGTTTAATCAGTTGCCCAAAGACCTAAGAAACACGAAAGGAGTTGCAGTGGACATCTACAAAAGAAGACTAGACGCCTGGCTCAGAACAATCCCCGATGAGCCGGGAGTACCTGGCTATGTGAGGTGGAGAGCACAAGAATCCAACTCACTACTTCACCAAGCCAACTCGAGAGGAGGGGCAACAAGCTTGACCTTCGCGAAATGAGAAATCATCGCGCGAAACCTATATCGAAACCTATAGTAAAATTAATGAATGCTCAGTTAGGTCAACTGTACGCCCTTGACGATTGGTTAGGTTAAGTCGTGATATTTTCGTTAAAACTAACGATATCACGACTTAACCTAACCAATCGCCAAGGACGTACAATTAACCTAACCGAACATTCAATTAATCTAATCGGGCATTCAGTTGACCTAACCTGGCATTCAATTAACCTAACCGGGCATATATATATATATATATATATATATATATATATATATATATATATATATATATATAGCGTTCAACTTCCACCCGGTCAACGCCAGGTCGCTCTGCTCGTATATATACACACAGTATATATATATATATATATATATATATATATATATATATATATATATATATATATATATATATATATATGAAAATTATTTCACGAAAGTAACACGTGAAAAATATTTATGATGAATAAAACCACGAAGGAAAGGAAACACAAAAAGGTGCTCAAGCGCTTTCGTCTAATGACATCCTCAAGGAACACTGAAGTACAAAAAGGTTACGGCCTATATATAGGTTACAGAAAGAAAAAAAAGAAAAAAAAATAATAATAAATAAATAAATAACATACATACACACAAACATATATATATATATATACATACATACATATCTACACACACACACACACACACATATATATATATATATATATATATATATATATATATATATATATATATATGCAATAAACAGAGAAGTAAAAATAAAAATTAAAAGATTAACAAAGAGGCATACAGATTTGTAAGGAAAAATATCGATTTTTAGTACAAGATCAAATGAATTATAAAAATACAAATTTATATTGGAAATCTGCCCGGGTTTTAACACTTTGCCTTTTATAGTCAAGTTTCGATATATATAAAAATAAAATGAAGATTAAAAGTTAATAAAGTAGCATACAAGTTTACCAAAGATTTAGCGTCCTACCCTTTTTATCTAAATCTGTTTTGAAGGAATTCAAAACAACAGGATCGAGTTGAAAAAGACCTTTGCTTATGTTGAAGTTATTTGAAAGTTGGATGATGGCAGACTCAAGAATATTTCTATTAACAATGTTGCTAGAGTGGAATAAAACTGAAGCATTATTCCAATCAATACAGTGGGATAACTCTGACAAATGGACAAAAAGGGCACTGGACAACTGTCCTGTTCTAACGGAATATTGATGCTGTTTTATACGTGTGTGCAAATCCTTTCCCGTCTGACCTATGTAAAAGGAATTACATTGTTTACACCCAATTTTATAGATAATGCCTGAATTATTGGTAGGGCTATTTTTTACTATGATATTTTTCACAATATTGTTATATGAAAATACTACATTAATATCCAAAAGTTTAAGTACATTAGCAATGCCTAAAAAGCCCGGGAAAAATGGAAGTACTAAAATATTTTTTGACAAAGTACGAGTGTTATTATTGACATGATAGAAAGTTCGTTTTGCCTTGTTGAGACAAGATTCCATAAACGCAGATGGATAACACAGATCACTTCCAATACCGTTGATTTTTTCCAATTCGGCATCGATGTATTCCGGACTGGCGATCCTAAGGGCGCGGAGAAACATTGATGAAAAAATGGCCTTCTTAGTGGGGGTGTCATGTCCCGAGTAAAAGTGTACGTAGGACAAATTGTTTGTTGTTTTCCGATAGATACTAAACTTAAAACCTGGGCTTTCCCTATGTACACGCACATCCAAAAATGGGATTGAATTGTCTTGTTCCACTTCTAAAGTAAACTTAATGGAGGGGACTTGATCATTTAACTGAAGGAGGAAGTTATCCAGGTCACGATTCATGGGCCAGATACACAAAATATCGTCGACGTACCGCAACCAAGGGATGCCAACCCCCAGGATTCTCGGAATGTAAGTAATTTCGAAAAACTCCATATAAATATTGGAGAGGAGGGGCGATAAGGGGTTGCCCATGGCCATCCCAAACACTTGTTGATAATACTCGTTATTGAAAGTGAATTTACAGTCTTTGATGCAAAGCTTAATAAGTTCCAAAACAATGTGTGAAGGTAGTGGCAGGTCATACTTTTGTAATTCTTGGGAGAGAAAGTCAAGCATATCATCAATCGGCACTTTTGTAAACAATGAACAAACGTCAAAATTGATCAATCTATCGTTAGTTTCAGTACGTGCATTATTCAATTTTTCAGTAAGATCCATGCACGCGTTGTTTCTTTCACCTCACGGTATATGTACGCTTTTATACAGTTTAGCCATACAACGTAGTCCATCACATCGTTTGTGCCACGAAATCCGGCAATAATCTCGCTAGAATATCCATAGAGTATTTGAACATCTTGTGCCTTCACGTGATTCAATGTAGCCTTAAAAGTCTCAAAGGAAGGGAGGGGGTAGGTCGTCTTTCAGTATTCACCACGTTTATATATAAACGTCGAACACGCAATATCAAAAGTAGCACTATCACAGGCCAAGACTCTTTCGTAAATGTGATGCCTACATGCAAGCCACATTACCTTCATTTCTAGGAGCTCTTCTAAAATGATGCAGGCGCCATTTATCCAACCTTTATTAGACGCTGTTGTATCAAAAACCAGTGCACAAATGTTTTGGTCCAAGTTCCAATCTTTTGCAGCATTAAATGCGGCGTTTGGTTGCATTTTACCAGATGAATCCGGAATAGTTGGGATAGTAAGAACTTTTCCCTCAGGTGCTGAAGGGATCCCTGACGCAATTATTGCTAGCCTTTCTTCCGTTTCCCCACTGTTATCAGAAACGAACTTCCCATCCCAGTGTAGAGCACAATGTTCAGGTGGTATAAATTTTTTTTTTACCATTTTGGCTGTTTCAGTTCTGCTTTTTATCCCTTGTCTGTGCATCGTTGATGTTGTTAAAGTGATATCGCAGGTCTTTATCGCACTGACTTGCAATAACAGCAGCAAACCCTGTCCTTTGGCGAACAGAAAGGTTAAGACGATCTGCAATATTTAAAACAATAGGATTCTGTACAATATTTTTTCCTTTGCATGAGGATTTTGATGGAGGAGGCGTATAGTCCTCATCTCTAGCATATGATGTACTTGGAATAGGATTTGGTTCATTAGGAATCGCTATTTCTCCTTCAGTATCTGTTTCCAAAGTCATGCTGAGTTTTTCCTGTCTCTCCAGTTCCTTCTCCTTAAGTAATTTTTTACGCTCCACTCCTCTTCTCACCTGAGTCTTAAATTTGTTTTGATAGCTTTTATCTATTTACCCTAAGCAAAGCTTTTTGGGTCCTCTTTGGTCTATTAGAAACTCTATATCTTACTGCTCTGTTACCGAAGTTCTTAATGGATCTTTTTTTATTATTTTTATGACACTTTGAGAACAAATATCAAATAACTCCTTTAATTCCTTCAGGAAAGATGGTCTCTTCTTATTTATTCTTTCTTCCTGTGTTTTGTTTTTTGAGAAGGATTCATATTGCTTTATCAGTTGTTCTACTTTTTTTCTCAGATGCCGTCTTTTTGAAATATTTTGGCATGTGATAGTGGCTGAATCCCAAAATTTTTTAACTTTTCTTAGGACTTGGATCACATATGACTGATTTCTTTTTCATAGGTCCTCTTAATAAAAATAGATAGTGACGTAAGACGTCACCTTTAGATTGCAAAAGCGGCCCTTTTTGAGGTTCCAAATTGTGAATCAAGTTTATGAGAAGCCAATCTTCTGGCTTATCCGTGGTACGAATTTCAACTTTTGCACACGCCATTTTAGTCTAACCAATCTAATCTGAAATTTGTACCATAATCATATCATAAATCATACCATGATCATAAATCTGAAAATAAATAGAAGTACAGTTAGTACACACACACACACACACACACACATATATATATATATATATATATATATATATATATTATATATATATATATATATACATTATATGGTTTTATACGTCTTTATCGTCAGAAATGGAGAAGAAAATGTTAAAAAATTAACATTTTTGCCTTTTAATTTTCTACAGTATTTTGGTATAAAAGCATAGTAAATTAGGTATCAATCAGTCTATACCTTTATCGACAATTTTTGATAAAGAAAAGGGTAAAATTGGTTTTTTAGGCCTAGAGGGGTCCGAAATTTTCATCAAATGGAAAATAATTACTATTTTCTTACTTAGAGCGACAGGCATAAATAAATAAAATAAATAAATAAATAAGGGTGATGCACAAATCATGACCATCGTGGATTTTTAGGGATACCCCCGCATTTGTTCCAATTTGTCACAAAAACACCCTGTGAGAAATTCCAGGTCAAACAAATAACATCCAGAGGTCGCGCCCGCCAATTGAAAATTTGAAAATTACAAAAAATTAGAGTAAAATCAAATTTTTTGAATTTGTTCTTATTTTTGTTGCAGGTTTGTTGCAGGTTGCAGGTTTTGTGCAGGTTTGCTGCAGGCAGAGTGGTAGGTGATGCGTATATGAGCAAACAGCAAACAGCAAACAGCGTTCAAGGAAATCGGTATCGCAGTGTGCTTGTGGCAGTGTCCGGGAGAGGTGCTATATCAGTGAGTCTCTCCGCCTCAATTTCTCTTCTATTTCCTGTATCTTAATTGTGACGAAAATGAGATCAAGAAGCTCAACAGATATCTGGCTGATCGGTCAACAAATAGATAAATTGAATCAAAGTAAGCTTCCATCAAAGAAAGAAGTAATTTCCTTATTCATGAATTATAAACATGTCAAGAATGAAACCGTCAGAGAAGTATTAACTTCAACCGTTAATGATGTATTGGAAGTGTGGCAGAGAGCAGGAATACCAACAACCCAGAAATGTAATGTTGTGAAGAAATTAAATAAACTGTATGATGAGTGGCAAGGGCTGAAGAAGAGCAAAGGAAAAAAATCGAAGTTTTCAATAGAGAAAGAGAATACATGGAAAGAAAAATTGGATGGACTCTTTGATATTGCGCATGCAAATGCTAACGAGTTAATAACTATCGAAGAAGATAGAGAGTTTCTACGGCTACAAAGAGAAGGTCGAAAGGGTAAAATGATGGCAGTTGATAAGGATGAAGAAAAACGTCGAAAGGAAGCTGCGAAGAGACATGAAAAAATGGATAAGAAAAGGTTACGTGAATCAAGTGCATTTGATGAAACAGTTGTTCTTGCAAGCAGCAGCAGTTCCTGCAGTGATTCACCTGCATCTACGGAAGAAGAAGTACATCTGGAACAGCCCTCAACATCCAAAAGAGGCCTTCCAAGAAAAAAATTCAAGATTATGAATGAAAATCTGCTGTCCTCATTGGATGTTGCTAAGATCAGCGACCGATCAGCCTCTTTAATAATTATTCCAACGATCGCAAATGTTGGAAAAGATCCAGAGAATTACAATGTTAGCTACTCATCGATTCGCAGGGCAAGACAGAAATCAAGAAAGAAGTTCAGTGAAAACTTGAAAGAAGAATTTCAAGCTGACAAACCCTTGATTGTTCATTGGGATGGCAAACTCCTCGAAGACATTACTGGGAATGAGGTTGTTGATCGGTTGCCAGTCCTAATCTCTGGCAGTGGAGAAGATCAACTGCTTGGAGTGCCAAAAATAGATCATGGCACAGGAAAGGATACTGCAAATGCAGTACATCAGGCGATCATTGATTGGAATCTAATAGATAAGGTAAAAGGCATGTGTTTCGATACAACTGCATCGAACACAGGTCGTAAAAACGGAGCTTGTGTCCTAATTGAACAGAAAATGGAGAAAGATTTGTTGTGGTGTCCTTGTCGACACCATATCCTTGAAATCATGTTGGAAGCAGTGGTATCCCCTGCATTACAGGCTTCATCAGGCCCTGACATTCAGTTATTCAAAAGATTCAAAACAAACTGGAATAAGATTAATCTAACTTCATACGATAAATTAGAAAATTATCCACAAAAGGAAAAAGAGGAAATCATCAACTTTGCAGCAAGAAAAATCAATGAAGATCAACCTCGCGACGATTACAGAGAGTTATTGGAACTGACAATCATCTTGCTTGGCGGTACTCCAACGACTGGAATAAAATTCAGGAAGCCTGGGGCTTATCATAGAGCCCGTTGGATGGCGAAAGTCATTTATTCGATGAAAATCTTTATGTTCAAGAGTCAGTTCAAAATAACAGCAATAGAAGAAAGAAATCTAAAAGAAATTTGTTGGTTTTCTGTTTCAATTTATATTAAGCATTGGTTTTCAGTACCCTGCGCAGCAAGTGCTCCACGAAATGATCTGAGTCTTCTCAAGAATCTTTACAGCTACAAAAGCACAAATGAACAACTAGCAAATGCTGCTTTAGAAAAATTCAAGAATCATTTGTGGTATCTCTCAGAAGAGTTGATCGCATTGGCTTTCTTTGATGATAAAATCAGCTTTGACACCAAAAGAAAAATGAAGGAGGCTCTTACAAAATCTTCGGAGCCAGATCCTCCAAAAAAGACACAAATAGACATCAAAACTATTGACAATAAGCAGCTTGAAGATTTTGTAACTGCTAACACAAAGTCCTTCTTCAGTATACTCGGATTGTCTTCAACGTTCTTGAGCAAACCAGTAGAAGATTGGCTTCTCGATGAGAGTTATTGGGTTGCAAAGAACGTAGTGAATCACATGAAAGTTGTTAATGATATTGCTGAAAGAGGAGTGAAAATGATTGAAGATTATAACAAATTAATTACCAATGATGAACAACAGAAGCAATATCTACTGCAAGTTGTATCAAATTATCGGAAGAAGCTTCCGGACAAAACTAAGAAAACTCTCGTATCTTTGACGCAACAGTAAAATTTACGAGTATATCCATTCTATGTATCTATTGTAAATATCTATTGTATTGTATCTGTTTTATGAACAAATGGAAAAGAGGAAGGTGGTATGATAGGCCTCCTGGGGAACTTCCACTCAAAAAAAAGTAACGTGACGCTTGCTGTACCTCCTGGGTGTCATGGAAATCAGCAAATTTTCAAATGGCGGGCGCGACCTCCAAATATTCGAATTTTGACCCGAAATTTCCCCAGGATCATTTTTCCACCAAATCAAACCAAATGAGAGGGTATCTCAAAAATTTGAAACAAAAGATTTTACTCCCCCACTTTTGCATCACCCTAAATTATTATTATTATTTAATTTATTTATTTATTTATTTATTTTATTATTTAATTTATTTATTATATATATATATATTAGGGTGGCCCTTAAGTGGTGCTAAAATTTTAAGTTACGATTTTTTTCCTCTCACGCTTCAGTTGGATTCTATATCACTAGAAAATAACACACAAAATTTTAGTGAGATGTAGTGTTTACCTCATTTATTAATTATATTTCATTATTTTTTACTCGCTATTCTATTTATCGCTTCCTTTCTCTGTACACTCGTTTTCACTGTACTGTATAAATTCATAGTAGCCACGCCGAGACTATGAAAGCCGTTACAACACAAAAGGGGAAGGGGGTTCATTAACACTCTTTTTAACGCTTGTTAACACTTTATTTAATTCCGAAAATGGTTTAATTAATTTGGGGAGATGCGAGTAGGAAATTTTACTATAATATTTTATGTCGGAGAGGGGCACAAAACAAACAATTTAATTCTAAGGTGCCATGGCCACACCTTACCCTACGGCCCTGCCTGAATGACTGACTCTTTTTGGGGGTAGTCCGCTCTCTGGGCCTCTGTTCAGGATTGCCAACTCTTCCAATTTTAAACAATTACAATCTAACAAACATACTTTATCGTAATTTCACAATTATTAGTAAACAATTTATATTAAACATTATAATCTTAATTAAACAAAAATTAATATTCTTAACTAGCATTACTACAGAGATATAAGTATATATAGGGTGTGCTCAAGGACTTCAAACTTTCTCTCTCGACTCTCATATATTATCAAATAGGCGTGATGGGTTATTGGTAGAATTTGCTTATTATATGACTTGCCATATTATATATGGTTAATTTGAAACAAATAGTAGCGATGATCTTGTTCTTATATGCTAAACGACATTCTTTTTATCTAAGTATATAGATTTTTTTATGATGGCTAGTGGAACTCGAAAAAAACATACGGTTTATTTGCATGAACAGACTCAAAATTGTTTATCAGGTGCAAAATTGCCAAGTAATGGGGATGTTATGAGGTACTATCTACATTTGCTTCAGTCGATTAAGGATAAGCACAAGGCTGCTCAGTTGACGATAGCGGAAGTGGAGACTTTGTGGAAGAAGGTGAGGATTCCACTGCGGCCATTTCAACATGCAGTGAAACAGTTGGAGAGTCTGATGAAGAAGTGGGATCTTTTGAAAAAAAATCAGTCCCGGAAGACGGATACACAAAGGAAGAAAGAAGAACTGAAATCCTGCTTTGATGACCTTTTCGACGTTGCTCACCAAAATGCTGTGGTGTTGATGACGAATGAGGAGGATAAAGCGTTCCTTTCGGCACAAAGAGAGAAGGGCAGAAGAGGCTCCATTGCTGGAATTGATATGACTTTGGCTAAAAAGGAGGAAGCAGCTACGAAGAAGCGAATTTGGAATGATGAATTTAAGAAGACACATGAAATAGAGAATCTCGTACTTAACATAAAAATCGTCCTGGAATCTTCTTCATCTTCCACAGGTGAGAACACCACCGATTCAGAGAATGAAGGAGCTGTTGGAGGAGTCGTAGTGTCATTACCTCATCCAAAATGAGGCCGCAAGAATATCCTCCATCCAGAAGTTCTTTCGTCGTTGGATCGCACTAAAACTAGTGACCGTGATGCGGTCTTTACCATCGCGTCAGTGATCAGTGGTCAAAGATCTTCGAGTAGGGAATGACACTGCTGAAAAGGGAGTTGCATTGATGCAGGAATATAATAGACTCCTCAGCAAGAATGAAGAACAGACGCAGTTTGTCGTTCAAATTGTCCAAGAGCATCGGAAGAAGTATCCCGATTCCAAGAAGGATACTATTCTCAAAGGCATATCAGACTCCTCTTCTTGCAACCTTTAAATAAGGGTTGTGTTGTGCTAACTTTTCAGTTCAATTTCTTATCACATTTAATTTTAATAAAAGTATTTTTTGTTGTTTAAAAATCTTGTATTAATGAGTGAAATAAAAAAAAATGATGGGGCTTTGCAAATGATATGGGGATCTAATAAGCTAAATTTGATTATCTGCAAAGTCGTGCCCAGCTCAAATCACATTATTTTGAGTCCCATCGCCGCGGAACTGCATTGGGATGATGTTCCAGGGTAGCGGTCATACGCACTATATATGTAAAGATTATTAATTTTATACATCTAGTTCACAAACTTAAGTAAAATTTTAATAGCAACGAAGTTTGTTGTTAAAATATATTAATAAATACTAATTATACAACTTTTTTATATTAAATGAATACTGAATTTGAGTGAGTGAATCCGTAATGTATTATGAAAGGCAACTACAGAGTTAGAATGCTTAAAATTTCGGACAGCTTGAGCACACACTAAATATTGTCCAAACGCTATAAAATTTTGCATGAAAAACTTTCTCAATAGGAAGCATCTAATGAAGGGATGAGAAAGAAAAAATAAAAAGTGACAAAATAAGGGCCACCCTAATATCAACGTAAAGAACGACGCTTGTATAGGAGAATATTCAGCGCAAGATGAGGAGAGAGAACGAAACAAATGAAAAAATGAGGTAACCACCCGGGAATCGAACCCGGGATCTTCCGATTGCCGGTCAGATATGATAACCATTACACCATGGGCCTCACTCGATCAAATGCGGTAATTCTTCTACATACGCGCAGAAACCAATGCCCCAAGGGGGTACCTCCCGCATGCCGTACATTATATACATTTTAACTGCAAACACGCAGTATAATTAACGTAAAGAACGACGCTTGTATAGGAGAGGCCCATGGTGTAATGGTTATCATATCTGACCGGCAATTGGAAGATCCCGGGTTCGATTCCCGGGTGGTTACCTCATTTTTTCATTTGTTTCGTTCTCTCTCCTCATCTTGCGCGGAATATTCTCCTGTACAAGCGTCGTTCTTTACGTTAATTATACTGCGTGTTTGCAGTTAAAATGTATATAATGTACGGCATGCGGGAGGTGCCCCCTTGGGGCATTGGTTTCTGCGCGTATGTAAAAGAATTACGGCATTTGATCGAGTGAGGCCCATGGTGTAATGGTTATCATATCTGACCGGCAATCGGAAGATCCCGGGTTCGATTCCCGGGTGGTTACCTCATTTTTCATTTGTTTCGTTCTCTCTCCTCATCTTGCGCGGAATATTCTCCTATACAAGCGTCGTTCTTTACGTTAATTATACTGCGTGTTTGCAGTTAAAATGTGTTATATATATATATATATATATATATATATATAAAACCCACGGAACTGCTACGAGGTTACGATATATATAGTATATATGACGCACACCCACAACGAAAAATAAAAAGCGATTACTTGGCTTTCGTGTATTCAATAATACCTCGTCCAAAAAAATTAAAGAAAAACACGAGAAGACCTAAACTACGAATACAGCGTAAACAAAATAGTTAGGAGGGATTAAATAAAATACAAGTGCTGATAAAAGGCAAAGGGTATTCTAACAAGATGTAGTCCATTTTATACGGTCACGAACTGTTATTGAAATTCTTTATAAAATTGATGAATGCACATTCTACAGTATTCCTTTGACCATCACCCCTCGATAAAATCTTCAGTTTTTTCCTCTATGTTGCTTAGAGCATTAAGAGTTTTTAGTCCTGGGTTTTTAAAGCCTGAGTTATGTAGTATTATGAACGCTGAGATTAATCTACGTTATCCTATTCCATTTCTAGAAAAAATTTTAAGCAAAGCTTAAGAAAAAAGGTATTATAATTTATAATAGTGTAATTGAAAAGGAATTTGATCATATAAATATCATTAACATCTTTTACCATGTAAATTTTAAACATCTTTCGACCTTACCTAAAGCAATTGCCATTAACGTAATCTTTAAGTATAAAAATACTGTTAAATCTCGCCTAATAAAGAAGAGAACCCAGCTAAAGCATTTGGTTGTGTCAACTCGATTGGATATAAACAATTTGATTCAGTTTATATACTTTAGGTCAAACTGGAAAAACTTGAGACGTCAGACCAAAACAGCACAAATATACGCGCAGGACGTCAAATAATTCTAATGCAGTGTTTAACCATGCGTATGGATATCATCACAGTAGTAACACTCTGGACTACTTCTTACGCGTTTCGCGTCAAAACTCTATCCTACCCTTGGGTCACTTCTTACGCGAAACGCGTCAAGTTGATCTGTGCCTCGTCACAGCTGACACACTACATGCGTCATGACGACAATTATCACAGAAATTTTGCATTTACTCTTGTCCAGACACGATTCTAAATGTACAGATTTATTGAATCAATACATTTAGAATCGTGTTGCTTTCCACTGGGCATTATGTAAAGCTGACACACGTTCTACCATTCCATTGATGTGCTTTGCCATTTGTTATTTGGGATAATCATAATGGTATCTATTTACTTTTGTCAACCCCCTGTGTGTATATATATATATATATATATATATTTGTTTTATGTAGGAAGGAGGGGCCAAGGGCGAGTGCCCGCACAACGTCCCCCCCTATATAAGGAGGAGAGAGCTGAAGTCAAGGTCTCTGAGGCCCGCAATGACATTTTTTAAAATTTTTAAAAGATTGTGTAGTGCGTAAAACGCATGTATGTATAACGAAGAATAGAGAGAGCAGTGTGTGTTTGAGAGCATGCTGGCCTGCTCGCAAGGTAGATGAGACATGGAAATAGATCATGCTAAGGAGGACAGTGACAGGAGCTAAACGGCAGTTCCAGTACTCCCTGTCTCCTGCCTGATGTCCTCTTGCCTAATTTTCTGGTCGATTGGTGTCTAAAATCTCCTATAAAAAAATATGTATATATGTGTGTGTGTGTGTGTGTGTGTGTGTGTGGTCCCTTTTTCCTTTTATTTCAGCCATGTTTGTATAATTTGGTTTATGAATGAAATACATATCATAGATTATGTTTATTTGCCGGCTATACAATATGTGCCCATTCTTTCTTGACAAATATATATATTAACTTTAAATGAAGTAAAAGCAAGTAAAATATAAATACGATTTAAGTATACGTTTGCAAATTCCCGATGGTAATGGTAGTAATAATCCAAGTGTTATCGCAGTGGTCCGCATTCATCTGGCATGAGCGCTGGACAGTTTCTGACTGATTATTAATATTGTAGGTTGACGTTGTCAAAAACAACATGGCGGAAATTCAGTGCCTTATAATTATAATTGTAGTCTAAATAAACCTGTTCCCTTAATAAACGTTTGAGCAATAATTACTTAAGCATATTTGCAAATTCTTTGCTAAACTTTAATAAAAAAATTCTTTAAAAATTAATTTATACTTCAAAGAAATAAAAGCATGATTCTAAAGAAGGTTAATTAAATACATCTACAATAGTAATTATATTGAAGAAACAGAAAATACATGAATGAAACATGTAAATATTTAATGAAAATTAAATATCTCATAAGAGCTTACAGTACTTCGCTTTAAAGAAGATATTTTCTTTATGAAATTCAGCCTTGCCTTAATTAATTGCAAGAGATGTTTTGGTATGGAATAGAAACCATGGTTTTCTTTCAGAAATCTTTAGCCAAACATCGATTAGACAGAAATAACATTCCATAAGCTATTTTATGTTGTATCTTTAATGGCAACATAACTGGATTACGGAAGAGAGTGCCCATAGCGTTTAATAAGTGATGAATTCGAGACGGATGTAAGTATCGACACACTGGCAAACTTACAGGAGTGTAGAGGAAGGAGTATGAGAAAGCGCAGATCACTAACATATTGCTTCCCAAAGCATTCGGGAAGCAATATGTTAAAGTGATCCCTCCTGAGAAGCAATATGTTAAAAAAAGAAAGATTGTTTGGTTAGAAAGAGGTTGGTAATCTAGGCTAACTAACGAAAATATCACGACCTAACCTAACCAATCGTCAAGGGCGTACAGTTGACCTAACGAATGGTTAGGTTAGGTCGTGATATTTTCGTTAGTTAGCCTTATAAGGCTAACTAAAGAAGGCTCGGGGCCCTGATCCCTGATCTTCGGGTGATCCAAATATTATACATTCACAAAAAATGGCAAAGCATAATAAGTTGTCTATAAATTTACATTTTCTCGACTAGCTAATCTCTAAATATTATAAACTATTGTAATGTAACTGTAATTGATTGTGTAATGTCTATTTTTTGGAAGCAATAAGTTAAAGTGATTAACAGTGAGAAGCAATATGTTAAAGTGATATACAGTGGGGAAACAATATGTTAAAGAGAGGGTCCTGAGAAGCAATATGTTAAAGTGATCCGAAAGCGCTAGTAGGAAGGGTAAGGATTATGTTTGATTTTAGAAATTCAATAATGTTAATAATAAATACTTACCGATTATATTTCGATTGTGAACTTTTAGAAATAAAGGATCTTTTTAGTTTGGCGTCCGCGGATTTTCGAACTGAAAATTTGTATACTAATAAATTTTTATATTCTAATAACGAAAATGACATTATTTTCCTGGAGAAATATGCGCAACATACGAAAAAAATTGCATTTATACACGCACTAGTTTGTATGGCGCATGACCGTTATCTAGTTTATATCGCTCATGACGCTTATGACTTAATAATTTATTACATGTCTTTTTTAAAAGATAACCATAAAAGATCGTCGGTGCTACTGTAGTATGCGGTCTACCTACGATTCGGCGGTCTACCTTTTAATTATAGCTTCTTATCTTGTTTACTAATTGTTTGTTTACATCCCATTGTCAATCGCCCTTGACGATTGGTTAGGTTTAGTCATGATATTTTCGTTAGTTTTAACGAAAATATCATGATTAAACCTAACCAATCGTAGGTAGACCGCATACTGCAGTAGCACCAGATCGCCTGCCTCAATCAGTTTTTGAAGTAATATAGTGCTTGTATCCTAGAATGTCAAACATGTCAAATAACTATAACTTGCAGTGGAATTTTGAAAACATTATTACAGAATATGATTCAACCAAATTTTTCCAAGATCATGCCATAATTCCATCAGAAAAGCTGTGCAGAAAAAAACATGAAATGGCTCTAAAGACTAAAAATGAGTATACTGTATGGCACTGCAGAAAACGGATTTGTAATGAGGATGTTTCAGTTCGCACGAATACCTGGCTTGAAGGTCAACCATTCCGCTAAAGAAAATAATTTTACTAATTTATTCCTGGGCTCAAGAATATTCTTCAATTAAATATTGTAAGAAAGAACTGGGAATATGTCACACAACGACAGTTACAATTATTTACGAGAGGTAAGATTGATCTATTATATATACACCTTACCTAACCTTATCTAACCTAACCTAACCTAAATGAGAAATAAAGGTAGAATCACAGTTTAGCGTCGTAATTTTTTTTTCAAAATAAACGAACCAACCAAAAATAAACGGCACTCCAACCGTTTCAAATTACTTGTTTATGTTAATTAGGTTAATTGAATGCCCGGTTAGGTCAACTGTACGCCATTGACGATTGGTTAGGTTAAGTCATGATATTTTCATTAGTTTTAACGAAAATATCACGATATAATGATATAATGATATTTTCGTTAGTTTTAACGAAAATATCACGACTTAATAAACCAAACTAAACTAAATAGTGGCAAAAATACAAAAGTTGAACTTGCTCCAACAACTACGTAAAGCAAGTTCCCTTTACATTCACTATTGGAAAACCAGTTAGGGCATATGCCCATCTGGCTCGTACCTACAGAGTGAAAGATTTTATTTTGAAAAAAAAATTTACAACGTTAAACTGTGATTCTACCGAAATAAATATATTAAATTAATTACAGGTGTGTGCGGAGTCAATTTTTAAATATCCAACAGTTATTGGTGGAGAAAATACAACGGTGGAAATAGATTAAACCTACTTCAGCAAGCGAAAATATGACAGAGGAAGGTCTTTGCCAGAGCAATGGGTATTTGGTGGTATATGCCGTGAGACCAAGGAAGTATTTTTGTATGCTGTTCCAAATAGAAACGCAGAAACATTATTGGCTTGCATAAAAGGAAACATACGACCAAGCACAACCATCATCAGTGATATGTGGAAAGCATATGAAGGAGAGAATTGAAGGCTACCATTACGTATATCAAAAAGTTAACCACAGCGAAAACTTTGTTGATCCAGATTCCGGTGCTCATATTCAAACGATAGAGAACACCTGGCACACCTTAAAGCAAAAAAATAAGCGACAGTGTGGCACTCGTCACCAAATGATTGATTCATATTTATGCGAGTTCGTACGAGTAGTATAGCCGCAAAAGGGTAGAGTGCAAGAATGTTGCAAGTGATTACGTAATGTTGCAAAGGGGGTGGGGTTGTTGCAAAGGGGGTGGGGTGTTGCAAAGGGGGTGGGGGTGTTGCAAAGGGGGTGGAGGTGTTGCAAAAAAAAGAAAAAAAAAAAAAAAAAAAAAAAAAAGAGTACTGGCCTTTGTTGCCAACCGGGGTTGCAAGGGGCATGCAACTTGGAGGTGGAGTTCTCCTCCAAGCTATTCCCCCCAAAGGGCCAGAGAGAAAGGAGGAGAGAAAGGAGGAGAGGTGTTCACCTGGCAGGAGCCAAGTGCATATTAAGACTTCAGCCGAGTAGGCGTTGTTTTATAGGCTCCTAATCAGCCAGTTGGCTGAGCCAAGGGGGAGGGGTACACCTGAAGGAGAGAGAGACACCTGAAGGAGAGAGAGAGAGAGACACCTGAAGGAGAGAGAGAGAGAGAGAGGGAGACACCTGAAGGAGAGAGAGAGAGAGAGTAGTGGCCTTTGATTGCAAGGCATGCAACTTGGAGGCGGAGTTCTCCCCTAAGTTATTTTCGTTTACCTAACATAAGAAGCCTCTAAGGGGCTTTCCCAAAGGGCCAGAAAGAGAAGGACCAGAGATCCTTGCTCGGCTGGGAGCCGAGCTTGAATGACTCCGTCAGTCGTCTCTCGGTCTTTTATAAACCTCTATTCTGGCTGAGTTGCCAGATAGCGCCATGTATTCAGTTGCCAGATAGCGCCATGTGTCCCAGATAGCAAAAACCATATATTAATCATCCATTTAAATAGTGTACCACAATATATATGACGGTAGTTAATCCAATTAAATTCTGTTTATTAAATAAATAATTTTTACACACTTAACTTTTATTATAAATATTTAAGCCACGAATACCAGTGGGAAAAACGAACGGAAAAGAAAATTTGCGAATCAATTCAAAACATACGATCATCATTCCCCCACCCATCTGCGCTTGTATATATAATAAACTAATGAACCACTCGTGTGCACAAACCATATAAAATACCACAATATATGACGGTAGTTAATCCAATTAAATTCTGTTTATTAAATAAATAATTTTTACACACTTAATTTTCATTATAAATATTCGAATATCAGTGGGGAAAAACGAACGGAAATGAAAATTTATGAAACAATTCAAAACAGACAATCGTCATTCCCCAAACCCGTATATATATATATATATATATATATATATATATATATATATATATATATATATAATAATAAACGAATAAACAACTCGTGCACACACACACACACGCACGCACACACGCACACGAGGAAAAGGCGACTCTGTGTCATTTCGAATCGTCCCCCTAGAGACCTTTTCGGCCGAGGGTTAATCCTTCGTCCAAGATATTCGAGCAAAAAGCACCGTTTACTTCAAATATTAATATTATCATTATTATTACTTCTACAATGAAAATATTTACGCGTAATTAACCAAAACACACGCTCGACTCCATCTGTGTTTATATATATATATATATATATACTCGTACATTCCCCAGCTGTGTTTGTATATGAACAACTCGTGCACACACGCACACACACACACACACACACACATTAAGCATTAAGCGTTGTTTTTCCTTTCACGAGGAAAGGAATTCCGAGAATCTGGTCAACTCGAAACACAACTCTTCACTCCATTTCTTAGATATACCCACAATTATATATATATATATATATATATATATATATATATATAGAGAGAGAGAGAGAGAGAGAGAGAGAGAGAGGGTTAACTATACCCACAATTATAATAAATAATATTTCTCGCCGAATTTGAAAGGTTTTCACCCCGCCTTAGACCCACAGTTTAACGTGGATTCAGAATTACATCTCGTCGATTGCTCACTATTTCATCGAGATAATTTAAGCTCAGGACATGCATTGTCTACATCGACTCCATCTGTGTTTATATATATATATATATATATATATATATATATATATATATAAGGGTTGACAAATATACACGATTATTATGATTCTTTCTCGAAAACTATGGGCGATAGAAAATTCTGAAACCTGAATCAGCATCAAAAGTTCTATAAGAAACACCAAATAGTTTTCGTTGTACCCTAGTGTAATTTCTCGCCGAATTGAAAAGGTTTTCACCCCGCCTTAGACCCACAGTTTGACGTGGATTCAGAATTACATCTCGTCGATTGCTCACTATTTCATCGAAATAATTTAAGCTCAGGACATGAATTGTCTACATCGACTCCATCTGTGTTTATAATTTATATATATATATATATATATATATATATATATATATATATAAGGGTTGACAAATATACACGATTATTATGATTCTTTCTCGAAAAGTATGGGCGATAGAAAATTCTGAAACCTGAATCAGCATCAAAAGTTCTATAAGAAACACCAAATAGTTTTCGTTGTACCCTAGTGTAATTTCTCGCCGAATTGGAAAGGTTTTCACCCCCGCCTTAGACCCACAGTTTAACGTGGATTCAGAATTACATCTCGTCGATTGCTCACTATTTCATCGAGATAATTTAAGCTCAGGACCTGCATTGTCTACATCGAATCCATCTGTTTATATATATATATATATATATATATATATATATATATATATATATATATATAAGGGTTGACAAATATACACGATTATTATGATTCTTTCTCGAAAACTATGGGCGATAGAAAATTCTGAAACCTGAATCAGCATCAAAAGTTCTATAAGAAACACAAATAGTTTTCGTTGTACCCTAGTGTAATTTCTCGCCGAATTGGAAATAACTTGTAAGTAAAAATAAAAATATAATATAAGGGACTACCATAGAAATGTAAGTGTCTATAATTTATTCACAAGAAACACGATTTTATATATATGTTACTCGTCCGGTCCCGTTATAGCGGATTAGTACACGTCATAGCTCTACCCAGCTACACCGGCAGCCAATCACTACGAACATCTGGTCTTTTGGGGCGGAGCTTGGCGATTGTGCATATAAAAGGGGCTATTTTCAGTTGGGAGTAACAGTAGCTATTTTCGCGTCAGTGAATAATCATTCCCTCCACCATGGACCTGTACGTCTCCCCAGACTTGTATGAAGAAAGTGACGCTGCAGCATTAACGACAATTAGTCTTTTTAACGCGATTGACCGTGATGAATTATTCCCATGTGTCTATAATTCGATTTTATATATATATGGATGGGTTGTTGTGTCTCGTCAAATGGATACTCGCCAAAAATTTTTTATGTCAATCAATGTTATTTGGTTTTACCTCTGTTATTCCTCGAACCAAAGATATCTTCACATAATGGGGATCTGTCTGTATACTCTGTATATGTTTTAAAAGAATGAACATTATTCCTTTAAGGTCCGATGAGGATTTGACACGTGTTATACAATCTTTTGAAGAATCTCGGAATACGGAGGATATACTGAACAGTCAGCAATGTCACACATCCACCACCATGGACCTGTACGTCTCCCCGGAATTGTATGAAGAAAGTGATACTGCAGCAGTAACCGCAATTAGTCTTTTCAATGCGATTGACCGTGGCGAATTATTTCCAACGCAAACCGTTGAAGATATTTGCAGTGACGCTCCTTACAACCCGACGCAGGGGACTACCATAGAAATGTAAGTGTCTATAATTCGTTTTTATATATATATATGGAGAGTTGTAGTATCTCGTCAAATAGATACTCGCCAAAACTTTTTTATGGCAATCAAAGTTATTTGGTTATCCCCATTATGCTAAAATCGAAATTTTTTATGCCAATCAATGTTATTCCTCGAACCAAAGATATCTTCACATAATGGGGATCTGTCTGTATACTCTGTATATGTTTTAAAAGAATGAACATTATTCCTTTAAGGTCCGATGAGGATTTGACACGTGTTATACAATCTTTTGACGAATCTCAGAATACGGAGGATATACTGATCAGTCAACAATGTCACACCGAAATAATGTGTTTTTCGATCTTTTTGGGATAAGAAGACACAATATATTTTCATAAATTTATTAAATGAAAGAAATCAGTACAATAAACAACTACAGAATATATCGTTACAAATATACGAACAAAAACATTATAATATACAACGAGTACGTACAATTGGAAAACGGATTTTTATCTGTCTGCATACCATTTCATCGTTTCGGCGAGTGTGACACGGGTCAAATAAATTTAAAAAATTTATAAATTCTTTATCACTTGACATATGCATGAGAAATGAGACACAGTACATTCCGCAAACATTAGTAAAATATCCTTGTATGCGAAATGGGTTCCATACAACTTTGGGAATATGTAACTCAGCGAGAAATTTTACAATAATAGGGTCACTCCAGGGTTGAGTACCGAGTGAATCAAAATAGTACAGGCGCTGTCTATTTTTAAAATAGACAGCGATCCAGTGAATCCCTTCATTACCGATGACATCTGTGTTCACAATAAGACTACCGCATTCTCGCGTACTTGGCAAACTCAATGTTTCATTCTTCGCAAACACGCCGATAAATTTGGAACGTGTGACTCGCTCCATTACTTTCTGAAGTGTATTAGCATCCATTTAAAAGTCAGTGATAACGCTCCTAAATCTATCTACTTCTATTAGGGCTTGCGATTCGAGATATACTAGTACACTAATAGGAGCGTCTATAGGCTTGGCGAATTCCAGCCGCACTGAGATGTTTCCGCTCTGCTGTGGTGTTAAATGGGTATTTACGCTAGCAGATAAGTCAGGTGTAATGTCAAACGGATAAAGGTTAAATTGATCAATGAATTCTTCCTGCGTTACCCCATTACCAGGCTCATCACAATCACCTGCAATATGGGTCAGACTACTATAGACTCTGACACAAAGAGGTAACACAGCGTCTGATGAATAGTCCGTACCCATTGTTCCACCCAAAGCAGTGCCATTAACGTATAGAGTTATATTTTTAAGTCCGAAATTCTCGAATTTAAAGGCACTCTTTTTATATTTTCCATTCACCGAAGCGTGATCCTGCATGCCGATTAATATCCTTTTAGGAAGATTTCCCAGGGCAATGTTTTCTATCTGCTTCGATGCCAACCCTGCAGGAACCGTATATAGTTTGATCTGCACTCTGTTAATAGGATATTTCACTGTAGCGTTTAGTAAATTTTTCTCAATTTCTAGTTCTTTTGGTGAACTTAATTTCACTCGCCGTACGCGGAGGTATGTGTCCATAATGTGAACCACAACGGGCTTTGCACCCTCTTCTTGATCCGCATCCAGATTTAAGGAGATCTCAGGACTCGTGCGGGTGAGCTTTATTTTCATATCCACCCCGTTGACAAGCAGCAACTTCTCCTGGAAAGTGAAATCTGTGTGCAACCGTCCAAAACACTCGTATATTTTCTTTTTAGAATTTTTAAATTTGTCCTTTATACTATTTTCATCTTTAGTTTGATAATATCCCTCCGCACATAAAAAGGTAGCCTTCGCTTCTTTGGAAAAGTTGAGGACATTTTCCAGATAGGCTCGTAGATGATAGTACCCCGTGCCTGCCGATATGTTGGTCTGATTTAAATATACGTCACACTGGTTGAATATGGAGTGCAGAAAGTTTGTTTCAGGGTATACAGCATATTTGTCATCGCAGACCGTTCCATCAGAATGGGCTATACGTAGCTTAGCGTACATGTGCACACAGCATGGAACAAAAAAGTAAGGACCTGAGCTGGGTATCACGAATTCTATAGGTGCACTCGGGGAACTAATTGTGTTTAAAGGGTTAATTGTAATAAAGTCACTGTGTTCAATAGAAACTTGGGTTGGAGGCAGCTCAAAAAGGGAAAGCTCCGATTTACAGCATTGTGAACTACATGGGTGGATGAAGCGTGCCATGGCGAAATAGTGACTCCTCTCTCGACAAGTGGTAAACAAACTATGATTCATGAGATCAATGTCCTTAGCTTATATCAGTCAAAAAAGTGGTCAACCATAGGTTTCATTCGCTTACAGCACTTCTTTTTGATAGCCTTTTACGTTTAATACCACGTGACCCCTTCTTCTTCCGGGCAGCCCGCTTCTTCTTCCCGCCACCACGCATTTTTCTCTTTGCATCTTTGATGATTTCGTCCCGTGTACGCTTTAAATGTTTTTTTAGAGCCTCTTTAGGTTTAGCCCCGGCCAATATGTCTTCTGCAGTGTTAATACCTGATTGTAGCGCTTTCCTTCCAAGGTATCTGGCACCCCTCTTCAGCAAAGGAACAGCCGTACGTAGTATGGATGAAAAAATGGACCCAAGTCCACTACCGCGCTGGTATCGCACCCCTCGATAGACGGTGAAAGGCTTTCTATCCATTATAACTCAGTGCGTCGAAAGTGTAGCTTCACTGTTAAGCTCCCGTTACCGAATGGGAAGTTTTCACCCTCAATCGTTCTTATATATATTGAGATATTGGTTATTAAATTAGTTGCGACATTCACATAATGGGGTCTGTCATATGTAATACTCAAACTCCTTCCTCTATGGTTGGGGATGTGAGCAATGCGCAGCAGGCGTGCCTGGGTATCCCCAACAAACTGGTGCTCCACTATATTACTGTAAATATAGCACATGTCTGGGGACCTTTCAGCCAATTTCTCCATCTTCAATTGATACATTAATCTGGACAAGTCATGCTGTGTCTCGTGAAATGTGTCTCTTTGGAAGGCTGCGCTATATCGGCCATTGGTTAGAATTTGGAACTTTCTATGGTCTTTAATACGTCTGTTAGTCTTTGATTTTAGGATTAGTGTATGTGCAGTGTTGTTTACGATTTCGTATACTAAATCATTCGTAAGGTTTGAGTTTCTTAAACTTACGTTTAAGCCTCTCACAACAGCCTCGGCCGAACCATATTGACCCGGTCCTAGTCTTACTTCTGTACTGTAATACCGTGCAACCTTAGTCCGAGCGATACGCATAGTTTCATCCATAGCTACCCCAGCTTTTTCACACTCGTCAATGTCTCTAAGAATTGTAAAAACGGTTTCTTTATGTTCAATATTTAAAAAGATGGTGTCCAGCTGAATTTCGCATATCCCCACCTCATACGAATCACGACCCAATTCAATGTGCTTGTGGAGCTCTGTTACAAAGTTGGCTAGTGTGTTGTTAGAGTGTACAGACAGGGACGAGGAGGACGGGAGTGTGACGTAGAAATGGTTAGGAGCCATGTTGCATACTATTTAAGCTTCATTATTGCATCAGCTTTTATATAGGTGTTGAAGATTTCTGGGTACCCTAGCCATTTCACCAGGTACATTTTTCTCTTTCCTGAACCTTTGCTTCCTAAAATTTTCTCAATTTTAAACACATTTTTTTCTAAATTAAACACAACTTTCTGCAATTCCTCGCGGTAAAAACCTCCTGAGATTTCTTCCCCATTCAAATCTTCAATGTAATACATCATTATCTCACCTTTAGGTCTCACAGCCCTAACTTTAAAAATCTCGCGTGTCCATCCTTGCTCAAAACCCTTTGCGAATTTATTCCCCGAACGCGACAGCCTTACATAATCATTGATTTTGAAACGCGCAGAGTGTGGTGGTGGTGGTGGTGATCTATCTCTTCTCGGGAGCGTACCTCTTTCTAAAACTTCGTTAGGTGTTGTCCCAATCGTGCGATGGTGTGAGCGGTTGTAGGATGATGCCAATGATTCCAGAATGTCTAGAAATCTGTACGTGTTTTTATGTGTAAAATAACGGTGCATGCGTTCCTTTATGGTGCGCTGAACTCTTTCAGCTAAAGAAGCCTTATGTATAGAATTGGTTGTGTAATAGCTGATATTAAACTCTGTCAACATGTTCTGAAAAGCACGGCCTATAAATTCCTTCCCCATATCTGCACAAAAATAGCCAGGAACCCTGTTTTATTTTAACATTAGCGTTTTGGTGGCTTTAGCAACTGTTTCAGGTGATTTATTTTTCAGAGGAACTAGCCACAGATATCTAGAGAATACGTCTATTATGAATAGAATGTAGCGGTAACCATCGTTATACACAGAATACCTTTGCATGTCTGTTAAATCTGCTTGCCAAATAGAGTCAATCGAGGAAGCCGTTGTCTTGGCTGTTTTAAACCTTTTTCTCACAGGCTTATGAAGCGTATAAGCGTCCTGCTCCCTCAAAAATCTTTCATCTTTTTTTCCTACTCCGTAAACACTTCTGTACAGTCTATCTACGCCGCCGTAAGAGGATGGGTTATAAACGTCATAATAGCGTTTAGTTAATACGTTAGCCATTTGCGTATTTTAGAGGCACGTGGATAGGGTTGGTTTAACCTCTTCTTGCTCCTCTTCAAAGGTGTTACCGCCGGGGGTGACGGCGTCTTCAATTGTGTCACATGCGTTGTATGTTCCAAGTCTTTTAACCTGTTCAGATTTCCTATCAACGTTTTAGGGACATTTATTTGATGTAGTCTTGCTTTAATATGCTTCCAGCCTGATGGTGATGGCCTATCCCACTTTCTCACCAGATCATGGACAATGTCTACGATATTCGATCCCTGTACCTTTGATCCTTCCACAATGATCTCGCCTGTATCGGTCCATTGTATGGCGGGATCCTCATTCAATAGATTATAAAGACTTAAGCCTTTACTCCTCAATGTATGTGGGAGGGTGCTTTTAATACATGTTCGATATGTTGTGTGGCTAATCTTTTTGGTTGGTCAGCTGTATCGTCGGGCTCAGACCTATGTCGCCATGTCCATCGTCCCCCGTGCTGTGCCTAATAACCACAGGAATCTCTGTAGGGCTCTTATAATTTTCGTACTCGTGAAGAAATTTCTGCAGAGCTTCTTGGTATAAGATTCTTTTCTCATCAGGTGTTTTTTCACTGTTTAATAGAGCTAGCAATTCGCTTTCCATTCTTTTAAGTCTGCTTTTACGGGGATCTAGATCCGTGTCTGGATTCCTTTGCAGTGAAGCGTACACCTCGTGAGGAATCACTACCACTTTCTTCATTATATTAATCTAGTCAGTAAAGGACCCAAAACTGAAAATAAGATGGGGAGAAATGACCCTCCTGTTTGTACAATAATTCGTTTTTTCTTCGCTACAGTTTGACTTTTACGAGCGAGTGCACGTATTATGTTCTTGTAGCGGCGTAGGCGAGCCTTCTGATGGGTTTTCATTGATACATTGCAATTTATAACGTTAAGACAGATTTCACAGATGCATTTTAAAAAGTCGGCATCGGTATTTTTAATAAACATCTGCTGCATTGCCCGGGGCAGTCGATGATAGATTTTTATTAATTCACGGTATTTCTTTAGTCTCTTTGTCATTCTGGAATATACACCGTTTCAGGCTCGTTTGGAAATATATTCGTTCGCAGAAGCACTCTAAACGTGTTTCGCGGATGAAGGTCGCAAATATCCGTAACGCGTGCTTGTAGCTTCTTTATAAACTTCCAAAAACTCCTTACGCTGATTCGGGAACATTTGATTGGCTAATACCCCAATTTGTGATACATCTCTACGTTGCGCGAATAAGACTAGATATTGCGTATTTAACGACACATCGCGCATGTATCTATTTTTGGAAAATAGATTCTGATTGATGAAAAACACGCTTATGTTAAGATGGTGGGAGAATACTGTAAATGTCTCGGCAAACGTTTTATCCATCTCCAACATGAGATCGTCAATTACAATGATTGTATGTTCATTTCCCTTTAACGAATTAACGTCATATACGCTTTGTGGAACAAAATATCATCTTGGTACTCGTTGAACACTGATTGATACGTCGAATAGCACCATATAACTTTATGCACAAATTTCGAGAACATCTCTCCCTTTTCTTTAATGATTTTAAGCATAAACACAGTTTTACCACATCCTGTAGGTCCAGATATAATACATGTGGATGGACTCGTGAATCTGAATTTTTCTACAGAGTCCATTTCTAACACGTCACACTCCTAAGTGGGTCATTTACAAAATATTACAAATTTTGAGTGCTGTTCCTTATATTTTGCTTTCTTCTCCCACAGAACCGTGAATGACGATGAGGTAGAGCATCCCATCATTGACATTACGGATGACCTCGACGACAGTGTAGTTGTGATCTCCTCCCCTGCCAACGAACCCTCACCAGCGATACCGGTAGCACGTCCAAAGCGGAGGTATGAGAACCCCACGTCAGGTATAAAGCGCCGAAATACGCGCCTGTTGCAGCAGTAATAGATCCCCAACCCTCAACCTCTTACGCAACAAGCCCCCAGCAGCACCTCCCGCTAATATACCCCTTATTCATCCGCCGCCCCCCGTTCTGTTAAGTCTACAATAATAGAGCCCCAACCATCAACCTCCTACGCAACAGGGCCCCCACAGCACCTTCCGCTAATATACCCTAATTCATCCGCCCCCCGTTCTGTTGAGGATGGTATAACGCTGGAATTGGTGCGATCCGCAGCCCCCACCCCAGCCTTGACTAGAAATCGGTATAGAGTCAGGGTCGACCCTAGAGCCATGTATAGCAATGGAATTGAGCGCGGGCTACGCCGGGTTGTACAGCATATTATAGAGTTTGCTCTTCAGAATCGCGACGAGCGTGAAGTCAGGACGAGTCTGTCCTTTGGATTCGGGTCAGATGACGGTGATGTAGACGATTATTGGGTGATAGTGCCATTTAGACGTTTGGCTGCTGAAGATGTAGAATATATATTAGGACGTATAATGCAAGCCGCCCAAAGTAGTATAGCCTTAATATGGACAACTTCACGGTAAATATTGACCGTGTATTCCGTGTTGCGGGTCATAGTGCCATACCGTACACTCTTAACTTCAATTCTCAAGCTATTTATACCGGCATATAAACGTCGATCGTGGTTGCGGCTTTATAGCAGTACTCTTAGCTATGTTTACTGTACAAAATACACGGCTCAAAAAATTTGGCTGCCTACGGTCGTGGAGCGTGCCCGTAAACTAGCTGTAGACTGTGAACTTGAATTTGACTGTAATATGGGTCCTGAAGAGCTGAGAAGGTAGAACAGGAAATGAATGTCCGCATAGTTGTATTTGGGTTGGATGATCGTCGTAGGACTGTGTATGTTTTTAAAAGCTGTGTGAGAGATCGTACAAGACCCCTACTTATTTTAGGATTGTCAGGGACAACGTATCTCCCCATCCGTAATATAAGGTGGCTTTACGCGAGTTATGACAAAAGTCGAAAATATGGGAGACATCATGATTTGTGTAAGGGGTGCCTCGAGTTTGCGGATGATATAGTGAGACATTGTAAAGAATGTCACATGGTATGTGAGCAGTGTAAAAGCACCAAATGTGAAAGCCGTGTAGTTGACGCTGAGAAGAGAGACTGTGATGTGTGTAGACGCACATTTTTCAATAATAGCTGTTTTGATTTCCATAAATCAATTGGCACGTGCAGGAAAATGAGAATCTGTGAATGTGGTATGTTTCACACAATGGATAATTGGGGAAAATTTAAGCACAAGTGTGACGTAATTCACTGTCCTACATGCCAGGAGGAATATAAGGCGGATGGAGTAAAGCATGTATGTTTATGAAAGATGCTAAGCCTAAAAATAACCCTTGTATAACTGTGTACTACGATATAGAAACATATACGAACGCTGAAACCAAAGAGGTAATTCCACATTTACTTGTGAGCCAGACCATCTGTGATGAGTGTATGGGTATCGAATGTGACGAGTGCCCCAAATGTGGTAAACGGACAAACGTTTTTAAAACGAATGTCCGCGATAGTCCTGTGAAACTATTTGTGTCCTATATTGTCAAGTTAGCCGACAAGTTCAAAAAATGACTGTGTATATTCTCGCCCATAACGGGGCAAAGTTTGACACGCAGTTCCTTTATAAGGAGTTGCTTGAACACGAATCCTCTGAGATATTTACAGGTGATCCATTGAAAAGAGGCAACAAATTAATACAGATGCAGATAAGAGGCAATGTACAATTTAAAGATACTTTATTATTCACACCTTGTAAATTAGCAAAGCTACCCAAGGTGATGGGAGTAGCAGCTGAAGTTTCCAAAGGATACTTCCCTTACACTTTCCTCACCAGCGAGACTTTAAACTACGTAGGCCCACCACCCCCAAACATTATTTTGACTGTATGGATGAACGTGAAGACTTTGATCGATACTACGACAGTTTTAATGAAAGTAACCCTTATAATATAGCTGATGAATGTGAGCGTTATTGCGTGAATGATGTGCGCGTGCTTAGAGTATGTTTCCAGGCCTTTAGAAGGATGTACATAGCCCGTTTCAAATGCGATCCACTGCAAGTCGCAACCACCATCGCATCATTATGTTTTACGGTGTTCAAGAATAACTTCATGCCTAAAGACACCTTAGCCATTATTCACCGAAACAACCCCCGCAGTTACGGCACAAGGCTATTTACTGGCTCATACACCTACAGCAACAGACAGGTGTATACATAAAGCACGCCCGCAACACGGGTGAAGTACCCATTAAGATTAATGGACGTGTTTTTTGGGTTGATGGGTTAAGTGAAAACCGTGTCACTGGTGTGAAGACTGTGTACTCCTTTAACGGTTGCTGGTGGCATGGATGCCCCCGTCCTGAGTGCGGAATCACCGGAGATATCCACGGTAGGTCTCCTGCCGACTGTCTTGCATCGACCCGCACCCGCGATCAACTTATAGGATCACAGTTCACTCACAAAGTCTTGTGGGAGCATGAATATGATGCACGGATGGAGACAGACGAGGTGTACCGTGAGGAAATAAACACGATCAAGCGTTCAATGGTGCTGGATCCTCTCAAATGTGGTGATAGCTTGTTTGGAGGACGTACAAATCCTTTCAGACTATACTTTCCACCTACGGAGGGCGTGAAGCTCCATTACTACGATTTCTGTTCTTTATACCCATACGTGATGAAGAGCAATCCGTACCCCGTGGGCGCTCCTGAGAAACTGGTGGGACCTAGCCTACCCTCCATCAATGAATTTTCAAAAAATTTGAATGATCGTTACTTTGGGCTCTCTTTCGTAGACGTACTCCCCCCACGCAATTTATGGATGCCGATCTTACCTGTCGTTATCGACGACAAGCTCATGTTTCCCCTGTGCGTGAAGTGCGCGGAAGAGGATAACGGCGAATGTAACCATATACCCCACCAGCGTAAGATCAGAGGCGTATATACAAGTCCTGAGCTGGCCCTAGCCGTACGCCATGGTTATAGAATACTGAAGATACATGAGGTGTGGAGGTTTCAGAAGCTACCCAACCTTTTCACACCATATATAAACGCCTTTTTGAAGGATAAGGTTGAGGCATCAGGGTATCCGCGAGGAGTTGATACCGAAGATGAAAGTCTGCCTATATTCAACGTTACCGCGACCGCGAAGGTATACAACTTGATCGTGTCCAAATTGTAAAGAATCCTGGCAAGCGCTTTAGTGCAAAGTTGTGTCTAAACAGTCTATGGGGAAAATTTGCGCAGAATACCGGCAGAGGGAGCATTCATTTGGCACAAAGTTATAGCGATGTCTGGGATTATGCCAATGCTCCCGATAAAGAGGTCATGGAGATCGTGAATGTAGGTAATACTTACATAATAAAGTACAACAACACTGAATTTGCCACAGATACCTCAAGGGTTACAAACATACCTGTGGCCAGCTTCACAACAGCCTACGCCCGTATAAAACTTTGGGGTCTATTGCATTCTCTTGGGCGGAGAGTATTGTATGCCGATACAGATAGCGTGATATTCATAGAGAGGGAGGGTGAATACATGCCCGCTATTGGGGAGTTCCTCGGCGAGCTCACTGATGAGATCAAGGACGAGTATGGGGACAACGCTTA
Organism: Bathynomus jamesi; assembly: GCA_023014485.1. NCBI lineage: Eukaryota > Metazoa > Arthropoda > Malacostraca > Isopoda > Cirolanidae > Bathynomus > Bathynomus jamesi. The sequence continues at coordinate 254,814 of JAJOZX010000939.1, forward strand.
CGCCGACTCTTTTGTCTCAACAGGATCTAAGACTTATGGGGTACGGGTCAGGGTGCGAATCGGCGGGTTGTTAACTTTGAATCGTTGAAGGATCTAGTATGTTTGGACGATGATGAGGGCGAACAACCTCCCCAACTAATTGTAGGCACCCACAATTTTCGGGCGCAGAAGCTGGGGGGCGTGAAGGAACTTAGGGGTACGAAGGTGTGCCGTAACACCTATAGGAAACGTTACCAGTTACCTGGTACCTATGATACCGTACCCTTTGGATACCAAAACGATTGATGCTTCTATTGTTAACTCACACGTATTTGTCTTGTATATAATCGTATCTATTGATTTATTACACGTATTTGTAAATATATATATATAACTTGAATATCTCGTTTATTAAATCGTATTTGTAAAGTATCTATTGATTTATTACACGTATTTGTAAATATATATATATAACTTGAATATCTCGTTTATTAAATCGTATTTGTAAATATATATAACATGAATATCTCGTTTATTAAATAAATCATGTTTCAATTAGCGTTTCACTTTCTCCTCCTTTGTGTGTGCGTGTGTGTGTGTGTGTGTGTGTGTGCGCGCAGGTGAAAGTTCTAAGCTCCGCCCACTGTAGGACCGTGAGTCATGCTTCTATCTGGGAGTCCCTGCGTGGTCAGTCGACTGCAGTAAGCCCGAGAGATCAGACGTGTATTCAGATCATACGTGTATTCATACGTGTATTCAAATGGCTACCTTTAATATTGCTTGTACAACGTTTATGAAATGGTATTCAGCAAAGTGTCAGGATGTGGTGGATACCGAAAAACTTCCTATTCCTCCCTCCTATACCTCTTTTAAAAACACATTGGATTGTGCGAAGTTCCAAGATGTACAAATACTCTACGGATGTTCTTGTGAGACCGTTGAAGGCTTTCGTTGCACAGACGATGTGCTGAAGTATACTGCAGAGCTAAACTTTATAAAGTCTCACATACACCGTGAAGTAAAAGAAACAACGCGTGCAGAAGAGAAGCAGCAGGTATGAATAATGAGTCTTGCGGATGGGTGGTGTGACAAGCGGTATTACGTCATGCTACACCATGTCGATTACTCCTACCCTACGACTGAAAATGTGAATCTCGTGATCATGGACAATCTTAAGTATTTTTATCACTATATTAACGTATATCATGATGAGGTTCGTAGTGAGGTTGTGGCTAGTGCCCTGCGTGAGTTTTTAACAGCCTTTAGAGACGAGTATCGTTTGATGGGCAGAATGGAAAAATATGAGCATATGTTCCTCTCAAATAGTGCGCCGGAGTGTGAAGATGTTTAGTAAAACATAAAATGTTCCTAGTTCTTATCCTGAGGTAAAATATCTGGTGCGTAGGCTGGTAGTGATGAAATTAATTCTTGTACCGAAATATGTACAACAATTCGACTCGCGGATCATACGAACAAACCCATTCACGTATCATCGAGTCAGCCGCCCGTCGAACCGTTCCTGCCTACCTGCGTGCCTCACACGGCTCATAGTTATCTCAGAGCTTGAACCGAGTGGACGTGCGCTCCTCGAATACGATGGAACTTCCTTTGAGCAGCATTCTCAACGCCTCGTACGATGTGTCCGTGACGAAATCGTTGCGCGTGTTCAGGCGTAATTCCGTACCATTAGCTATGTACTGGAAACGGAATGTAGACAAACAAACAAACGGGTTTATTTAAGTGTCGAGGAGATGAATAGAATCTTCGTGATAGTTGAGAAGTGGAGTGAAGATCGTTATAAAATACCTGCTAACGTAGGGACAAGAAGAGAGCAGATTAGTGACGCACCCTCATACGCCATTGTATGTACGTTGTGTATAAATAACGATCGGCCGTGCATTGATATACGGCTGATGTGGAAGAATGCTTCTGATAATAACGCTCTTGTTCCTACGCGAAACCGTTTCATCCTCGACAGAATGTTTGAAATCGTCGGATTCCGCAAGCTGAAACCTATATTAGACGCGCGTGTTACGGACATGCTTTATTTTGATACAGTACTTGAATACGCCTACACCGCTCTGCTCGATGGGTTTACCGAGTGTAGGGCTGGTGAGAATGGTCTAGTGCTGGATGTTTATTTAAAAAGTTTAGACTCTTTGAAATACCATGAACATTTTATTACAAAGTAATTGATCGGTACAAGGCTGAGCTCACCTACACCGTTCACCCTGAAGAACTATTTCTTTATATAACGCGCAGTTGTCTTAACGATTTAGAAGATTATTTCAATTGCCGCTATGTTGAGTGAGTTCACGATTGAAAAGCTCGAGTCGGTAGAAATAAACCCTCGATTGGAAAAGCGTGCTTATAAACTTGTGTTTAATAATATAGCTAACGATGAACTCTTTGTGCGTGCTTTTGATTGTATGCTAGACGTATTTAAAGATGACTTACCAACCGGTTGTAAAGTGGGAACAAAAATAGTACTGAACGATATGAAAGCCCTTCATATCGAATACAGGTTTCCCTATACTTTAAGCGGTGAAATATTATTAAGCCGCATATACTGCGTAATGCAGAGCAATAATGATGTAATTGTAAACTCGATTAAGACCGAGTTTAGTATTTTGAAAAAAAAGTGAAATGTATTTATATATTTTGCTTGATATTTCTCCTGTACTGATTATATGCATATTTCTATTATTATTGAATTGTATTTATATATTTTGCGTGATATTTCCCCTGTACAGTTATATGCATATTTTCTATTATTATTGAAATGTATTTTTATATATTCTGCGTGATATTTCCCCTGTACTGTTAAGTTTATATGCATATTTCTATTATTATTGAAATGTATATTTATTTCTATTTGAAATGTATATTTATTTTATATATATCCATAATTGTGTGTATATATTTCCTGTACTGTTATGATTATATGCATATTCCTCAATTGAAATGTATATTTATTTTCTATATATTTATAATAAACAGAATGATGCAATGTTGTTTTACTTAATTATATCATGTTACGCCTTCTAAACCTACTACCGGTATTCTAAACCAACTTTTAAGAAATATAATAATGTATACAATGGTATCGCTAAAAAGTGGTATCTGGCAACTCAAGCCATTTACGCCTTCTAAGCCAACTGGCTGATTAGGAGTCTATAATAATGTATACAATGGTATCGCTAGAAAGTGGTATCTGGCAACTCAGTCTTCGATTAGAATTAAATGAATACATGGCGCTATCTGGCAACTCAAGCCATTTACGCCTTCTAAGCCAGCTGGCTGATTAGGAGTCTATAATAATGTATACAATGGTATCGCTAAAAAGTGGTATCTGGCAACTCAGTCTTCGATTAGAATTAAATGAATACATGGCGCTATCTGGCAACTCAAGCCATTTACGTCTTCTAAGCCAGCTGGCTGATTAGGAGTCTATAATAATGTATACAATGGTATCGCTAAAACGTGGTATCTGGCAACTCAGTCTTCGATTAGAATTAAATGAATACATGGCGCTATCTGGCAACTCAAGCCATTTACGCCTTCTAAGCCAGCTGGCTGATTAGGAGCCTATAAAACAACGCCTACTCGGCTGAAGTCTTAATATGTACTTGGCTCCTGCCAGGTGAACACCTCTCCTCCTTTCTCTCCTCCTTTCTCTCCTTTCTCTTGGGGGATAACGCCGCCTCCAAGTTTTCCTTGTTGCACCTGCAGCATCCCCCCTTTGGGGGATTGTTTTTGCAACTCCCCCCTTTTGCAACCCCCCTCGCAACACCCCCACCCCCCTTTGCAACACACCACCCCCTTTGCAACATTACGTACTCACTTGCAACATTCCTGCACTCTACCCTTTTGCGGCTATACTACTCGTACGGAGGAAAAGGTATGCAAATGAAGATTTATTTATTAAAATATTACTAAATATTGCAAATTTTAATAAATAGGGCCTAAAGGATATTATCTGCGTTTTATTTTGTAAAACTCACTACATAATTTAGATAACGGTCATGCGCCATGCAAACTAGTGCGCATATAACCAATTTTTTTCATATGTTGCGCATATTTCTCTAGAAAATAATGTCATTTTCGTTATTAGAATATAAAAATTTATTAATATACAAATTTTCAGTTCGAAAATCTGCGGTACGCCAAACTGAAAAGAACCGAAATAAATTTCGTTCATAATTACCAAATAATAATAGGTAACCTTTAGTCAATACACATCAAGTTCACTAAATTAATTTTCTTATGTTCCTACTCCTGGATAATCTTGCAGTATTACCGGTGAGTTGAAAAACACCAATAGTAATCAAGATTTTTTTAACAAATTCTGACTTTGTCAAAAGTTGGTATCAGCGAAAAATAATATTTACCGTTAATTAAATCAATCCGACCAATTTAAATTAATTTTCTCAGAGCAATTTTCTGCCCAATTTTCCATGTAAATATAAATTATTAACTGACATAAACAAGACCAGCGCGCATGAGCAGGCAGAGGAGATTTCAAGAAACCTTGAAAGTTAATTTAGAAAAAAAAAAGCTTGCAGATTTTTAATTTAGGAAAAAATTATGTATCTTTGAAAACACTTTTTTCTTTCAACTTTTCAAGTGCCTTCGATAACACCAGTACACATTTGAAAACTTGTCGATCGATTTTTACAAACTAGTTGGTGATTCTATATAATTTGAGTGCGCTGATCTCAAAAATATAGTTAGTTTTTCCCTATCACGTATGGTTTTCTTACTACAGGGTGTGTCATAAATCCCCCATTTATCCCCAAATGTGAACCATCTTATCGAGACCAACATTGGATTGCACATGCTAAACCATAAATTTTTTTGTTTTACACTACAGTAACGCTTACATAATAATGTTGGGTAAATATATATAACAACCAGTTCCGTTCCCAGCAAAATACTCTCTCCCCTCCCATCAATGGGTGGTTAACATTTGGGGACAGATGAGGTATTACAACACCCCTTGTAGCACGAAATCTTTAGGTGATAGAGTAAAACCTAATTAAAGCAGAATTAAATAGCTCCTAGCTCTTGGACAAGCATATTGCTTGTTTATGAAAGAATAATAAAATAACTGAAAGAAACAAAATATATTTACCTTCTTTACTTGCAAACATTTCAGGACTTATTCCAAAGACTTAAGACTACGAAGGTAGATTTGACTAATGACGACTAAACCGGTGCTTCTTTGATGTTTTCTTATGCTGTGCGTTAGGCTGATCTCGTTGCAGACACCAGCAGTAATCCGCCATCATATTTGTATGCCATCTTCCTTGATATCTTCTTTCCATGGTTTTGATATCTTGGTGAAATCGATCCCCTTGCTCCTCACTAACATCGAGATTTTCGGGAAAACGGTCAAGATGCGAAAATAAGAAGTGAACTTTCAGGCTCATGTTGTAGCCTAAGGCGCAAAACTTTTTAAGCATATTTTCCACCAGTCTTTCATAATTTTGGCTTTTGTAGTTTCCCAAGAAGTTTTCAACAACATCTTTGAAACCAAGCCATGCTTCTTTTTCTTTATTGGTCATTGTGTTCAGGAAATGATCGTCTGTCAATAACTTTCTAATCTGAGGACCTATAAAAACACCTTCCTTTATTTTCTCGTAATAATCTTTGGATATTTTGAACAAATGTACTTGAAACACTCACCTTCTCTATTCAATGCTTTGACATACTGCTTCATCAAGCCTAACTTAATGTGCAAGGGTGGTAGGAGGATTTTATTTGGTTCAATTAGATGTTCATGTAAAATGTTCTTTGATCCTGAGGAAAGATTCTCTCTAGGAGGCCAAGTTTTCCTCTTCCAGTGCTAGTCACGTGCTCGACTATTCCATTCGCAGATGAAACGGCATCTTAGTGTATCCTGATTGCTGCCCAAGTAACATGCAAAGGACTTTGAGATCCCCACACAATATCCATCTGTGATTTTGATACTGAATTTTTTCCAGAAGCAGTTTCATGTTATCATAGGTCACTTTTAAATGAGTAGAATGGGCCACTGGGATTGATGCATATTTGTTACCGTTGTGCAGTAACACGCCTTTTAGACTGGTTTTAGAGGAATCTATAAACAACCTCCAGTCACTGGTTTGGTATTCGATGCCTAGCTTGCACACTAATCCTATGATGACCTTGCAAAATACCAAGGGACCATCTTCTTCGAAAAAAGGCACGAAGTCTTTCTCACGATTTTTGTACCAAGCGAAGTATGTGTCGGATGCCAATAAATTGTTCTCCTGCAATCTAGACCCCCAAAAGTTCTGCAGAGTCCATAGGCAGATTCAAATCCCTGACTAAGTCATTTAGTTCGGCTTGGGTTAATGGTTTAGGAGGAGGATCTCGGTCAGCTGTTGGCTGTTCATAAACATCATCATTGTCTGGATTTGGAGCTGAATCAGAATCTGAATTGTATTGATCCAGACTCTCGGGTGGGCGGGGAATAGGAACTTCTGGACCATGGGGTACCGGCCTTATTGCAGATGGAAGACTTGGGTATTGAAGGCTCTCTTTATTCTTTGCATTATAACCTTTAACATTGCAAGAACAGAAGTAGCAGTCGTCGGTATGGTTTCTAGGCTCGCGCCATACCATAGGGATCCCAAATGGCAAACTTTTCTTTTTACCTTTGCTCCAATTCCTTAGTGCCGCAACACACGTAAGACAAACCTTGTGTGGAGCCCAACTTTTGTCTTGATCTCCTAATTTAATTCCAAAATAAGCATGATAAGCTCTCTTAATGAAGGTCGTTACATTTGTCCTTTGTTTTATAACATACCGACCACAAATATAACAAAATATGTCTGGACTATGGGTACATCCTCTAGAAGCCATTATTAAAATTTTAAAGACGTAATGTTAGAATTATCTATCTGAAAAATATGAAAAAACGAATTTAATTAAAGATAAAAAAGGTAAAAAATTACAAAAACCCCAAAATTGTTTTGCTAATAACTTTAAAACTGGTGGTGATAGAAAAAAACTGGTAGCATTTTTTAATTCAGCGCAGCGAACTGCTTCAGAATCACAACTCAAAATAAAGAAATAGATCTTCATGCAGACCGGTGTAATTCTCCTAACAACAAGCACTTCTGTATTTATCTTTAATTGATAAAACTATCGTCATTAGTAGTCGACCTTTCAACCTTTCAACTGTTCCTTGCGATGATTCCTCATTTCACGAAGGTCAAGCTTGTTGCCCCTCCCTTGTCCAGATAAAAATAAAATATTTAATTACTAAGCATGTTCATGCATGTATATAGTTTCAATGAAATACATTGCAACCATGAAAATATGTTCATAATTAAACATTTTTAATTACGAAGTGTATATATATATATATAGTGGTGCAAAAGTGATAGAGTGGCGCAAAAGTCGCTCATCATAGGAATTTTCAGTGTTGACTATAGTATATTATTTTTTTTTAAGGTAAGGAATGGCTGCGAAATTAACAATAGACGAGAGGGTAAGCTTCGTTTTAGTGTATGAAATACAATGTACTACAAATCTCACCCTCTCGTCTATTGTTAATTTCGCAGCCATTTCTTACCTTAAAGAAAAAAATAATATATTATAGTCAACACTGAAAATTCTTATGATGTGCGACATTTGCGCCACCCTGTATATATATATATATATATATATATATTGTAACGTAAATGAGGTGGTTTATTTCTTTATACGTTGTGTATTTATTGGTATTAATTCGACCTTTACTTTGACCCGTTGTCATTTAAATCACATCACTCGTTTTAGCCAAGGTTATATATATTCATATTTCCCTGTCAATAAGTATAGGGGGATAATCATAAACCTTTTACAAAAATGATATATATTCGTCACAGGCCATATTAAATCAGTTACAATAAATATAACAATGAATTTGTTGAATATTTGTTTTTAGAAATGACACTTGAGACATTGATTCTTACTTCAAGAATTTGATATTTATCATTAACATAATAAGTCAATTAAGTAACATGCATAAACACTAAATTTGACTGATAGACAATTTTAATCTACAATAGGTAGTTATTTAACTGAATACAGCCGTTTGGTAATATGTCAGATCATTTAAAATGAATAATCGCATACTTACTACAATTTTAATTGGCTTATCTTTTATATATATTCATTACATAAGAGCTTTTTGTGTCTCTCGCGTTTTCTACGATGAATTTTAAGTAGACGATTTTTACGTCTTATTTGAGCTAAGTCCATTTTCTTCCTTTTGAATTTGGAAGAGAGACTCTTCTTGGCAGTCTTTTAAACAGACGCGAACTTTCGTTCACTTTTTGCTCGGCGAGTATTTTACTCAATTTGAGAATAACGATTTCGCTTTTACATGCCACACGATTTTAACTTATCCCGACAGCACAATTCGTATAAATTTATACTCGAGCAAACTTTCATTAAGAACTAGTTTTGTTCCTAACAGGGAGAATTAAATCAAATGTTCACATTTAAATTTAACACAGGATTCGTGAGAATGGTCTTTATTCTTTCTCGGTCTGAGGTGCACTAACCGTTTTTCTTTGTATCGTACCCTCTTTGGGCCCAATGATTTGGCGTAGTTGCCAGGCGCAAGAATTATTTTCATATAATTTCTCTTTTTTAATTAATCTTATTTTACGAATTACTAGCCTTTTAGAAGGTGTAATTTGTATATGCCAATTAAACTTGTTACTAATGTAACAATTTAATTTTAACGGAGTCTTTCCATTTTATACGTAAATGAACATTAACTTTTATAACGCATTCTTCTTTCTTTTGAGTGAAACGCGGGACGCTCGAAGGAATGGCGATCGCATGTTTTATTTTATGTAATTGTACATTATTTGTCTTTTTAGTTTTTGGGTAACCTTTACAGGGTATTTTTATCCGAACTTATTCAGAATTAAATAGACAATTGAATTCATGTCGGTTTCCCTAAATTACATGAGTGTTTTATATGAAACTCTATGTATTTAGGAATTTATAAACCGCTTCGTTACACTCGAACTATGTGAAAATGCCCCTCGCCTTCTTTCACGAATAACGAACTCTTTATTTGAGCTTCACTTGCTATTTACCAGTTTGAATTTTACACATACAGTTCATTCTGTTTGCATGATCAATCCGTTTGTGGTTTAATCAATAAATAGTAATTAATTAATTAAACCTTATTTTATTCCCCACATATAACAATATATATATATATATATATATATACAGGGTGTCCCATAAGTCTGGACCCATAGGGATTTATAATATATTTTTTTATTATGTTATTATTATTATTTATTATTATTATTTTTTTATTATTTTTTATTATGATTTTTATTTGTGGGGCCACTTGAAAGCCAAAGTGTACGAGGTCAAACTTCAGAACATTTTCCACCTTAAAGCACGCATTGTGGAGGCGTGTCAAGAAATTTCTGCGACTGTGATTCAGAAAGTGCTGTCGCAGTGGAGATTGCGTCTTCAACTATGTGTGCGACACAACGGCGGGCACTTTGAACAGATTATGTAATAAATTTTTGGACTATTTTGTAATTTTATTATTTTTCCCTATGGGTCCAGACTTACGGGACACCCTGTATATATATTCACTTAATGAGGCAACAGTAGGATGTTGTATAGATAACACAAGGATAAATAACTTAGTTTATGCCGATGATATAGTGTTAATCAGTCCCTCTGTTAAAGGTCTGGATCGGCTACTAAAACTCTGCGAAGTGTATTCGCAGAAACATGATATTCTTTTTAATGTTACAAAAACTAAGGTTATGCACTTTCATCCTAAAAACTGTAATCAGCCAGCTGATATAAGGTTCAAAATGAATGGTGAAGAAATTGAGGAAGTACAAGAGTTTAAGTATTTGGGTCAAACTATTACCAGCTACTTGAGTGATCAATCGGATATAAGAAAACAATCTCGAAGCCTGTGTGCTAAAGCGAATATGACCATAAGGAACTTTCGATTCTGTACAAGTGAAGCTAAAGACACTCTCTTTCGTACTTTCTGCAGTAATATATACAGACAGCAACTCTGGGTGAATTATAAAAAAGGTTCTGGCAGAACCCTAAGTTTGCTGTACAACAGGTCTTTTAGACTCTTATATAAATTATCCCCAAGATGCTCAGCTTCGCACATGTTTGCTACCCGCAATGTCCCGAGCTTCCCGGAGGTAATAAAACGTGCTCAATACAGTTTAATGCAAAGAATTAAAAAATTAACCAACCCGATTATCCAAGCTATCCATGAGTCCTGCCATTTATCCTCTAAGCCAGTGGTTCTTAACCTGGGGGGCGCGCCCCCCTAGAAACAGGAATTTCTCTAATTGTATTTGTTATTCTCTTAACGAGAGCATGGGCTAATATTGAGAAGTTATTGAGAATGTTATTTTGATTGAAGGGGGGCGTGGAGGGAAGGACCAATTCCTAGAGGGGGCATGGTAGTAAAAAGGTTAAGAACCACTGCTCTAAGCTATGGAATTCTTGGTACGAAAACGTCTGTCTGTAGCTCCACTTAACTTCGACATTACAGTATTATTTCTAATCAGTTGTATATATTTCTAGCCTTAGTATATGAACTGTTATTGTATTAATAATATTTGTCATATGGACTATAGTCTGCAAATAAACCTTTTCATTTTCATATATATATATATATATATATATATATATATATATATATATGGGCTAGAACTCAGAATGGTCCCCTGAGGTTTTTTATGATACATACAGACCGTGCATGGAATAAGGAACTCTTCTGGGAAAATTAAATCCGCTATAGTCTGAATAAGTAATGGTAAATGACAAACACTATAGTGTATATATATATATATATATATATATATATATATATATATATATATATATGTGTGTGTGTGTGTGTGTGTGTGTGTGTGTATATATGTTGGAAGCTTTTATTTTAGATACATTTCTAAATACATTTTTACATTCATTTTACATAACATTTCTACAGTATATACAGGGTGTTTTAAAAGTCCGGAATCACAGGAAATATTTTTTAATGTCTACATAATATATATATATATATATATATATATATTTATATATATATATGCAATAAAATCACAGAACACCACGTGATCTTTTTTAATAAGCAAAGAACCACAGGGAAAAGGAAAACGAAACACGAAGTCCGAGCGCTTTCGTGATATATTCACATCTTCAGGGACAAGAAAGAAATAGACAGAATTTACAAAGTATAAATACTATAGCATATACACACATACACACACACACACTATAGTATAGTGTGTGTGTGTGTGTGTGTGTATATATATATATATATATATGTGTGTGTGTGTATATATATATATGTGTGTGTGTGTGTGTGTGTATATATATATACACTATAGTATAGTACACTATAGTACACTATAGTGTATATATACACTATAGTGCTTGGCATTTACCATTACTTATTCGGACTATAGTGGATTTAATTTTCCCAGAAGAGTTCCTTGTTCCATGTACGGTCTGTATTATCATAAAAATCCTCAGGGGACCATTCTGAGTTCTGCTCATCGATCATCGACTCATCGATCCCATTTTTAGATGTTTTAATATATAGGTTCGGAAAAAAGTTTAAGTACAATATTTACAGAAAACCCACTAATAATTGTTCCTATATACATTATTATTCGGCTCACCACATTACCGTAAAACGAACCGTTCTTTCTACTTTGTTCCTAAAATGCTTACGAATTTGTAGCCCAGAGTTCATTGATGATGAAATTATCATAGTAAAATATATAAAATTGCGTTTGATTTAAAATATCCAAAGAACTGCATAGATAAATCTTTAAAAATGGCAAAGAAAACCTTCAACGAGGTAAAAGACAAGACTCCTTATACCACAAAAAACGTCTTAGCATTACCATTTAAAGAAAATTTCCTTGATCTGCCGAAACTGCTGAGGACTTTTAACGTAAATATCGCGTTCAGAAATTTAGATGTAATTAAGAATTCATTAATTAAAAACTCCCCTTTAAGTGAAAAGGGTTGTGTATATAAAATTCCATGCACAATATGTAATAAATTTTACATTGGTCAAACTGGCAAGACGCTAGAGTTATGTATTAAGCAGCATAAATACAGTATAAGAACCGGCCAGGAATCTAACACCATTTTCATTCACGTAAGATATACTAATCATCCCATTGACTGGAAAAATGCCTCCAAATTAAGTTTTAATAAATCTATTGTTAGTAGAAATATAATTGAATCGAGTGTGATCACTAATAATGCTGATTTTGTTCTTAATATTAGCCCTAGGTTTTACACATTAGACTCGTACATTGTTAGAAAGATGGTGGATTATTTTGACCGCATTCTTGCCATTTAATTGTTTGCTTTAATTAAATAAATATTATTTTAATAATTGCTAACATTTTTATGTGTACATTTTAATTGTATTATTTCTTTTATATAGTCTTTATGTACTCGATACTTTAGTAGACTTTTGAACAGGTTATATATTGGGAAAATTTTTTAGATTGTTTTTAGATTGAGTTGCCTATTGGGGAATTTTTCGCTTCTCCAATAGGTAACGGAATATTCTGGAAGGAGCATGTGCCGACGATTGCACCATGTCTTTTGTTTCATTAGATTCTTGCCACTTAATTGCCTGTTTTAATTAAATACTATTTCTAATAACTGTTATCATTTTTTGTGTACATGTTAATTGTCTAATTTCCTTTATATAGTTTTTATGTATTTAATAATTCAGTAGCCTTTAAATTAAGTTATCTATTGGGGAAAAATTTTTAGATTGTTTTATTGTTTTTTAAATTGAGTTACCTATTGGGGAATTTTTTCGCTTGTGTATTTGACTCATTTACTTTGTAAATTCTGTCTATTTCTTTCTTGTCCCTGAAGATATGAATATATCACGAAAGCGCTCGGACTTCGTGTTTCCTTTTCCTTTTCCCTGTGGTTCTTTGGTTATATATATATATATATATATATATATATGTGTGTGTGTGTGTGCGCTCGCGTTTCCTATTTAAGTATTCAAGTTAACAAATGCAAATGAAATGTTAATATCTGACGAATTAAGGAGAGCACAAACTTGGTGTATTTTATTTTTATGTACAAACAGTACTTAATCTCACTTAATATTAACTCAAGAGAATAGTGAATTTGTGTATCATTTGATAGGTGATAGTCTTATAGACAAACGAACTTTACGAAGTGACGCACATTTGGCATACGTTTTTTCTGACTGATACCTTGCATAATCACTGTGCGTGATTTTCCCTTCAGTTTTTGAGTGCTGAACAATTTTAGTAAATATGTTACGCGCAAATGACCGATCTGCACGATCGATTGACTACGCTGCACGATGGTAGCATCGCGCAGACGATGAACAAAATTCACTTGCGCGATCGATGGATAAACATATCGGTGTGGTTTGAACACTTCTCAACAATGCCACTTTAACGTGCTCAGTTGAATTGCTTGGGTGCAAAGTTAGGTTAGGTCAGACTGATGGCTACAATAAACAAACGTGTACGAACGAAACCGTACCATTGATGCTGAAAGTGCAAAAAGTCAAAGCGAATATGTAATATGGGGGACCGTAATTTGTGGACTGCAAATTTAGTTGACCGATAATGAAATGTTATTGAAATGGGTAACCTAACCTAATTTTGCACCCAAGCAATTCAACTGAGCATTTCAAAGTTAAAGTGTTGAGAAGTGTTCAAATCAGAGCGATATGTTTATCCATCGATCGCGCAAGTTAATTTTGTCTGTTGTTTGCGCAGCGATCGATCCATATGTGCACGAACGATGGACCCATCCATTGTGCAAATCGGTCGTTTGCGCGTAACAAATACACTGTCTTTTGCAACTCTCATTCATCTGATTTGGATAACCTCGATAGATCCGAGTGGCTTTATGTTTTCCAAATGTAATGTAATGTAATAAATAGAAGTCTGTGGGTGTTAGATAATCTTAGAAGACATTGATAAGTTCATACCTTCCAAACAAACTGTCTGTAAAATTATTCATGCAGCTAAACATGCAAAGATGTACGAGTGACCACAAGGAATAAGGTATACCACCCTTACCTCAGGGATTTATACCGGTATAATTTATATATTCAATTCTGTTCCCTTTATATTCATACAGTGGTATAATTACAACTTCTGGTCAATCATCTGCAGGGACACGCCAACTTTCCCACGCATTTTGACCTAGCTTCACAGCCACTGAAGTATAATTCTACCTCCATATTCATTCACGTTACTGCAAATCTCATCAATTCTCGTTCATTCTCCATTCTTATCTTGCTTATTATTCGTTCGACTTCCTCTAATTTGATATCTTTCACTCCCTGCTCGACACTACTACACATACTACATTTGATTTCTATTCATTTACGTCGTGCACCTACAGTATATCAGCTCAGTAACTCTAACTCTCTCGCATATTTGCTCATCCTGCGCAAGCACATTGCCATTCTGATTTTCATATTAGCGGTCATTATTATTATTATTATTACTAGTACAGTTCCCGTCACTTCGCTGACGGTTAGAAAGGCTAAACTACAAAAAAAAGAACCCAGCCGTGAAAATTTTGAGCTTCACATTGTGTCAACATTTCTGAATCTGGTATCTCCCAAAACCTCCTCACCCCCATTCATACAACTTGGGGGCTAACCCCATCCCCATTACCCCCACCCCTCCCCCATTACCCCCACCCCCCATCCTTCCCCCATTGCTAAACTACAGAAAAGAACACAGTCATGAAAATCTTGAGCTTCACATTGCCGCCCGTAATACAATTTCTGAATTTTTTTTACAATTTCTGAATTTTTTTCTCACAATTTTTTCTCACAATTTCTGAAAGTGTGACGGACAGACGGACAGCTCTCTTATTATAATATAGATTATTATTTTACACACACACTCACACACATATATTGCAACTCAGAATAGTACCGTGAGATATTTTTGTTATACACAGACCGTGCATAGAACAAGGAACTCTTCTGGGATATTAAATCCCCTATAATTCGAATAAGTAATGGTAAATGGCATTCGCCTAATGTGCTACAATCCTGAGATACTTTTATGTTACACACGTATTAACTGCCTTGAAAACTGGACGCTCAAATTTGCCAGTTGAGGTTTGAATGTTGGATTTTGGCTAAAAATACAATACTTACCTTTTTCTTTGATGTATTTGATCTGACGTAAATGCAAAGAGTTTCTTGCGTATATTGAAGTTCTGAATGTAGCTGTTTTAGGATAGCTATCAGAGTGTCATCCACACTGATTTATCTTAAGATACAGATTTTTTAACAAAACAAGATTACACAGATTTTTTCAGCAAAAAGGTAAAAAGGTTGAGATTTTTAGAAATTCTATTACATTTTCAAAACTTTATAATAAAATACAAAAAAATTAATAACTTATTTAGTATTTTCATCGATTCCCAAACGCCATTTCTCAGAAAGTAACCACAAAATTTTCTGCATTTTTCATACTGCTTCGTTTCTTTTCGTTTCGTTTTGTTGTTTTTGTAACATATAAAAAAATAATGATATTACGAATCATTCGTTCATTCGTTCATTCGTTATGATAACGTTCAGGTTTAGCGCTGAACCTGATATCGTTCAGTTTTTGTTTGCACTGTGGAAAATTTGCAAGTTGCAAGTAATTCATTATTTTTTTAATAATTAGTGTAATTAAAATATTAACTATGGCCGGGTTCCTAAATAAGAGAAAATATTACGAACAACATCATTGCAAAAGCTGGGAAAATGAAAATGAATTTAAAGGATGGCTTACTGCCAGCAATAAGGGGAAGTATTACAGTTACTGTAAGTGCTGTGACTCCCATTTAACGTCAGGTAGCAGTGAACTCTTCCGCCAGAGCAAAACTAGTAAACATATAAAAAATGCATCGGTGTTGAAGTATCAAGCCACGATAATGTCTCTCCCAAACACAGGTGAAGTAATTCATAATAAAAAGGTTAAAGAGGTTGAGATAAAGCTTGCAGCATTTTTTGCTGAACACAATATTGCATGTAATGTTATGGAACATTTTCCCAAATTAATCAAATCGATGTGTCCTAACTCTAAGATTGCTAAAGATTTAACATGTGGTAGAATTAAAACAAATTGCATAGTTAAAAACTTTACAGGATCGTCTCAAAAGAGCATCTTAATTGAATATTACGAGACGATAAATTCTCCTATTGGGGACGAGTCTACAGACAAAGGCTGCATTAAGCATCTTTGTTTGATAACTACAGTAGATTAACTTTGAATAACGTAACAGAAAATCACATTTACGACTTAATTCGCGTAGAAGATGCGTCTGCAGATCTGTATGAAAAAATTAAAAAGAGCTTTTACAAAGAGTTGAAGGTCCTTACAAAGAAAACATGATTGGATTCGCTGCTGATGGCGCGCTAACGTAATGATGGGAGATTGACATTCATTATCGACACTACTGAAAACCGATATTCAGGATTTATTTATAATGAAATGTATCTGTAATTAATTTAATTTGTGTGCTTCCTATGTCTGCCTAAAACTGCCCAGGGCAGTTGAAGATTTAGCCCGGGATGTTTACAATTATCTTCAATGAAGTCCTAAAAGAATAGGTAAATTAAAAGAATTTCAAAATTTTGTTGAGGTACAACCTCATAAACTCTCACCCAGGGCCGGATTAAGACCTTTAGAGGCCCTAAGCACTTAAAAGATTTTGGTGCCCCATATATATGTAATTCAAAATATAAACAAAAATAAACCATAAAATAAAATTTTATTTTTTGAAATGAAACAAAACTTACAGTAAGATGGAAAATAATGTTTATTTTTGTATACTTCCACTTCATTTATATTTGAAAAGTTTTCTCCTACATTTTTTAATTGCAAAGTCTTTGATCAGATCCTCAAAACTAATCTTACGTAACACATCTGCTTCTATACTTAGTAGAGATAAGGCATCCAGCCTGCCTTGTTGCATAGTTGTTCTGTTGGTATTTTTAATATACTTCAACTGAGAAAATGAACGCTCAGCTGAGCAATTTGTGACCATTAATGTTAAAAATATACGAAAGGCGATTATAATAGTATAATAAATCCATGGTAAATCCGACAATGGAAAATTTCTGTGGTGCCCCCCTTCCCTTGATGCCCTAAGCACGGGCTTATTTTGCTTAATGGTTAATCCGGCCCTGCTTTCACCCCAGTCAAACTCGCTGGTTTTCACTTCAGCGTTGTCAGTCGATTGCTTGAAGAAAACGTTCCCTTGGAGCTTTATTTCACAGGCGCTACTTCGAATGATCGTATTTTACCTGCTGAAAATATTCTTGAGAAGTTAAACGATCCACTTAATAAGCTTTAATTGGAGTTTTTAGAGTTTGTGTTACCTTATTTCAGTGACATGAACAAGAAAATGCAGTCTGAATCTCTTCAAATTCAAATGATACATCACGATTTGGCAGTACTTGTTAAAGTTTTAATGAACTGCTATATTAAGGACGAGTATTTAAGCAAAACATATCTTGATAAAATTCAATATAAAGACCCAAAGTATTTTCTTTCGCATGAGGAACTTTATCTCGGGCCTAAAGTTGCAATTTCTTTTGAAAATGATAAACTTCCTTTTGGTGGTGTGAATATCTTCAAAACGAGGTGTCTCAGTTTTTACGTAGGTGTTGTACAAATATATAGCGGGAGAGTTAGGTAGACCAACCATGAGTGGATCCTAGGGTCTTTGTTGGTCTGAAACATTATAACATTATAATTTCGAGATGAAACTGAAACTTTTGGAATGCCTTGACTCCCAAAAATGTTGCAAGTAAAACCCACCATTTTACTGGATCATTAGCGAATAAATGGAGAAGAAATCAGTTGATTAATTCATTTTTTGAGGATCTGTCCCTGATTTGCAAACTGGAGACGAAAAAACATTATTTCCGAAGTTATCTGCATTTGTTAAGGAGATCCTTGCTTTGACTCACTCGGGGGGGGGGGGGAACAATTAAAGGACTACTTTTCACAAAATAATTCTTAAAAAGAATGGAAGTCGTTATTAAGAATTCGAAGTTCCAAATAATATGATTGGAAAGATGTCAGAAGATACTGTAATTATGTATGCTTCGTCGTTGAGCCAAAAAGAGATGTCTAAGTCAGATGTTGAAAATTTGTAGCCACCTAGTGTCTTGAGTATCGCACCGCGTCGTACTAAAATTACCATGCATGCAGGTAAGAGACAAGTCTCTGTATTACTTTAGCGTATATATTTATTTCACTATTTATTTCATATTACGATAAATTAATTAACTGAAAATGAACTTCACTATTTATAAAAAACAAACAAAAATAAAATAACATGGTAGGCCTATTCTTTTCTGTTTTGCGAAAGTGGGCCTTATACCAATAGGCTATATGTAGTAATCTAGTAATGATTACTACATATTATAAGCAGTGGTGGCATTCAGCCGGTACGCACCGGTTCTTACGAACCGGTTCTTAAAATTTCATGAGTTCGCCGAATCGGTTCTTACACTCTTTGCAATTTCAAAAATTGGTCGCCATTGGGAAAAGGTTAGTTAGATATTTTTCTTATTGTTTTCCTTTGCAAAAAAACTTAGGTGGGGATGTAAAATTTTTGAATGCCACCACTGATTATAAGCGAAATTAGCATTTTTTTTTTGGTTTTGTATAATTTGTTAAAACTTGTCTACACTGACCTTTTAACTCACCTAGGGATAATATGTTCCAAGGTTGGCAACGCTGGAACTTGCTTTAAACCCAAGACCCTGCCCCAAAGCTGGGTCCTATTTGCTAGGAGTTGGCTGGTAAGGGAAGCTATATTTTGGGGCCTCCTGGCGAGTGACCCGTTGCCCACGTGGGGCTTCCATCATAAAAAAGAAAAAACTTTGGTATTTGCCATTTACCATTACTTATTCGAACTATAGTGGATTTAATATCCCAGAAGAGTTCCTTGTTCAATGCGCGTTCTGGTGTAACATTATATATATATATATATATATATACTGTATACAGGAGTTGGACAGAATAATGGAAACACTCGCATTTTCGGTGCTGTATTTTCTGATATCATTAATGGCGTTATGTACTTTATTAAATTAATATGTAACTGCCTATAATATTGAGAACATCTTCTATTTTAATATGTTCATATTGGTTTTTCATATTCTTTTAAAATAAATAAAAATATAGCACTTGGAAAAGATGTTACTGCCTGTGAAAGGGGCATGATAGTAGGAGCCGGTTTGGTTGGTGTTTCAGTAATAAAAGTCACATATTTGCTCTTGTATCTCGAGGAGCAGTCCTCAAAATTATGCCTTGGCCTCCTGCTTGGCTGGTTTTCTGTTTCTGTTCTTCTTTAGGTTGATCCACTCCATATGCAAATTTTTAAGCTTTGACAACGAAGTGTCCTTCCGCCTTGCTGGAATTCGTGCTCGATTCCAAAATTCCTCCACTTGCTGAATCACGGATGAGCCAGCCTGATGAATAGCTGCTTCTTGAACATGTGATAATGCAAAAAGAGGCTCAAAACTTGTTTATTGGATGGTAGTTTGGAGCCAGTCAATTCGGTAATTGGGTAACCCAATAAATATAACTTATCTTTCGATCTAGTTGAAGACATTTTTGAAATTGTAAAATGTAAATAATCTGTGAAAGGAAATAAAGGAGTGGTCAGAAGCACAATAAACATAACACAATAAAATGCTAATAATATAAACACAATATAGTGGTAAAAACACACTAAATCTTTCTACAATAATCCCAAACACATATTTCTCGTGGGCAGCACTGACCACAACCGGCTGACACGATAAACACGTGTGAACTGGTATAGGCTTCCCGCTACACGTTTATCTCTAAATTGGTCAGAAAAATAAACTTCAAGGTCATTGAGCGACCTTTTAATCTTAACATATTTATAAAATATTTCAAGTACATTGTGTTTTTCATCAAACGAAACGATTCTAAATGGTAGGAGCAAAATATTTACAACCTTTAAAATTAAGGACACCCGAAATATATACCTCCTCGTCCTCCTAGCTGATGTTCCGTGTGTTGGTCTCTTTTCACACGAAGGTCAAGCTGGTGGCCCCGCCTCTAAATCTGGCTTGGGGGAGGAGCGAGTTGCTTTCTTGCGCGCCCCACCGCACACAATCAGGTACACCCGGCTCATCTGGTACCGTCCTGAGTCAGGCATCTAGTCTTCTCTTGAAGACTTCAACTATGACCCCTGTAACGTTTCTGAGATCTTTTGGAAGCTGATTAAAAAGTCTTGGCCCCCTGACAACCAAGCTATTTTCCTTCAGTGTTGAAGAGGTTCCTGTCGGGTCTTTACCTTGGGAACACTACACATTCTATCTTTCCTGCACATTCTATCTTTCCTGTTTTCCAGCGTTGTCTGAATGGTAATTGGGTTTAGTTTTAGGTTTGGTACCAGTTTTTCGATCATTTTCCATATGTAGATTATGGTGTACCTCTCTCTTCTTTCCAGGGAGTACAGATTTAACGTTGTCTTTCCCAGTAGTTGAGTTCTTTACAGCCATCAATCTTTTCTGTGAAATGTCTCTGCATTTCTCCAAGTTTATTAATTGCTTCTTTTTTATATTGGGACATCAAAACTGAGCAGTATTCAAGTTTTGGTATGATCAGTGTTCTCAGCAAGGGAATCATTACTATCTTGTCCCTCTTTCTGAACGTTCTTAGTACCTGTCCCATGACTCTTTTTGCTTTGTTTATTGATATCTGATTTTGTGTCTCGAATTTGGCATCATCGGTCATTATTACCCACAAGTCGACCGCTTTCATGCTTTTCTGAATTTCCTGTCTATCTGGAGCATAATATGTAGTCTGTTTAAGTTCCTCATTTCTACCATATCTCAAGAGCTGAAATTTCTCGGTGTTAAATGTCATATTGCTGTCTTCTGACCATGTGTATATTTTGTTCGTGTCTCTCTGCAAGGCCTCCACTTCAGTTGCATCGCTGATTTTTCTGCTGATCTTTGTATCGTCTGCAAAGGATGTTACTATATTGTTGCTGTTTACTCCACTGTCTATGTCTGTTAGCATGATAATGAACAGGAGTGGGACGCCAGTACTGTACCTTGTGGTTCTGAGCTGCGTACTTCTGATTCTGATGATGATACACCTTGAATTTTGACGACCTGTAGACGTTTTTTGAGGAAGTTGTAGATCCATTTTTGCACTTTGCCTGTTATTCCCATACGTTTCATTTTATGTACTATTATACATGATCGTATTTGTCAAAAACTTTAGCAAAATCCGTGTATATGACATCATAGTTTTCATTGCCTTCAAGTGCATCTAGGATATTGTTATAATGCTCTGTAAGTTATGATAGGCATGATCTTCCTGATCGGAATCCGTGCTGGTTTTCATTGAATCTTTCCAATGTCCCCAAGAAGCCATAGATTTTCTCTCTGACTATTCTTTCAAATATTTTGGTGAGGTGGGACATCAAAGATACTGGTCTACAGTTCTTTGCACGAGATTTATCCCCTCCTCCAGGGATCTTCTCTATATTTAGTATAAGGGTATAGCTATTTCAATTTTACAGTTTTTAATTAATAGTGCGTTCCATTTGTCCGGACCTGCAGCTGAACGTGATTTCATTTGGCCTAAAGCTCTCGCTACATCTTCTGGGGTAAAATCAAAGCCTGTTAAACATTCTCCTTGCAATTTCTCTTCGAAGAATGCATCTATGTCAGGTATCGCTTTGTCACTTTTTGGGGTACTGAAGACCGATTCATACTGGGCTCTCAATGTTTCAGATATTTCTTTTAGATCGTCTGTTAGTTCATTATTTCCTTTCCTTAAGGGCCCGATAGTAGCGCGCGTTTTTGTTTTTCTTTTCACATAGCTGTAGAAGTATTTTGGATTTTCTTTTATTGCTTCTACCTCCTTTTCCTCTTCCCTCTCTGTATGGCCCTTTATCAGAATTTGTATTTCCCTATCGATACTCCCCAGTTTTTCTGGGTCTTACTTTCCTGGCATTGTTGTCTTCACAATTAGCTAACTTCGTCGCTACTCTCTTTCCTTTGCGGAATATTCTTCTCTTTTGCCTCTCTAGCCAGTTCCTCTTTCCTTTTGGCTGTGCTTTTGGAGCATATTTTTCTAAAATTTTCAGCGTCCTTTCTTCCAAGGTTGTTAGCATTTCCTCTATTGCTTTATTTTCTAAGACTGTTCTCCACTCTATTTGGGCCATGTGTTGTTACCGTTCGTTTGCCTAGCTGCTCTTATGGGCTCAAAAAGCAATGTAGTGTTCACAGAACAATTTATCCAGTCGGTCCATTAAAAGAAACATTCAAGTCAAATATATTTACACTACCTACAACCTAAACTTACATTAACACAGAGACCACGCACTTAAAATATGTACAAACAGTAGGTCTTGTCCCTACTTAAAGTAAACTAACACTTCACTTCGTTAGTCTCAGTCGCAGTGATGTCCCAAAACTGTTAATCTTAACTTCCGCCGTTGTAAATGATTTAGATGGGCAGGCAAGGATAGGCTTTGTTCCCAATCCTGTCTTGACTTCCAAATTGATGACCCTTAACCTCGGAACTGGGACCACAAAACGTTCTGACCGTTACGTTCAGCTCCGGTAGACAGACGTTCTAATTACCAGGAATTCAGTTTCCCAGCCGAACCTAAGCGCAATTCCACATTCCAGATTTGAAGCCCTGTACCCTGAAGTGACCACAGATTTAATACCGACAACTCAAACTTTTAAATATTCAGCCGTCTTGAAATTTCTGTGACTTGAATCTCCCGCTTCCAACCTTTATTGTTCAGATCATAAGCACGAATCATTCCCAAACTTCCATTACTATCTTTCACCTCGCTTACTTTCAAATCATTCACACCAAGCTTTAGTCTCACACTCCACCTATCGCTCACATTCAATTTTCACAATGACCCTACCATACCAAACTCTCACTCTTACATTACTCCCCTTCCAAGAATGACAACAGTCATTCTTCCACACCACACCATTATCCACTTGAAAGTCAGATACTGAAGGGAAATGGATAAAACTAACAACCCTTCACTTACTTATTTACCATAAGGGTTTCGTTAAATAAGAACCTGACAATTTCTATACGTATCACAAACAAATATATATATATATATATATATATATATATTATATATATATATATATTATATATATATATATATATATATATATATATATAAAGAAACAAATAAGAACTTACAAAAACAAGTAATAGTACAAGTATAACATTTCTTGCAAAGTGACATTATAAATATGACAACAATTTTAAATTACCGGTACATTAACTAAATAAAGGTTCAACACAAGCATTAACAATTTTATTAAAGATTCAGAACAATTTATTCTCACCTACTGTTTCCTTTATTTTCTTATACCCCGTGGCCACTTGTATTCAAGTGCTCTTTGCTGAACATTGGGAATATCTTTCACTGTTCCTTTTGATCATGTACGATAACCTGATGATACTGAAAATATCTTTGACAAGCTTCTCTTAGTCTTCACACTGCCACATAAATCCCCAGATTCTCTTCTTGTATGTATACACTCATCCATTCTCTGCATTCTTGACTCCACTTTTGATTCACCGTCATCCACTTTCATCCCAAATTCTTGGTCGCTATTGCCAGAATTCACAGCAGTCTCTCTAAGTTCCACATCAGACCATTCTATACCTCCATCACTTTGAACATGCGTTAAAGGTACCAAATACATACATTTCTTGTTCTTCACCTTTTCTCTTATTCTCATCAGAGTCCCACTTACATCACTCATTTCATCATTTTCATTCTAAACCAAGTCATCTTCATACACACTGTTCCGCTCATTTGACTCAGAATCGTCAATTATATCAAAAGAATCCGCTTCACCTGATAAACTCTCCAGCTTGTCAGAACAACTGCATTCTTGTTATACCCACTCCCTTTGAGCACTAAGAACATACATCTCCCCCAAACCACACTCTTTTGTCTCAGTTTGTACAGAAAGATGTACACCCAAACGACTACACTGTTCACCAGCCACTCCTGTCATTTCAGTTTGAGTCATGATGTTACATCGCTGAACCTCACTTCTTTTCATAAGCTTTAATTCTTCTTTCAACTTCTTATTCGACCTTTCCAAATCATTCACCTTCTTCGCTATATACCTAAGATTGTAAATCCCTTCCTTCTTACATTCACTTTCACTTCCAAAAACACTCTTCTTCCATACCACTACCAAGCAAATCCAAAAATTTGTCTAACCAAGTATTTCTGCACTTGCGTTCACCGTCTGACTCCGCACCAGAACTACCATCCGTCGTATACATTCTCTTTTTCATATTCACTTCCCGCTTAATGTTCCTACGTAACCTTTTCCTTTTACTCTTACACATCACCTCCTGCCACACTTCATTTTCGTCAACATCCATCTCATCAGAATACTCATACTGAACTCTTTTCTCCTTAACAGGAACTTTTTTATTCTTCCCTAGTTTACTCATTTTCTCATTCATTTCTCCAAGCATCGACTCCATAGTAGGGTGGATCGATTTTACATTTTTTCGATTTCCATATTCTAATAGAGACAAAAACTTGCGCATGCATGAGAAAACAGCCTCTGCAAAATCTTAGCTTAATAGGTAATCATCTTCTGCCCCCGGCAGAGCGATGAAAATCATATTTTAGTAGTCAAAAACGTATTTTAAACCCTAGCCTAGAGTCATAAAATTTTGCGTGTGTGTTATTTCATGCCTAAGCAACGATATAAATGCTATGGGAAATATATAAATGCATTATTTAAGATAAAGAGCCGATCTGAAAATATGTATATTATACATATTTTCAGATCGGCTCTTTGTCTTAAATAATGCATTTATATATTTCCCACAGCATTTATATCGTTGCTTAGGCATGAAATAACACACGCAAAATTTTATGACTCTAGGCTAGGGTTTAAAATACGTTTTTGACTACTAAAATATGATTTTCATCGCTCTGCCGGGGTCAGAAGATAATTACCTATTAAGCTAAGATTTTGCAGAGGCTATTTTCTCATGCATGCGCAAGTTTTTGTCTCTATTAGAATATGGAAATCGAAAAAAATGTAAAATCGATCCACCCTACTCCATAGTCCTCTTCAAGTTCATAAAAATTATCAACATCATCATTCATCATAGAACTGATAGTCATAACTGCATCGATTGCTTTGCTTGGGTCATTTGCTCCACCTATCTTTTTGCACCTTCCTCCTTTTCTTTCGGGCGCACGGTCATCCTCACTCGCTCCTCCGAATTAGCTTCCTCTCCCATCACACGCGATCTAGTTGAAAACCAGAGAAACAAGAAAAAAACCCTCGAATACAAATTATCCAAATACCTTAAACTTTTAACTACAAATTATTTACACAACCTAAATATTTTAGCGCTCAGCAAAAACCAAGAATACCAAGAAAATTTTTCACCAATCCAAACTTAACCTATAGCAACGTAAGTACTTTAAACAAATATAATTAGATTCCCTAAAATTACTAGTTTACACTTAAACTTATTCAATAAGGATCAAAATATCGAATTCACAAAACAATACAAAAACAATTACTATAATCTTAACTTTAAACATTAAACCGTCACAACTGCAGAATGTAGTTGGGCGCCACTTGTTACCGGTCCTCCTTTTCCTTTTGTCCTTATGGGTTCAAAAAGCAATGTGGTGTTTATAAACTATTTGGTTAATATTCGATTTTACTCCCAGTCACAAGCAGTTGAACAAGTACTATATATTGAATTGCCATTAAAAACTGACTAAAAAATAAGTATATCTTATCCTGTGCAAATTTGTTCAAATGTACTTTTTTCAATAAAATATATTTCCTGTTTTGGCTATAATGTACTTTTTTCATAAAATATTTTTCCTGATTTGGCTATTTTTTCGCTATTCTGGCGACTTAATTAGTTTATTGTTTTCTGTTCTGGCTATTTCTTCGCGACTAAATTTTGTTAGTTTGGTGAGTTTTATGCTAGCAGTATGACGTGTCAGTCCTGTGAACTTGATTTTGAAGACTTGATCCGCCATATTCAGCTCCACAAAATTCCATAACTTCCTAACTGCTATAGCCGAACTATATCCTCCTCCGAAATAAGGTGAGAATGCTAAGGTTAGGTTAGGTTATGTTACGATAGGTTATTAGTTTTTCGTTTGTACTCCCAGTGTGGTTTCATAATGAAAGCAAACTTTTCTGATTAATTTTGAGGTGTTTTGGACGTTTCTTGTGGTAATGCGTCGTTTACGAGATCTCGTAACACGAACATATCCCATATGTTTATGTTGATACCTCAAAAACTACGCATTTGCACAGGAAACCAATGGCAAATTCGTGCAAAGCACCTCAAAATTGACCAGAAAAAAGTTTGCTTTCATTATAAAACCAGACTGGGAGTAAAATCCAATATTTACCAACTATTTGACTAAACTACACTTAGATCCATTAAAAGAAACATTCAAGTCAAATATGTATATTTACACTACCTATAATCTAAACTTAAATTAACGCAGAGAGCACGCTCTTAAAATATGTACAAACAGTAGGTCCTGTCCTTACGTAAAGTAAACTAACACTTCACTTCGTTAGTCTCAGTCGTAGTGGTATCCAAAACTGTTAATCTTAACTTCCACCGTTGTAAATGATTTAGATGGGCAGGCAAGGATAGGCTTTGCTCCCAATCCTGCCTTGACTTCCAAATTGATGACCCTTAACCTCGGAACTGGGGTCACAAAACGTTCTGACCGTCACGTTCAGCTCTGGTAGACAGCCGTTCTAATTACCAGGAATTCAGTTTCCCAGCCGAACCTAAGCGCAGTTCCACATTCCAGATTTGAAGCCCTGTACTCTGAAGTGACCACAGATTTAATACCGACAAATCAAGCTTTTAAATATCCAACTTTCTTGAAATTTCTGTGACTTGAATCTCCCGCTTCCAACCTTTGTTCAGATCACAAGCACGAATCATCCCGAAACTTCCATTGCTATCTTTCACCTCGCTCGCTTTCAAATTATTCACACCAAGCTCTAGTCTCACACTCCACCTATCGCTCACATTCAACTTTCACAATGACCCTACCATACCAAACTCACTCTTATAGTGTGATCTGATTTCTTCCCAATTTATGGTCTTGGAGTTTAAGTTAAAAGCGTCAAATTTGCTTCTTCCTTCCGTATGTGTATTGTCTTTTAATGTTATCGCCATATTTGTTGATAATTCGATTTGTTGTGGTCTGAGATAATAGTTGGGGTTATTTTTATATCGGCAATCAAGTACGTGTTTTTGTGAATTCCAGATCTAGGCAGTTATTTTTTCTTGTATTTTCTATTATCTCCTGTGTCAGCATGAACTCGTTTTTGAGAGCCATCAGCATTTTTGCTTGCTCCTGGTCCTCTCTTTTGTTCCCCTTATCTTGCTGTATAAATATATTTCTACTCATCTTTTTGTATTTTATAAATTGGAAATTAAAATCGTCGTAGAGTATTATATTAACCCATTACTGCCCAAAAGGACAAATTTCTAACCTTTCAAATACGCGCATTCATTACTTAACCCTACAAAATATTTAGGCAGTAAAGGGTTAAGGGATGGAGAGTTTACGGACTTTATTAGGGTTCTGATATCATTAATGGCATCCGAAAATTTTTCATTTGGAGAGTTTGGAGGTCTATAGATGACTATCAGAACCACGTTTATTTTCTCTATTTTTACTGCATGAGTTTCCAAGAAGCTGTTGGATTTACTTATTACCGTCTCTGTCATATGCCTCTCTTGTATATAAATAGCATAGCCACTTTTACGTCTCGCTGTTCTATCCGCTCTCAGTAAGTTGAATCCACGATATGCAATTCTTTCTTCTCGATACAGTGTTCGCAGTTATCGCAGTTTTCTTTGATGTATTCAATCCGACGTGAATACAACGGGTTTCTTGCTTATACTAAGGTTCTGAATGTAGTGGGGCTAGGCTGCTTTAAACTCTAGATCCTGTCCCAAAGCTGGATCCTCTCAGTAGTATGGGCGGAAAATGGACGAGTGCAAGAATGTTGCAGAGATAATGAGCAATGTTGTAAAGGGAGGGGGTATGTTGCAAAGGGGGAAGGGGTTTATGCAAAGGGGAGGGGGAATGTTGCAGGTGCAACAAGGGGTTATGAAACTTGGAGGCAGCGTTATCCCCCAAGAGAAAGAGAGGAGAAGGAAAGAGAGGTGTTCACCTGGCAGGAGCCAAGTGCATATTAAGACTTCACAGAGCGACCGCTGTTTTATTAGTCGTAAATCCACCAGTTGGCTTAGAAGGCATAAATGGCTTGTACAGGTTGAGTTACCAGATTGTGCTATTTTTTAAATTAAAGCACATATTCTTGACGGTTGGCTTAGAAATCCGTCAGTCGGTTTAGAAGGCGTAACCAGCCATTTGGTATAATTAATTATCCTTTACAACCAAAAGAATTAAATAAAACACCATTACATCATTCTGTTTATTTAGACGAAATATTGTAAATATGTAGGAAATAAATATACATTGGAATGATAAAAAAAATTAAAAATTATAATAGTATAAGAAATATGAACGAGGAATATGTATATACTCAAAAATAAAAAATATAACCATCAACATAACAGTACAGGAGAAATATATATACACACACACAATTATATTAAATAATTAAATATATTGAAAATAAATACATACACTTTATCTTCTACTGCACAAAATAAAAAAGTAAAAAATAAGAAATATAACCATCAATAAAGCTGTACATGAGAAATATATATATATATATACAATTATATTAAATAATTAAATATATTGAAAATAAATACATATACTTCATCTTCTACTGCACAAAATAAAAAAAATAAAAAATAAAAAAGTATAATCAATACAGCAGTACAGGATATATATATATATATACACACACAATTATGTTAAATATATTCATCAAAATACATTTCACTTTGTTTTACTGCGCAAAACACTAAACTCACACGTAATCGAGTCTACAATCACATCGTTATTATATAAATGCCCTTCATATCGTTCAGTACTATTTTTGTGCCCACTTTACATCCAATTAGCAAGTTATCTTTAAATAAGCCTAGAATACAATCAAAAGCACGCACAAAGAGGTCATCGTTAGCCACAACGTCATTATTAAATACAAGTTTATAAACATGCCTATCCAATCGAGGGTTTATTTCTACCGACCCGAGCTTTTCAATCGTGAACTCTTCTTCACGCTGCATAGCGACAGTTGAAATAATCTTCTAAGTCGTTACGACTGCTCATTATATAAAAAAATAGTTCTTAAGGGTGAACGGTGTAGGTGAGCTCAGCCCTCTACCGCTCAAGTGCTTTGTACCAAAGTTCATGATATTTCAGAGTCTAAACTTTTTAAATAAGCATCCAGCTCTAGACCATTCTCACCTTGTTCAGTCCTACACTCAGTAAACCCATCGAGCAGAGCGGTGTATGCGTATTCAAGAACCGTATCAAAATAAAGCATATCCGTAACACGTGCGTCTAATATAAGCTTAAGCTTGCGGAATCCGACGATTTCAAACATTCTGTCGAGGATGAAACGGCTTCGCGTAGGAAGAAGAGCGTTATTATCAGAAGCATTCTTCTACATCAGCCGTATATCAATGCATGGCCGATCGTTATTTATATACAACGTACAAACAACGGCATATGAGGGGGTGTCACTAATCTGCTCTCTTCTTGTACCTACACCTGTAGGAATTTTATAACGATCCTCACTCCACTTCTCAACTATCACGAAGATTCTATTCATCTCCTCGACACTTAAATAAACAACATTTCGTTTGTTTGTTTGTCTACAATCCGTTTCCAGTACATAGTTAACGGCACCGGATTTACGCCTGAGCACGCGCAACGTCTTCGTCACGGACACATCGTACACGGCGTTGAGAATGCTGCTCAAAGGAAGTTCCATCGTATTCGAGGAGCGCACATCCACTCGGTTCAAGCTCTGAGATGACTATGATCCACATGCAACGGATCGGCTCGACGGGAGGAGTGAGTCACACCATAATCTAATGAAACGTGTACGGCGCTGTTCCAACTTGAATAACTGTATCCAATTATATTGGGCAGGTGTTTTGAGAAATTTTCCGATACATGAAGTAATATCGGTTTTAATGTTTTATCACTCCTACTCCCAAGAATACGCACCAGACATTTTTGCATAGGGGGATTTTCACGAACTAAACACATTTTACATTGGTTTTAATGTTTTATCACTCACCAGACCTTCATTTCCACCAAATAAACATCTTCCCAATCCGGTGCACTATTTGAGAGAAACATATGCCCATATTTTTCCTTTTTGTTTAACAATCGA
Source organism: Bathynomus jamesi (assembly GCA_023014485.1). NCBI lineage: Eukaryota > Metazoa > Arthropoda > Malacostraca > Isopoda > Cirolanidae > Bathynomus > Bathynomus jamesi. Next base: position 285,280 of record JAJOZX010000939.1, read on the forward strand.
TACTCGTCTCTAAAGTCTGTTAAAAACTCACACAGGCCATTAGCCACAACCTCACTACAAACCTCGTTATGATATATATTAATATAGTGATAAAAATACTTAAGATTCTTCATGATGACAAGATTTACATTCTGAGTCGCAGGGTACGAGTAATCGGTGTGATGCAACATGACATAATACCGCTTGTCACACCACTCTTCAACAAGGCTCACTATCCATATCCGTTGCTTCTCTTCTGCACGTGTTGTTTCTTCTACTTCACAGTATATGTAAGCTTTTATAAAGTTTAGTCCTACAACATAGTTCAATACATCACTTGTATTACGAAATCCTACAATGCTCTCGCCAGAATAGCAGTAGAGTATTTGTACCTCTTGCTCCTTCGCACGATTCAATGCAGCCTTAAAAGTATCAAAGGAGGGTGGAATAGGGAGCTTTTCAGTATCCACCACATCTTGACACTTAGCCGAATACCACTTCATAAGCGTCGAACACGCAATATTAAAGGTAGCCATTACTATTTTTCTTCTACGCGAAGATTACACGTCTGAGATCCAGGGCTTACTGCGATCAACTGAGCACGCAGGGAAGCCCAGGTAGTAGCAGGGGTCACGTGATCAATCTTACAGTGGGCGGAGCTTAGAACTTTATCCTGTGTACACACACACACACACACAAAGGAGAGAGTGAAACGCTAATTGAAACACGATTTATTTAATAAACGAAATATTCAAGGTGTGTATATATATATTTACAAATACGTGTAATAAATAAGTTAACAATAGACACATCAAAGATTATGGTATCCAAAGGGTACGGTATCATAGGTACCAGGTACCTGGTAACGTTTCCTATAGGTGTTACGGCACACCTTTGTACCCCTAAGTCCCTTCACGCCCTCCAGCTTTTGCGCCCGAAAATTGTGTGGGTGCATACAGTTAGTTGGGGCGGCCGATCGCCCTCATCATCATCATCGAAGCACACTAGATCCTTCAATGAATCAAAGTTAACGACCCGCCGATTCGCATGGTTGAGCGTGATACCCTTAGCCTTCAAGATATATTTCATATCCTCCCCACCCTCACCCGTACCCCATACGTTTTTGGCCCTGTTGAGACAAAACAGTCGGCTTATGCGGTGTCTCCATACTCATCCTTGATCTCATCAGCCAACTCACCGAGGAAATCACCAATAGGAGGCATGTATTCACCCTCCCTCTCTCTGAATATCACACTATCTGTATCAGCGTACAATACCCTCCGCCCAAGAGAATGCAATAGGCCCCAAAGTTTGATGCGTGCGTGGCTACAGGTATGTTTGTAACCCGTGAGGTATCTGTGGCCAATTCGGTATTGTTGTACTTTAGAATAACCCTGCAACACGGAATACACGGGCAATATTTATCGTGAAGTTATCCATATTGAAGGCTATATTACTTTGAGAGGCCTGCATTATACGATCTAATATATACCTTATATCTTCAGCTGCCAAACGTCTGAATAGTATTACTACCCAAAAACCATCTACATCTCCGTCATCTGACCCGAATCCGAAGGACAGCCTCGTCTTGACTTCACGTTCGTCGCGGTTCTGAAGGGCAAACTCTACAATACGTTCAACTATGCACCGTAGTCCGTGTTCAACACCATTGCTATACATGGATCTAGGATCAACCCTGACTATATACCGATTTCTAGTCAAGGCCGGGGTGGGGGTAGCGGTGCGGATCAACTCGAATGTTATGCCATCCTCAACAGAACGAGAAGCTTATGTGGAGGATGTACCTGGAATTGAATAAGGTGGTATACTTGAGGAAGGTACTATTGTGGGGGTTGTGTCGTAAGACGTAGAAGGTTGGGGCTCTATTACTGGTGGTCTAACAACCGGTGCAATCCTGGCGCGCTTTATACCTGATGTGGAGGGCTCTTCATCATGCCTCCGCTTTGAACTGGCGCGTGCTACAGGTATCGTTGGTGCGGACTCGGCAATGGGGATGGAGCCTGTGATCACAACTACACCGTCGTCGGGGTCATCTGTAATATCGATGATGGTTGTTGTACTTCATCGTCATTCACGGTTCTGTGGGAGAAGCGAAAAGCAAGACTGTAGAATATAAGGGTCAACATTTAAATATTTATTATATTTTGTAAATGACCCCACTTAGGAGTGTGACGTGTTGAAATGGATTCTGTAGAAAAATTCAGGTTCACGAGCACATCCACATGTATTATATCTGGCCCTACAGGATGTGGTAAAACTGTGTTTATGCTTAAAATCATCAAAGAAAAGGGAGAGATGTTCTCAAAATTTGTGCATAAAGTTATATGGTGCTATTCGACGTATCAATCAGTGTTCAACGAGTACCAAGATGATATTTTGTTCCACAAAGGTGTATATGATGTTAATTTGTTAAAGGGAAATGAACATACAGTCATTGTAATTGACGATCTCATGTTGGAGATGGATAAACGTTTTCCGAGACATTTACAGTATTCTCCCACCATCTTAACATAGGCGCATTCTTCATCAATCAGAATCTATTTTCAAAAATAGATACATGCGCGATGTGTCGTTAAATACACAATATCTAGTCTTATTCGCGCAACGTAGAGATGTATCACAAATTGGGGTATTAGCCAATCAAATGTTCCCGAATCAGCATAAGGAGTTTTTGGAAGTTTATAAAGAAGCTACAAGCCCGCGTTACGGATATTTGCTTTGCGACCTTCATCCGCGAAACACGTTTAGGGTGCTTCTAAGAACGAATATATTTCCAAACGAACCTGAAACGGTGTATATTACAGAATGACAAAGAGGCTAAAGAAATACCATGAATTAATAAAAATCTATCATCGACTGCCCCGGGCAATCAGCAGATGTTTGCTAAAAATATCGACTTCGACTTTTTAAAATGCATCTGTGAAATGTCTTAACATTAAAAATTGCAATGTATCAATGAAACCACCTCAGAAGGCTCGCCTCCGCCGTTACAAGAACATAATACGTGCACTCGCTCGTAAAAGTCAAACTGTAGGGAAGAAAAACCGAATTATTTTACAAAGAGGAGGGTCATTCCTCCCCATCTTATTTTCAGTTTTGGGCCGTTTACAGACTAGATTAATATAATGAAGAAAGTGGCAGTGATTCCACACGAGATGTATGCTTCACTGCAAAGTTAAAGAATCCAGACAGGGATCTTGATCCCATCAAAGCAGGCTTAAAAGAATGGAAAGAGAATTGTTAGCCCTATTAAACAGTGAAAAAACACCTGATGAGAAAAGAATCTTATACCAAGAAGCTCTGCATAAATTTCTTCACACAACATATCGAGCAAGTATTAAAAAGCACCCTCCCACATACATTGAGGAATAAAGGTTTAAGTCTTTATAATCTATTGAATGAGGACCCCGCCATACAATGGACCGATGCAGGTGAGAGTAAGGTGGAAGGAGTAAAGGTACAGGGATCGAATATCGTAGACATCGTCCATGATCTGGTGAGAAAGTGGGATAGGCCCTCACCGTCAGGATGGAAGCATATTAAAGTAAGACTACAACAAATAAATGTTCCCAAAACAATGATAGGAAATCTGAACAGGTTAAAAGACTTGGAACATGCATCGCACGTGACACAATTGAAGACGCCATTACCCCCAGCGGTAACACCTTTGAAGAGGAGAAAGAAGAGGTTAAACAACGGTCAACCCTACCCACACCATGAATGGGACAACACCTAACGAGGTTTTAGAAAGAGGTACGCGCCCAGAGGTGAGAAGAGATGGAACACCAACACACTCTGCGCGTTTCAAAATCAATGATTATGTAAGGCTGTCGCGTTCGGGAAATAAATTCGCGAAGGGATTTGAGCAAGGATGGACACGTGAGATTTTTAAAGTTAGGGCTATGAGACCTAAAGGTGAGATAATGATGAATAGGGTGTCCAGAAATGATTAACCTGATTAAAGCATGCTATAACTTTTAAATAAACACTCGTATTCAAATACAGTTTTAATCATAAGTAGATAAATATGCAAAGTTTTGATACATAACATAGTTAATGAACTTAATAAGCTTCTACATGTGCACCCCTAGTGGCACATAAATTGTCTAAACGGTATTCACACTGACGCCACACATTTTCCAACATTTGTGGGTTAACTGTTGCAATTGCATCCGTAATGCGTTCTCGCAATGTCCTGATATCTGGAACAACTGTTGCATAAACCAAATCTTTAACATGACCCCAGAGAAAGTAATCCAGCGGGGTAATATCTGGTGATCTTGGAGGGCCATGGGCAGGGCCGTAGCCAGACCAAATCAGTAGGAGGGGCGGAGAAATTGACAGGGGTGACAATGAAAAAATTTAATGTCATTTTTGTGAATATCGAAATATACTGCAGAAAATTACATTAAAAACTATAACAAGTAAAACACCGTAGGCTAAATAAAAAAAATGATCAAACCGATACATATAGATAAGCATATTGGGTTATAGAATACAATATTTAGTCGAAATTTAGTGTAAATAAAAGTCTTTGTAAGTCTTTTTAATTTTAGAATAACTGTTTGCGGCGAGTTTTTCTTTGCGAAATTCTTTAGGAATTCAAACATGTCTATTTGCTTCGTTCTCTTATTTTAAAAGGCAAGTAAAACAAGTTCGCTTTGGCGTTTTTGTAGCATGGAACGCCGTTGCGGTTGGTTTTCCCAGGGGGGGCATATTATTTTCCAGGCGGGGCTTTGACCCCCTGGCCCCCCCTTGGCTACGGGCCTGGCCATGGGATTGGCCCGTCCCTGCCAATCCATCGATTTGGAAATGTTGCGTCGAGAGTTTCACGAACAACATGCGCCCAATGAGGGGGTGCCTCATCTTGTTGGAAGATGACAGTTGGCTGCCTGTCCTGCAGCTGGGGGATGGCGTAATTGGTGAGCATATCCAGGTACACAGTTGCAGAAACAGTGTTCTCAGCGACGAAGAAAGGACCAATTATCTGGTCATGCATTAGTCCACACCAGACATTGATTTGGACTGCCCCGAATATGCTCCCTTACGGCACGTGGGGTTTTCCGATCCCCAAATACGCACATTGCATTGTGTCTGTTGACTCTACCACTAAGATGAAACGTAGTCTCGTCTGAAAAGCAGACACGTAACAAGAAGTCATTATCCTCGTCAATGCTGTTCAAAATGTCAATGGCGAATTGTTCACTTTTGGACGGTCATCAGGCTTCAGTTCTTGAACAATTGTACCTTGTAGGCGTGTAACTTCAAACGTTTGTGTAACACTTTGTGCACCGTAGACTTCGGTATCTTTAGTTGGCATGAAGCTTGTCTCACTGATTTCCTTGGTGACCGTGTGAAAGCAGTTTGAATGTTTTCCACCGTCCCATCGGAAACTGATGGTCTACCACTGCTCTTTCCCTTTTCCACGTTTCCAGTTTCCAAGAATTTTCATCCACGACTTAATTAACTTCACATCAGGTGGATTCTTTCCATACTTTGTTCTGAACCTTCGCTCAACACTGACAGGAGATTTTGTTTCTCCAAGCCACACAACACATTGTGCCTTCTCTGTCACAGACGCCATCTTAACTGAACAGCTACTACAGCGCTCCTAGCGGCGAATGCGGTAGACGAAACACACCAGCACAGAAACTCTATGCGTGTACGAGATCACCTGTAAAAAGAAAAACGGATGTAAGATTCGTCATTAAAACATGAGAGCATACTGTTTTCAGGGTAAACATTTATGAACACCCTGTATTACGTTGAAGATTTGAATGGGGAAGAAATCGCTGGAGGCTTTTACCGCGAGGAGTTGCAGAAAGTGGCATTTAATTTAATAAAAAATGTGTTTTAAAATTGAGAAAAATTTAGAAAGCAAAGGTTCAGGAAAGAGAAAAATGTACCTGGTGAAATGGCTAGGGTACACAGAAAGCTTCAACACCTATATAAAAGCTGATGCAATAATGAAGCTTAAATAGTATGCAACATGGCTCCTAACCATTTCTACGTCACACTCCCGTCCTCCTGTCCCTGTCTGTACACCCTAACAACACACTAGCCAACTTTGTAACAGAACTCCACGGACCCATTCAACTGGGTCGTGATTCGTATGAGGTGGGGATATATGAAATTCAGCTGGACACCCTCTTTTTAAATATTGATTATAAAGATACCGTTTTTACGATTCTTAGAGACATTGATGAGTTTGAAAAAGCCGGGGTAACTTGGGATGAAACTATACGTATCGCCCGGACTGAGGTTGCACGGTATTACAGTACAGTAGTAACACTAACTCCGGGCCGTTATGGTTCAGCTGAGGATGTTGTGAGAGACTTAAACGTAAGTTTAAAAAACTAAAATCTTACGACTGATTTAGTATATGAAATCGTAAACAAAGGAAACCCTGCACATACGAGGGGCGATATCGATCAGCCTTCCAAAGAGACACATTTCACGAGGTACAACATGACTTGTCCAGCCTAATGTATCAGATGAAATTGGAGAAATTGGTTGCTGGCTATACACCCCAAGACATATGCTATATTTACAGCAATGTAGTGGAGCATCAGTTTGTTGGGGATAACCAGGCACGTCTGCTGCGCATTGCTCACATCCCCAACCATAGAGGAAGGCGTTTGAGTGTTTCATATGACAGACCCCATTATGTGAATGTCGCAACTAATCTAATAACCAATATCTCAATATATAAGAACGATTGAGGGTAAAAATTTCCCATTCGGTGACGGGAGCTTAACAGTGAAGCTGCACTTTCGACGCACTGAGTTATAATGGACAGAAAGCCTTTCACCATCTATCGAGGGGTGAGATACCTGCGTGGTAGTGGACTTGGGTCAATTTTTCAACCATACTACGTACGGCTGTTCCTTTGCTGAAGAGGGGTGCCAGATACCTCGGAAGGAAAGCGCTACAATCAGGTCTTAACACTGCAGAAGACATATTGGCTGGAACTAAACCTAAAGAAGCTCTAAAAAGACACTTAAAACGTACACGGGACGAAATCATCAAAGATGCAAAGAGAAAAATGCGTGGTGGTGGGAAGAAGAAGAGGACTGGCCGGAAGAAGGGATTACCACCACGTGGCATTAAACGTAAAAGGATATCAAAAAAGAAGTGTTCTAAGCGAATGAAACCTATGGTTGACCATTCTTTTGACTGATATAAGCTAAGGAAATTGATCTCATCAATCATAGTTTGTTTACTACTTGTCGAGAGAGGAGGCACTATTTCTAACTCATCATGGCACGCTTCATCCATCCGTGTAGTTCACAATCCTGTAAATCGGAGCTGTCCCTCTTTGACATGCCCCCAGCTCAAGTTTCTATTGAACACAGTGACTTTATTACAATTAACCCTTTAAACACAATTAGTTCCCGAGTGCTCCTGTAGAATTCGTGATACCCAGCTCAGGCCCTTACTTTTTTGATCCAAGCTGTGTGCAAATGTACGCTAAATTACGTATAGCCCATTCTGATGGAACGGACTGCGTTGACAAATATGCTGTATATCTTGAAACAAACTTTCTGCACTCCATATTCAACCAGTATGACGTATCAGGTCATCATATCGGCAGGCACGGGGTACTATCACCTACGAGCCTATCTGGAAAATATCCTCAACTTTTCCAAAGAAACGAAGGATACCTTTTTAAGTGCCGAGGGATAATCAAACTAAAGATGAAAGTAGTATAAAGGACAAATTTAAAAATTCTAAAAAGAAGATATACGAGTGTTTTGGATGCCTGCATACAGATTTCACATTCCAGGAGAAGTTGCTTGTGAATGGGGTGGATATGAAAATAAAGCTCACCCGCACGAATCCTAAGATCTGCTTAAATCTGGATGCTGATCAAGAAGAGGGAGGAAAACCCGTTGTGGTTCACATTATGGAGACATACTTCCGCGTACGGCGAGTGAAATTAAGTTCACCAAAACAACTAGAAATTGAGAAAAATTTACTAAACGCCACAGTAAAATACCCTATTAACAGAGTACAAATCAAACTATACACGGTGCTAGCAGGGTTGGCATCGAAACAGATAGAAAACATCGCCCTGGGAAATCTTCCTAAAAGGATATTAATTGGAATGTAGAACCATGCTTCGGTGAATGGAAAATATAAAAAGAGTGCCTTTAAATTCGAGAATTTTGGACTTAAAAATATAAATCTATACGTTAATGGCATTGCGTTGAGGGAACATTGGATATGGACTATTCATCAGATACTGTGTTACCTCTTTGCGCGAGAGTATATAGTAGTCTGGCCCATATTGCAGGTGATTGTGATGAGCTCGGGAATGGGGTAATGCAGAAAGAATTCATTGATCAATTTAACCTTTATCCGTTTGACATCACACCTGACTCATCTGCTACCGTAAATACACATTTAAGTCCACAACAGAGTGGAAACATCTCAGTCAGGTTGGAATTCATCAAGCCTATAGACGCGCCTATTAGTGTACTAGTATAACTCGAGTTACAAGCCCTACTAGAAGTAGACAGATTTAGGGGCGTTATCACTGACTTTTAAAATGGATGCGAATACACTTCCGAGAGTAAGGAATAGTGAACGAATCATACGCTCCAAATTTATCGGTGTGTTTGCGAAGAATGAAACATTGAATTTGCCAACTAAGCGAGATTGCGGTAGTCTTATTGTGAACACAGATGTCATTGGTAATGAAGGGATTCATTGGTTTGCAATCTATTTTAAAAATAAGGACTGCCTGTACTATTTTGATTCACTCGGGACTCAACCCTGGAGTGACCCTGTTATTGTAAAATTTCTCGATCAGTTGCATATCCCCGAAGTTGTATGGAACCCATTCAGACTACAAGGATATTTTAGTAATTCGTGTGGAATGTACTGCCTTTCATTTCTCATGCATATGTCACGTGGTAAAGAATTTATAAATTTTTAAAAATTATTTGACCCGTGTCACACTCAACGAAACGATGAAATGGTTTGCAGACCGATAAAAAGCTTTTTTCCGATTGTGCGTACTCGTTGTATAGTATGATGTTTTGTTCGTGTATATGTATATACATTATATATATTTGTAACCAATAATGTTAGTTTGTATATTCTGTAGTTTAAGACGGTTATTGTACTAAAAACATGATTTCTTTCATCTAATAAATTGATGAAAATACATTGTGTCTTCTTCCCCCAAAAAAAGATCGAAACAAAAAAACACTTACATTATCTCGTTAATGATGTGACAATCGTTGGGCTGACTGCTCAGTAAATTTTCTACCTCCGTATTCAGGTCCATGACATAGGATTCTTCAAAACGAAAAGATTGTATAACACGTGTCAAATCCTCATCGGACCTTAAAGGAGAAAGAATAATTAATTAGTTCATACTGAATCTTTTTTAATAAAAACATAAACAGAGTATACATATAGTAAGAGTATTACAATGTGAAGATATCTTTGAACCGCTCAGAGAAGTTCCTTTAAGAGATAATTACGAATAACATTTGAATTTCTATAAAAAACATGCAAAAGTTTGCTATAAAAAATTCAATGAATCGAAACAGGATTTTAGCATAATTGGAAACTAATCTATAATTGCGGTTACCTAAATGAAGTATTTTTAATGTGATGAGGTGAATTACTACAACCCTCCTTATATATGATGAAATAATCCAGAACACTGATCTTTCTGGCACGCACAAGTTCGCGAATAATTGGCTACAAAAAATAAAATTACATGCACTTACATTTCTACGGCAGTCCCTTGCGTTGGATCGTAAGGAGCGTCATTGCAAATATCAACAACGGTTTGCGTTGAAAATAATCCATCCCGGTCAGCGGCGTTAAAAAGATTAATTGTGGACAACGCTACAATGTCACCATCTTGATATAAATCCGGTAAACTGTAAAGTTCTTGATTCATGGCGGAGGGAATGTTTATTCACTGGTGAAAATAACTACTGTGACTCCCAGCTGAAAATATTTCCTTTTATATGCACGATCCCCAAGCACCGCCACAAAAGACTAATGGGCGGTTCGTAAGTTTAATGATTGATTGTCAGTGTAACTGGGCGTGGCTATGATAAAATTGCGAACCAATCGTAACACCTATATTATGGGTCCATGCTTTGGACATTGGTCGATTAATTGTGTCTTTATATTCTCCCCGTAGATTCAATGCACACATCGTGTATTACGACTTGCAGTCTATACCATGACAATAATTGCATTTGCGCCCATACTTTTCTCGGTTTTCCCATTTTAGAACCCACCCCTTTATGCAATATCCCTCGCAACATTGATCAACCATCTCTATCCCAACAATATTTTACATTATTATTTTTGGGGGTCATACTTTTTTATCCTCAATTTTTCCCAGTTCGAATGCAAGTCGTTATAGGAATATCCTCATCAGAGCCGCTCAGCTCAGTACCACAGGAAACAAAATTAGCGCCGCTACTCTTCATAATCCTGACATTACCAGAAACAGCAGAATAACATCCGATGACACAACTATCATTAGGAAATAAGAAATCTAGATTTTTTGTGTATTATTTTTTTTGCGGTCATACTATTCTCAGCTTTCCCAAGATTCCTGATTTGTGGAATTGATTATGTACATACATATATGTATGTACACACACATATATATATATATATATATGTGTGTGTGTGTGTGTGTTAATTGCCTTTTACAGTCTCTGCCACGATGGTCGCAAATATTTGCAAAATATATGTTTGCGGTCATACTATTCGACCCTCAACTGTGATTAATGTATTCGGTTTGATTTTCTACTTGCCAATTCTCCCGTAGGTTTGTGATTAAATTGTGTTTAACTCATGAAAATGAATGTCTGCTTGGGTTGGTGATAAATGGCCGCCCTAGGTATCCTAGTGGTTAAGACGTTGGGGTGCTGGTTGAGAGTCCGGGCGATGACATTGTAATTTCATCGGCGGAGTGAAAAGCTTGACCCTCGTCAAAATGAACAATTCGGTGAGAGGGAAAACCGAGTTAGCTATTATTATTACTAATGTAATTTACATCACGGTTAGGTACCAGTTACAAAGAGAATCTATGGTCTGAATTTATTGCATATATTCCTCGTACGTATATTTTTTCTTCTCTCTCTAAAAAGTCTTTTGAAAATCTGTGTATTAAATATATTCTCCATTATCTTCCAGAGAATCTATGTTCTGAATCATAGGTTAGGTTATGTTCAGGTGCCAGCCTGCTGGAGCGAACCAGAGGCTCACAGCCAAAATCTTCTCAAGGAATGTTTTATAGTTTAATAAAATGAATTGTTGATTCTCTTTTTTAAAAATTTTCCCTTTACGATCTTATCGAGAGGATTTTATAATAAAGAAATTTAATAAAATGAATTGTTTTTTCTTTTCATTTCTTTTTTTTATATTTTTTTAAAATTTTGCTGTGACTACTTCCGGCCATCATAAACCAACTCGGTAAATGAGTTCCAATTGAATCAGGGGTGTAGTAATAAATTGGCTAGAAGAGTGGTTGCGAGGCAGGAAACAGAGGGTGGTCGTTGATGGAGCGGAGTCGTGCTGGGCTAATGTAGCGAGTGGCGTTCCTCAGGGTTCTGTATTGGGCCCCTTGCTTTTTCTTATATATATTAACGATTTAGATGTCGGCCTAGTCAGTACAGTTTAAAAGTTTGCGGATGACACGAAGCTGGGTGGTAGGGCGATTAATGACGAAGATAGAGGTAAAATTCAGGAAGATCTGAATAAAATCGTTGATTGGTCAGTCACATGGCAAATGAGATTTAACGTTGATAAGTGCAAAATTTTGCATATAGGTTCGCGTAACGGTAAATTTGCGTATAGTATGTCAGGGAAAGATTTAACAAGCGTAGAGCAGGAAAAGATTTAGGAGTTATAGTCACTGGTGATTTAAAAGTAGCGAAACAAAGTACAGCAGCGGTCAATAAGGCGAACAAAGTGTTAGGTTTTATAGCTCGAAATTTTGAGTACAAATCGCGCGATATTATAGTTCCACTTTATAAATCATTAGTTAGACCCCATTTGGAGTACGCGGTCCAATTTTGGAATCCGTATATGCGCAAAGATATAGACAAAATCGAAAGAGTTCAAAGACGAGCAACTAAGATGATTCCGTCGCTTAGGTCAAAGTCGTACGAGGATAGGCTTAAGAAGTTAAAATTGACAACACTCGAGACCCGGAGGTTAAGGGGTGATCTAATCCAGGTTTTCAAAATTCTGAATGGGTTCGATAACGTAGATAGAGATAGCTTTTTCGAAATATCTCAATATAATAGGACTAGAAATAACGGGTGTAAGTTGACAAGTAGAAGGTTCGAGAGAGTAGTTGCGAAAAACTTTTTTACGCATAGAATAGTAAATAGCTGGAATAGTTTGCCGGTAGAAGTAACTAGTAGCACTTCTATAAACATGTTTAAAAATCGATTAGACGCATATGTTGATAGAAAGGGTATAGTTTAAGGTAGTAAAATTAAGGCTTTCTGGGGATAGATCCCACAGCTCAACACAAGTGTTGTGGGATATAGGGAGGCAGCGTCTTGGGTTAGGGGATACTCTCTGTCCTTACACACCCCATTTAAAGAGATTCCTCTGCCGAGCGGTGCCCCCCATAGTACTGTGAGGTATTGAAAAACTCATGATCTTCACTTGCCCCACAAACACCTTTAAATGGGAGACCCAAAATGGGTGCACACACATTTCTACATTACTGTACAGTCTTTACAGCCAAACCTACTCTTTTTCTCGTAAGTGTATATATTGTAATGTATATGATTGTAAATTTTGACTTGGTCCGCTATCGATGTGGACCGTGACTTCATGGATGCCGTAATGAAATTGACTGGATTCTTTGGATCCGATATATTTGCATGTCCTTTATAAATAGATATAGAGTGTAACATATTTGTGGATAGTAGTCTGTTGTGACTTGATCCTCTGGATCAGAGATTCTATCTTTAGTTTTAAATCGATAATTAATGTTTTAAATTGATAATTATTTAGTTTCGTAAAAATTGGTCGTTGCCAATTTACCGGCAGTTTTTACATAAATTTCTTATGTTCTTGTGGTTCGGAACCCACGTAAAATTGTAGGTCCCCTCCGCCACCACGGAGGACATACACAATACACGAACACAGTTAGGTGGACCAGCCATGAGTGGATCCTAGGGTCTTTGTTGGTCTGAAACATTATAACATTATAACATTATAATATACTTATGAAAAATTGATGCTTTTTCCTTTTCAAAAATTGTGCAAGAAAGCATTATAGTAATAAGCGTGGCAATTATAATATATGAAGTCAGTGGAGGAAAATCTGGAGAGAAGGGATGTGGTTTGACCCACATTCCAATGTAGCCAGTTTGCGGTCAGCCTTTGCGGTCAGCTCGAGGGCTCAGAATTTATACATTTTTTCCAGAGACACTTTCAAAGAAGGAATGAAATGAAATGAAATGAAAATGAAATGAAATGAAAAGGTTTATTGGCAGACTATAGTCCATATGACAATAAACACTTTAGGTGAAGTTAGTTAAAATAATTAGTTCTTTCCCTGTTTATTGTTTTTCTTATATATACAAGGTATATATTGTTATTTTTCTGATGCAGTTTGATTTTTTCATTCACTTCTGACAAAATACAGAAAGAATTGTCAAAAGTAAATAGACAGAACGACTTTAAATAAATTACTTCTTTCACTGAACACTTTTAAGGAGAAAGTCGGTCATTGTTTAATACAATTGTGTGTGTGTGTGTGTATTTCGCCTGAACTATTATTTTGATGATTATACGTTTCGTATTTCTTATATTATTTTTTATTTTATTTTTGATTATATACATAATCCATCGTATGTATAGGAATGTATATTTATCTTCTATATATTTCCAATAATTCGTCTAAATAAACAGAATGATGGAATGGTGTTTTATTTATTTCAGTTTAAATGTATTTCTTTTATTGTTAATATTGTGTTTCGTTTTAATAATTAGCTCTCTTGTTGAATAACTTTAAGGAGAAAATCGCTCTTTCTTTTAATAAATAAAAACATTATTTGGCAACTCGTGTGAATGAAAACAAATGGTGGTATCTAGCAACTCACCCTAATAAGTTATACCTGAACAATTAAAGTAAATGGTGGTATCTGGTAACCCCCTCCATATATAAATAAGTGACATCTGGCAACTCACCATCCTCTATATAACACCTGCTTGGCCCCTGGACGCTCATAATACTGCGGACTCCGGTGGAATAAAGAACTCTCTCTCCTTCCTTCTTAAGTTAAGACTTAGGTTAGGTTTCCCTTTGGGGGGTGAGGACATCCCAACTTCTTCCCAAAAGACCTCCTCCGTCTCTCCTTACTCTTCCTCTCTTAGGTTAAGGCTACCCCTTTGGGGAGAGGTCATCCTCCCTTCTCATCCCGAAGCTCCCTCCCCTCTCCCCCTTGGCAACATTGAGTTGTTGCATTACCCTACCCCCTTTGCAACAATGAGTTGTTGCATACCACTTTGCAACATACCCCAATTGCAACATAGCCCCTTTGCAACATTGAACATTATCACTGCACCATTGCAACATTCTTGCACTCGTCCATTTTGCGCCCATACTACTTCTCTTTGCTTGGCAGATAGCTGGTGTGGAAAGCTATATTTTAGGGCCTCTTTGCGAGTGACCCGTTGCCCACGTCGGGCTAACATCATGAAAAAAACCTATAATGTTTGTCATTTACCATCATTTATTCAGAATATGGTGGATTTAATTTTCCCAGAAGGTTCCTTGTTCCATGCACGGTCTGTGTGTAACATAAATATTGTGTACCTAGTAACCTCGTAGCAATTCCATGCGTTGGTCTCTCTTCTCACGGAGGTCAAGCTGGTGGCCCCGCCTCTAAGCCTGGTTTGGTGGGGGAGTGAGTTGTTCTCTTGCGCTCTCCATCGCACAGAGCTAAATACACTCGGTTCATCTGGTACCGTCCTGAGTTAGGCAGCTAGTCTTCTTTTGAAGACTTCAACCTTGACCCCTGTGACGTTCCTGAGGTCCTTTAGAAGTTGGTTGAAAAGCCTTGAGCCGCCTGACAACCAAGCTATTTTCCTTCAGTGTTGACGGTTTCCCTTGTCGGGCCTTTAATTTAGGAACACTACACAGTCTGCTTTGCTTATTTTCCAGCGTTGTTTGGATGATAATTGGGTTTAGTTTGAGGCATAGGGAAAATATTTGCTCTTTCAGGATGTTCGGTATTTCTTCACTGACCAGGGATCTTCTTCATATCCAGTATAAGGGTGTAGTTATTTAATTTTTACAATTTTTAATCAATAAAGCGTTCCATTTGTCCGGACCTGCAGCTGAATGTGATTTCATCTGTCCTATATCTCACGCCATATCTTATATATATAATATATTATATAATATATATATATATATATATATATATATGAAAAATTATTTCACGAAAGTGACACGTGAAAAGTATTTATGATGAATAAAACCACGAAGGAAAAAGAAACACAAAGGGGTGCTCAAGCGCTTTCGTCTAATGACATCCTCAGGATGTCATTAGACGAAAGCGCTTGAGCACCCCTTTGTGTTTCTTTTTCCTTCGTGGTTTATTCATCATATATATATATATATACACACACACACACACACACATATATATATATATATATATACTGTACACACAAATGCTTCACCACCATCATTCGAACCTAGCAGCACTTCTTGAATAGAAGGTAAGGTTTGAGTGAAATTCTGCCATTACCTTGGGTGCAAAGCGGTTAGTACATAAAACAGCTAGACATGAAACCGTTGTACCCCCTCCGGTGGTGAAATATACGCCAGGTTGTACTAACCTTATTCAGTAGTAGTGTGATGGTATTGCTCGTGGCTACTACTCAAAAGTCTCGAGTTTGAATCCTGGTGGAGCACTTTTGTTTAATATATATATATAATTTAGGGTGCTTTTAAAAACTGAAAGTGTGAATTTCGGGTCACGGAACCACGCAAATGATGAGGTTCCGGGAGCAAATAAAGCACATGATTTTTTTGGAAAATCATCAAATATTTAGAGGTTGCCCAAAGACCCCAAAGTTTTACCCATATGCTCATTTATTTATGCGCCCTTTTTAAGTCACTTCTAGTGTTTATTAACCCATTGATACACAGCGTCCCCAAAATTAGAAATTGCATTTGTCAATTGCGTTCTGATAATCCATATTTCTTTACTTCAGTATACCAACAAATGAATTTTCTTTAATTCTAAATCGTTTTCTCTTAATTACTCACGTCTTTCATGCATTTACGTAATGGTGGCCAAGAAGCATCACAGTTCTCATAACGGTAAGTGTTATTTAAATAATTCATATATTTCAACGTTTTTTTACATAGCACTGTAATGGATGGTATTATGAATTGTTTGTAAGTATAATGACTTGTTTTACCGGCAATATTTTTGTTTCCAAAAATAGTTATAAGGTTTAATTTTTATGCTTATAAAATTTTGGACGCTCTCTGCTTCAGCGTATTGCAATCATCTTTTTTCGCATCGTCTGAGTGAAATAGTGTAGTGTACCGTAGATTATTTTAAATTTATATATGGATTGGATATACTGTAAATGGTTATGTATGCATGATTTCGCAAAATTATTATAATTTTAATACATATTGTGTTCATGGGTTATCAGCCAATCATTGTTTGAACACAGATTACGGTTACAAAGAGGGTGGCTTATTTCTACACATTTTCCTGAGGTACTTTATCCATGAATGGGTTAAATTAACTTACCAATTTCACTGTTTTGTCTTATTCACAGATAACTGGTGAACGATGGCGGCATGTACAAGATCGAAGAAATCAATCTGGCTTGTGGGGTCATCAAGTCCTACTATTGCCGGTCAGCAATTACCTTCAAGAGGTGATGTATTGAAGTACCTTTTCCATCTCCACAACGAAGAGAAGAAATCCTTAGCTGAGAGTGTGTCCTCGACATCACAAGCCATCATTGAAATCTGGGTGACAGAAGGTTTACCGACGAAACATCCGCACGACGTGAAGAAGCACGTCCGGAAATTGCATGACGAATGGCAGGGTTTGAAGAAGAGAATTTCGCGGAAAACGAAGACCAATTTGGACAACCAGGCTGCGTTCAGGTCAAGTTTGAACAACCTTTTCGACGTTGGTCACCAAAATGCCCTAAATCTTATCAAAATTCAGGAGGACAAGGACTTCCTGCTTGCTCAAAGGGAGGAGGGTCGGAGAGGAAGGATTGGAAATGTCGACAAGAAGATTGCCAAAAAAGTCGCAAGGGCCCAAGAAAGAACTGCTCAGGAATTGAAGCGGAAAGACAGGCATGTGCAGGAAATGGAAGAAATCTCTGCTACCGTTGTTATGGAAACCTCATCGTCAGCGTCATCAAGTGAGGAAACAAGTCCCGAAAGAAAGCCAGTTACATCGTCGGCTCCAAAACATCGCCGTGGGACGACGGCAATCAGTTCGGAGGTCGCTGCGGCATTGGACCGCACGCGGATGAGCGACAGGGCAGCTGCTCGTGTTCTCATCCCCTTTGGCATGCAAATGGGTCAGGACACAAGTGAGATGTGCCTCAGTCCAAGTGCTTCGGGCCAGCAGATCCAGGTACAGATCAGCCCACGAAGCAGAGGTGAGAGCTTCCTACAAGCCTGAATGCCCTCTTGTTCTTCACTTGGATGCAAAACTTATGGCAGACTTAATGGAAGAGACAAAATCGACCGTTTAGCCATCTTAGTTACCGGGATGGGATGAGCAAGATTCTAGCCATCCCCAAACTCCCAGACTCCAAGGCAGAAAGGACAGCAATCGTCATCATCGAACCATCGAAAACTGGGATCTTGGCCAGAAGATCAAAGCTCTTTGCTTTGACACGACAGCCACCAACACCGGCAACCATGGAGGAGTGTGTGTGCGAGTAGAGCAGGCTTTCGGGCGTGAAATGATTTACTTTGCGTGTCGACATCACGTGCTGGAACTGCTGCTTGAAGCAGTATTTTCTTTCCTTGTTGGAGACCTTTCCAAAGGACCTGAGATTACGATTTTCCAGAGCTTCCGTAATGTTTGGCCGCAACTGAAATTGAATGAATACTCCACTGCCGCGGACGAAGAGGACACGGCTGCAGTGATCAGTCCCTGGGCCGAGAAGATGATTCATGAAGCAAATGACCTTCTGAAAGTGAAGCATCCCAGAGATGACTACAAAGAGCTTCTTGAACTTGTAGTCATTTTCTTGGGAGGAGTACCTCACGGACGTCGGAGTCCTGTGTTCATGGCTCCAGGGGCTTTGCACCGAGCACGGTGGATGGCGCGTGGAATTTACTCTTTCAAGATATGGATGTTCAGATACCAGTTCACGATGCACATGAACCAATGTCCTTCAACATCTCGTGGAGCAAGTAGCAGTGACCGCCTGATTTCTGGGTTGCGGGACTTCTGTCTCTTCGTGCTCAAGATTACGTCCTTCCGTGGTTTTCAGCAAGAGAAGCAGCAAGCGCTCCACGAAGCGACTTAGCCCTCCTTCAAAAGTTGCAAAACACCAACGCCGCTGGGTACAAGAGTTTTAATCGGCATCTTTGGTACCTCAATGAGGTAAACGTGGGCCTTGCACTATTCGATCCTGCAGTCGATGATGATGAGAAGCGGAAAATGGTAGAGAATATGAATTCCGTTGAAGGGTCAGAAGCTCCCCCCCCGACGAGTCTGGATTCCAGATCCAAGAGGAAAGACCTGGCAGACTTTTGCTCTTCCAATACGTACAATCTGTTCACCCTTCTAGATCTTCCGGTCGATTTCCTGCAAGAGGATCCATCAAACTGGGAAAACAACACCAGCTTTGGTTCAGCAAAGATCAGGGTAGATTCCTTAAATGTAGTGATGATGCAGCAGAGCGAGGCATAGCATTGATTCAAGAATTCACGAAGGGTGGAAGGACTCGGAACGAAGAGCAGATGCAGTTCATGATTCAAATCGTCGAAGAACATCGTAAAGTCTTGCCGACAGCCTCCAAAGCCACTTTGATGAAAAAATGAACGCCAACCTCGAGGTGTCATGTACTTTAATCGTTAATTATGAATTTAGTGAATATACTCACACGATATATTTGTTCTGAATACTTATTGGAGATGCAATTTATCATTTAAACTGAGAATTAAAATTTCCATTGCCCTATAAATTGAAAATACCTATCAGCTGTGGGCAACCTCTAAATGTTGTTGGATTACAAAGAAATTTTGCCTGTTCTGTTTTCTCATGTATCCTCACAAAATAAAGGGTTCCGCTCCCTTGCATTTTCATTTCGCATTTTTCACCATATACCATAAACCACCCTAATAATATATCTATATATATATATTATATATATATATATATATATATATATATATATATATGCATTTAACTGCAATGACCACGCAGTATATAAATTAATAGAAACGACATAATATTAAGGAACGTCTCTGCACACGCGGAAGAGAAATAACGAATAAATGAAAAATGAGGCGAACCGCCCGGGAATCGAACCCAAGGCCTTCCAATTGCCGGTTGGATGCGCTACCATTACACCACGGACCTCAATCATTCACAAATCGAAATTCTCCTACATAGGGCAGAAACCAATGCCCTGAGAGGGCACCCTCGCAAATCGTGAATATGTGCATTTAACTGCAATGACCACGCAGTATATAAATGAATAGAAACGACATAATATTAAGGAACGTCTCTGCACACGCGGAAGAGAAATAACGAATAAATGAAAAATGAGGCGAACCGCCCGGGAATCGAACCCAAGGCCTTCCAATTGCCGGTTGGGTTCGATTCCCGGGCGGTTCGCCTCATTTTTCATTTATTCGTTATTTCTCTTCCGCGTGTGCAGAGACGTTCCTTAATATTATGTCGTTTCTATTCATTTATATACTGCGTGGTCATTGCAGTTAAATGCACATATTCACGATTTGCGAGGGTGCCCTCTCAGGGCATTGGTTTCTGCCCTATGTAGGAGAATTTCGATTTGTGAATGATTGAGGTCCGTGGTGTAATGGTAGCGCATCCAACCGACAATTGGAAGGCCTTGGGTTCGATTCCCGGGCGGTTCGCCTCATTTTTCATTTATTCGTTATTTCTCTTCCGCGTGTGCAGAGACGTTCCTTAATATTATGTCGTTTCTATTCATTTATATACTGCGTGGTCATTGCAGTTAAATGCACATATTCACGATTTGCGAGGGTGCCCTCTCAGGGCATTGGTTTCTGCCCTATGTAGGAGAATTTCGATTTGTGAATGATTGAGGTCCGTGGTGTAATGGTAGCGCATCCAACCGGCAATTGGAAGGCCTTGGGTTCGATTCCCGGGCGGTTCGCCTCATTTTTCATTTATTCGTTATTTCTCTTCCGCGTGTGCAGAGACGTTCCTTAATATTATGTCGTTTCTATTCATTTATATACTGCGTGGTCATTGCAGTTAAATGCACATATTCACGATTTGCGAGGGTGCCCTCTCAGGGCATTGGTTTCTGCCCTATGTAGGAGAATTTCGATTTGTGAATGATTGAGGTCCGTGGTGTAATGGTAGCGCATCCAACCGGCAATTGGAAGGCCTTGGGTTCGATTCCCGGGCGGTTCGCCTCATTTTTCATTTATTCGTTATTTCTCTTCCGCGTGTGCAGAGACGTTCGTTAATATTATGTCGTTTCTATTCATATATATATATATACATACTCTATATATACACTGTATATTACCACCTAAATTGTGTAGGAAACTCTATGGTATTTTTTTTCATATTAAAATAGACTGCACTTTCGAGAAAAAAGTTCGCCTAAAAACAAAAAATTCTAAAGAGCATAAAAAATTCTCTGGGTATTTTATTTCTTTTAACGACAGTAATACAATTTTCAAAGCAAAACCCAATCATTATAATTTTTTATGCCTTCAGAAATTTTATTACTAGCCGAACTTTTTTTTAAACTGTGCAGTACATAATTATATACGCAGATTTTATTACAGTATATGAAGACTTCCTTATATGTTTTATATCTTTAAGTTTCGTTTGAACTGTAACTTTTCTTTGCTGTCTCGAAATGAACTCATTTCAGACTAATTAATTTCAATGTATCTTTATATATATATATATATATATATATATATATATATGAGGGTGGTCCTTAGTTATATAGGGAAAATTCAAGTTACGAAATTTAACTGCGCTACCTCCAGATTTCGTTAGAAATATCGAAATATTGTCTCAGACAAAATTTCACATGAATTGGGGAATATTTACTGGTGCCACATTAGGGTGGTCCTTATTTTTGAACTTTCAAAATTCAATGCGGCTACCCCTAAATATTGTTGCAGTCTTAAAAAAGTGCTGTAAGCAAAATTTTAGCTCAATCGGCTTATATTATCTCAATGTTTCCCCCATAAGAGGGAAAATTCAATGATCTTCAATGACCCTCATAAGGGGGAAAATTTAATGACCTTCAATGACCTTCAATGACATTTCCGGTGTTTGTTTGTCTCTTCCTGCACATTTGGGTACAGAACATTGTATCTCTAATATTATCTCTTTGGATGCTGCTGTTTTGTGTGTTAACGGAGTGTTCCTTCTTCCTCAGGTGAATCTCAAGAATGGCATCGACAAGGACGTCTACTGAAGTGTAGTTAGTTGGCCAGCAAGAAAGGAATTGATTAGAGGGAAGCTTCCTTCTTCGGGAGAAGTACGCCAGCGCCTGTTCCACCAGCTCCAAAAGGAGAAAATGTACTTCCGTGAAGCTGCAATGACTGTTTGCCGAGATGTGGGGGACTTTTGGGAGAGGGCCGAGGCTTTCCTTCAGAAATTGGAGGAACTCTTCGACGTCGCCCATGCTGATGCCAACAACTTTAGCAAAAATGGAGAGGACAAGGAGTTCCTGATGGCGTAGAGGGAGAAAGGAAGGCGGGGCTGCAAGATGGGAGTGGATAAGAAGCTGGCGGAGAAGGAGTCCTGGAAGTTGAGCCGAAGCAGCGCTGAGACAGCACGTCAGGAACAGGACATGAAACGCCGCCAAGAAGAAACCAACTCTTCCAGTAGCAGCACCCATGAGACGGCGAGCGGTGAGGACTCTACGGCAAAGGGTTCTACCTCCATGGCGGCACCTCCGAAGCGACGACGAGCCTCCGGAGCTCCGTTAACTCCAGCGGTAGAACAGCAT
>JAJOZX010000939.1:310000-445000 GCA_023014485.1 Bathynomus jamesi
GTGAGAAGGAGCACCATCATGTTGATAGACGACGGGGATAGGATTGTTAGTACCGTCGTCTATCAACATGATGGTGCTCCTTGTCACTATGCCAAAATTGTTCAGGATTATCTAAATGGACTTTTTCCAAATCGCTGGATCGGACGCGGAAGCAACAGACCTTGGCCAGCGAGATCACCAGATTTAACCCCTTTAGATTTCTTTGCATGGGGCTTTATCAAATCGCACGTGTATCAGACGAAGATTACGAGTCTTGAAAACTTACGTACACGTATACGAACTGCTGCAGATAACATAACCCCGCAAATGCTCCAGAATGTGTTTAAAAATGCTGCGGAACGATTTGAGCTGTGCAGGGATACTGATGGGCGTCACGTCGAATCCTACTCTTAATTATTTAATAAATGTTACCACTTTATCATTTTATGATTGAATTCCATATAATTTCCAAGTGCTTCACAAAAATAGATCCTGACTTTATGTACACCCTGTGTATATATATACACAGTGTGTATATATATATATATACATACTCCTCATTGCTATATAATATAATTAAATGCGATACAGCAAAAATTGTGTCGTAAATTAGAGCTCAAAGCTATTAAACTAAATTATACGTTGAGGGATTTAAAGAAATATGTTAATGAGGTGCTCAGACGATGTTTTCTTTGTTCAGGAGGCGATTACGACGAGGAATAACTCATATAAAAGCCGAAATAAAAATTTATCGCCTATATTCAATGTTTGATAAAGGTAAAAATAAGCTTTTGTGTGTGTGTGTGTGTGTGTGTGTGTGTGTGTGTGTGTGTGTGTGTGTGTGTGTGTATGTAATGTTCACTCAACGCGGACGTTAGATGATTGAATTTTTTTTATGGTTTTTAAGTGATGATACTGTATTTTTAATGAAAGTTTTAGTGTATTTAGTATTTTTTATTCCTGGAAATTTTGTATGTACTCATATATGCACAAAAGATGCTTCTTTTTCTTGCATAATTGGATGGAAAACATTACCTCTTAAAGATTTATATATGAAACAATAAACATTTGAAAAACCACACACACACACACACACACACACACACACACACACACACACACACACACACACACACACACAGTGCAATGTAATTCAGTGTTTCTCATACTTTTTCTTATCTGAGACTACTTCAGTCGTGTATCGTCATTTTGGTGAATCCTTGTATATAGCCAGAAGCACTTTCAAGTGGATGTATGGGACGCGAAGCATCCGGGCCCCGAGTCTGGAGGAGCCCACAAATTTTTTCAAAATAAATATTTTTAAGAATTTTGGGAGAATTGAAGGGCTCGCCCGCACTCGTCTTGTCGGAAAATGCCGACAGGTAACTAATCACTATTATAAAAATAATACTGTAATTAAACAAACTTAAGTGAATATATGAAAATGCAGATAAATAAAAATATAAATAACGATAAGTGAATGAAAGATAGGAGGTCCGCTGCCAGTGTCTCTGAGAATGCGATACAATGTAAATTCCGTTCAGTTCCATAAGGCCGGGTTTCCATCGAATCCCCTCAGTTTCGCACAGACACGGAATTTATCCGTCGGAGTCTGACGGAAAAATCTGTCCAAGTGTGAATTCATTTAATTTAACTGATTTCCGGACATGCCATTTCCAGCAACTCCGCACTGACATGCAGACATGCACTGAATCGCGTTTGTCCGTTTATTCATTCATTAATTTTGACTATCAATCGTTTAGATCTGTGAAATAATAATAAGGACTTTACTCGGGTTATATGATTGCAGAATTGGTAGCGATAGCCAGCCGATTCTTAGCTCAGCTGGGTTAGGTCTATCAGCATACGTGGGTAAGTTCTATCGTTTCGGCGTTACGACAGCACCTACGGCAAGCCCATCTCATACGACAGTAGGGCTTGAGTTTACAGGATGTTAACCACGGTCCTCGTTTGGTCTTGGGCTTACCTTTCTATAAACACCGATTTGATTTATATTACTAAGACAATACAAATTTACCACACTCATTGGGAACGATACAACTACATTTTAGGTTAGCTCCTTGATGACGACGTCGCTAGTCCCAGCACACTCATTTGTTTTGAAATTATCACTACTTCACTTATGGGCTTTACTCGAACCATATACAAGTCACAATAGGGTTTGAAACACGTTGTTAGAAAAATATTATTATATACTTAAATCATAGGTATTAAACGTTAAATAAAAAAATATATACACAGTATAACCAATATCTTAATTGGCTTAATATCTTAATACGTGCAAAAAGTCATGTATTCTTTGCTGGAGTTTATCTGAGGCCTACTTGGAATTTATATCGTAATAACTTGTTTTTCATTTATGTCAAACTTCAACTATATTTTATATTATTAATAAATTATTCATTTTAGCAAACCCAACATTCTTCCACCACCACCACAGGAAAAGCAATTTTCTTGCGTTTTTACAGCGACATTCCATCAAAAGCTCTTCCTTTTACCACGCCTGAGTGAGTGCGACTGGAGAAATTTTATGTTACTGTTCGAATTTGGTGGAAACACTTTATCCCACGAAAGAAATTCATTCAGCAAAAGTCCGTGTCTGTGCTGGTCTGTGTGTGTTCGTTATAAACGAGGCCTAAGTTAAAAGCGAATCTTTATAATTTAAAAACTTATCGCACAGTTCTCAGCAGAAATCACGCCGGTTAAAATTCACATCCAGAAATTATGAAAAATGAATGAATGAATGAATGAATAGCAGTGCTTCACCGGCGCTTCGACTACCGAGGTAATATCGCGCAGAAACTAAAGTAGAGAAAGAACGCGAGAGAAGGAGCAGCTAAAGAAAGAACGTGAGAAAGGAGAGAAAATGCATTAGGAATAGCAAAGGGAGGAAGAAATTTTACTCGAGTCACACTAAATGGTAGGGTGGAGTGAAAATATTAAACCGTCGTGCTTCACTCATGATTTGGTGTATTGACCCTTTAGAGTCTAGAAGTTCTAAAAAGAGATAATATTTCTTTTTAGAACCCTGCGCCTGCCGCATTTTTTCCGAAAACAAAATGGCGGAAAGTCATATTTTGAAAGACCGCTAGTATAATATCTATCGGTTTTTGAGAGAAGATATCGCGTTATATTGTGTGTTATTTGGTTATAACTATGATAACGAGTAAATATATTCACACAACACAAGCGATACTTACTAATCACCAACTACTTACGAACACACAGACGCTTATCTAATCATCAGTCTCACTCGAGGTCAATGACATCTTCCATATGGCTGATAAGGGATGGGGGTAAGAGCCGCAGCTGCATATTGTAGCATGGGTGGCTACAAAGACTATTGAGTAAAATATGTTTACATTTTAGTTTTAGAGCTTATATATAATTTGTTTTAACTAATTCCGTGTTTTGTATTTTTTCAGATTTTCATAATGTGATATTTCTGTAGAAATTTAACCTCAGATCTAAATATGGCAAAATCCCTACTAACTAGACAGTCGGTGAAGCAGCATTTTCTGTTCGGAATTCCAAGTGAATTGCCACATAATGTCTTACCCTCTAATAAGCAGGTTGGGAGATATTTTCTTTTACTGAAGGAAGGCTCATCTGCAAAATTGACAAATAATTATATTCTCGAAACGATAGCAGAAGCATTGGTCGAAGTGTGGAAACGTTCAACAATACCCTCAATGAGTAAAAAATGCATAATTACCAAGCTGAAACGCTTTACCGACAAGGTTACGCAATTCAATCGATCCAAAAGCAGTGCAAAGCTTATAGAATTGTTCAAAAAATCATTGGTAGAACTCTTTGACATTTGTGCCTGTAAATGCAACTTCGTTTCGCACCAAGATTTTGGCTGCCAAAAGAATCAAAAATACCCAAAGAAGAACTGGAATTCCTTGAGGATCAGAGGACTATGCGAAATATGGTGAGTGGAGGTGTGGATGTTACCCTTTGAAGATCTATAGCAAAAAGAAATGCAAAAAAGTTGAAGGAGCAACAAGGAAGTAAGCGAAGAAAAATAATCATGCATGAAGAATTCGAAGAGGTAGTCATTGATGATGTGCTGTCACCTGATACTAATACTGATCTCTGTAGTACCGAAGAAAGTTCAACAACTGAGTCTGAATATGAATGCTCCAACATTCAAATGAGAGCCCCTTTACCCAATCTCGCCATGGAAGCCAACAGATTTGATGTTTCACATAGGGCTGTATCGGCCATTGCTTCAGCTACTTTGGTGGATTTGGGTATCATTGAGAAAAACATTACAAGTTGAAGCTGCACAAAGTTATGGTGATGTTAAAGCTTTATATTTTGATGGGAGAAAAGACAAGACGTTGGTAAAGACAAATAAAGATGGTAAATGGTACCAGGCTATAATTGTTGAAGAACATCATGTACCATTGAGTGAGCCTGGTGGAGAATACCTTAACCATTTGAGACCTAAATCTGGAAAAGCAAGTGCTGTATCTGAATCGTTGTTCGCTTACTTGAATGAAGTGACACTAGACCAGAATCTCCAGGTAATAGGGTGCGACAGTACGAATGTCAACACTGGGTCTAAAGATGGCATAATCCATTTCACCGAGCAGCAGCTGAACCGACCATTGCAATGGAGCATTTGTATGTTACATACAAATGAACTTCCCTTAAGGCATCTGTTTCAGCGATACGACGGGAAAACAACTGGGCCAAGATCATTCAGTGGATCCATTGGTAATGCTCTTAAGACTTGCAATGAGATGCCTGTGGTAAAGTTCTCCCCAATTACGGATGGGGCCGATAGTATCCCAGTTCTCACAGATGAGCTCATAGAAGATTTAAGTAATGATCAACAATACATGTTCAGAATAACTGGAGCCATAAGAGAAGGATATGTTGACGGAAGCGTAGAGAAACTCAAGCTTGGTCCCCTTAACAACTCTAGATGGTTAACTCTAGCTAACAGACTATGTCGTTATTATGTCTCCCAAAAGAATCCCTCCAGAGAGTTACGTAGTCTTGTTCTGTTCATAGTAACAAACTATGGTCCTAACTGGTTCAATATAAAACTTAAACCGTATCTGCCTGATGGACCCAAACATATCTTTGATGCGATAAAATGGTTCAACCTGTTACCCCAAGATATACAAAAAGTTGTCCAACCTTATATATCATGGAATGCCTATTTTGCTCACTCAGAAAATATTCTTCTATCAATGCTGTCAGATAGTGAGCAAATGCTGCGCAAAGTTGCAATCGATCGAATAATACAGACAATAAAGTGTAAGGAAGCCAATACAAGGAAAATCAGAGAATTTAGAGTACCAGAATTGAACTTCAAAGCATCACATTGGACAGACATCAACTTCTGGGATAGGATTGATATCAGTGAACTACCTCTCACTTCTAAATTGTGTGATGAAGAATTGCTTGAGTACGAAACAAAATGTTTCAAAGTTGAGCAATACCCCATTCACACAGAACGTCGAAAGACCCGTGAAGTTGGTTACAGATGCATCAGCATCAGTAATATCACAGGAATCAAGAGACGGATTTATTAGGTCAAGAATAAAAAGCCGCTCTTTGCTTCCCTCAGTTGAAACCATAAAGGATATGATGCCTCTCCTATAAAAATAATAATATTTGAGATGAGCGGGTTTTATATCGCATTCAAATGTAATTGATTTACGGCATCCAACCAAGTGAGACCAGATACAATTTTATTTCAATACAATGTATGCGCAATGGTGTTTTTAAGTATAGTTTTGCATTATAAAGCATTTTTCTTCAATTATTTTTTTTGATAGAACACTTAGTTTTTATGTTATGAGTATATTTTTATTTATGGACAACGGGCTGATGGCTATTTTGCTTTTATGTAAAAATTTGCGAGATCGTTTGAGTTACAAACATTAAATGACTGAATGCACCATTTTTATGTTCTAATACACCAAAAAACAAGTGAGGCAAATAAATTTTAAATAAAAAGTTGTTTCACTCCGCCTTACTAAATAGTGAGATGGAGGGAGTTTGGGTTTCTGGGGAGAGGTCGGAGAATGCGAGCAGTGGGGTACGAAGCGGAGCGGGGTGAATCCGATTTCCGGGATGGGGGAGGAAGAGGGAATGCTAGGAGCATTGGGAGGTCAAGGAAGAAGCGGGGTGGAGAAGAGGAGAGTGGGTGGATGATCAGCCTGAACTCGAAGTTCAGAAGCCGCATTACCACCATTAGGAATGGTGGTAATGCGGATGGGATCACTGAAGGCGGGAAGGATACGGGGGCGGGAGGAAAAGAACTGGTTGAGGAGGAAATCAAAAGACAAGGGGACGGGGGACCTGAACAGGGAAACTTGGCAGAAAGGCCCAAACGCCGAGGGCTGGTAATGGCCCGTTTAAAGGAAGAGCGAGGAGGAGAAGAGGGGCCAAAGAGAGTAGTGGTTGCGGACATATAGGCCGAAATGTTAGCAAGATTAGCAAGGGAGGGTGGATAGATGGACAAGAGGCTGCAGAGGAGGAGCAGATGGGAACACTGGTAGTGACAGTTCGGCTCGGGACGTCCGGAAAAGTTCTGGGAGAATGGGCGGATGGAGAAAAGAACACGAGGGATGAGGACGACAAGAAGGTAAACATAGAGGACAGAAAAGGGGAGCGAGTTGACGAGGCCCGAACAGGCCTAGAACAAAAGGGTGAGGAAGGGTACGGCACATAAGGAACAGGAGAAGCTCGAGGCAGAAGGGGGGTGGAAGGGCGGGAAGAGCGTAGATTCTGAGCAAGGTAGGCCCTGGACGAACGAATCAGGACCAGACACGAGCCCTCGCTTCCTGGAGTTGACCTTGCCAGACTTCCGGGCAGACAGGACCTCACCCTCAAATAATTAGGTTGGACAGGAAGAAGAGGAGGCGGCGTGGTCACCTTCACAGTTGCCACAACGAGTTGGATTAGAGCAGGAAGAACCATGGGTCGGAGATGCGCAATTAACGCAAATACCTGGTGTACTGCAACACGTCTTACTGACGTGTCCGAACCTCTGGCACGTAAAACACCGATGCGGCCTAAGGACAACGGCGGACCAGAAATCGAAGGTAACTGGCCCTAATTTTCTCGAGTAGCTGGGAACTGGCAAAAGTTAGGATCAATAAGGGGGGATGGAACCTTTGCCACCCTGGACCATACGGGGGAGGGGTGACGGTAAACACGGATCACCTTCTGAGAAAAGAACCGGGTGAAGATCGGACTCCGAGTATTTTAAAAGACGGGGGTCATGAACCACACCCGTACAAGTGTTAAAGGAAGAGGGGGGCAGCAGTCCAGGGAGCAGAAGCCAGGGTCGAGAGGGACGAAACCTTCTGGTACTGGTCTTGGAGGAGACTTCAACAACAAGGGAGCTATCGTTCTGGAGCCACATCTGACTGGGTAGCCACGACGGAAACTGAAGTCATCATAGACTTCAAAAACGTTACGCTGTGATAGAGGAGGGAGGGCGGAAGAACGGAGAACCTTTGGTTCCTGCAGAGGGATCGAGAGGCTTGCGGGAACAAGACATACGAGAAGTACGCGAGTTTTCCGCAGCCATAGGTGGGACGACCCCTCAAGATGCGGGTTCCAGTGGTAGGGGACTCGAGGGCCTGGTGGCCCACTACCAAAGTGCTAGAAGAAGAGTTAACGGAGTTCATGAAAGTAAAAAAGTAAAGAAAACGGACTCAGGGGACGCGAGGAACTGCCTATCGGTAAGAAAGGGGGGCCAAGCGCAAACCGCAGGGTACGGGGTTCCTCTCGTCTTAAGGGGGCACACATTCGTTTTATAAACAGGGCCCTGTGATACGAAAGTTTACCCCCAACGCACAAAAATCTCAGCCTTCCCAACCTCACCGCCCCAGACACCCAACCTCCGGAGGACAGCCCTGGAGACCCGTACTGGGAGCCAATCTCCTGGTGCTCTTTGTCCAGCTCCACCAGCGGCCTGAGCTCCCGCCGACGTAGCTCACTGGGTCAGAACACGCAAACCCCCTACCACGATAAGGCGACCACCCGGGGGGAAATTATGAAAAAAAGAGTTTGGAAACATTATAATTCTGACAAAATGGAAACGGTTTTGTTTGGAGGGAAAATAACAGCGTCTGAGAGAAAAGGTTGCATCATCTTACTCGCGTTCTGGTTTACATGCTCTTCAGGCGTGTTTTGAATCTAAGCGTAAATTCAATATAACTTATATCTAATAATAATAATTATTATTATTATTTTGTAATATTAGTGTAAAAATAAAGGGTATTATTATCTCTAAGCGGCTTAAAACTTTGTTACTTAAAAGGAATTAACCCAATTCACATGACATAAGTTTGTCATAACTTATAAGTAAAGAAGTAAATAAACAAACTGAGGAGTGGAATCAAGAAATGAAATGCTCTTACCAAACGAAAGGAAGCGCTTAAAAAGAAGAAGTAAATTTCCCAACATCCTCGGCTGCCTTCATTCTTCAGTTCGAAGTGGTTGTCAACTATTGCTACAACAATGTCATCGCCATGTTCAATTGACACTGATCCTGATTTTTCAAGAATTACTGTTACATTCATATGAAGAACGGTGACTGTATTCTTCGAAACTGGCTGATTTATTCTAGCTCGTCTGACCATAAATATTGATTCTGCCGTGCATTGTTCTATGAGATGAATGTCTTTTCGAAGGAGGACTTCAGTGTCTCTAAAATTCTTTCACGTCCACTGAAGTTTCATGAATATTCAACGACTCACGGTGAAAAGATGGAGATGAAGCACACTTTCAGCTTTGCAGAACAAAGCGGGCGTTAACAACGTCAACATACATACGAGGTTTGATAAAAAAGTTCGGTAAATAGTCCCGCAACTAATGAACGCGTGTCACTAGGTGATATCAGTGTGTATGGCTGATGACGTCACCTTGGCCACTTGCCAGATGCTAACAAACACCATTCAACTACACACCAGTGCGCCGTGTCATTGCTTTGTGTGAGGGCGTTTTTGTGGCGTCTGGCGATTTTGCAGAAAATGTCGAAATTTGAGCAACGTGCAAACATCAAATTTTGTTTTAAACTTGGTAAGACGGCTACAGAAACGCACGGAATGCTTGCAGCTGTCTACGGATATGAAGTTGTTACAAACAAGACGGACGGACGACCACTTCTTCCATCATCTTCCAAAGACTCATTTCCTTCTCGAAACCTTCGAAACCACTTGCAAACAGTCTGACATCACCTAGTAACACACCTAGTGACATCACCTAGTGACACGCGTTCATTAGTTGCGGGACTATTTACCGAACTTTTTGATCATACCTCGTATAATCTCATTTCAGAGGGAATACTAGAGCTCTGCTATGACTCGCCTATTAGCTATTGTTTGTCACTTGGCTGAAAGAAGTTTGGTATTCCGTGGGTCAACAGAAAAGCTTCAAAATCTGGGTAATGGTAGCTTTTTAGGTGAAATTCTATTACTAGCGAAGTTCGATCCTGTCATGAGCGAGCATTTCATTCGAACTGAAGCAAAGGATATCGCCATCATTATCTCAGCAAGAACATCCAAAACGAACCCATTGTAATCATGTGCTGCAGGCGATTGTGAAAAAGTTCATTCAGCCAAACATTTCGCGGCTATCATGGACTGTTCACTTTATGTCAATCACACCGAGCAGTTCTCAGTAACGCTTCCCATAGCCACTTACAAGCCAGGTAAAGATGTAATTACTGTATATCTAAACATTTCGTTGATTTTATAGTAGGAAAGGTCTGTGCAATATCTTGTTAGCTGCAAAATCTCAACAGCAACATCGCTGCCAGGGTTGCTGGTCTCACCTACACGAGGGTACTGAGATAACCTCAGACACTTCTTTCACACATCTGACAATATCTTTTATATATCTTCCTCTTCCCCATAAATATTCGTAAAAAAAAACGTGGCATGGCACATAATACAAAGTTCTTCACTTCCGGTGGCCAGGAAGCGCCACCAATGCTCGGGGGGGTTTGGACCCTCGGGGATTGCTTAACCGTGAACATGCTACTAGGGAAGTACCAGAAACCGACACTCCACTTCATCAGAACCAAACCTCTGTTCATCGGTCAAATATCATCGATGAGCAGATGGCCACCACTTATGAAAGTCATGTGCGCTCCCAGATGGAATATTGCTCTCACCATTGGACCCACTAGGAGCTCTGGGAGCGCGCATGCCTTTACAGTACAAATACCACATTGCAAAACATGCCTTTACAAAATCTAATTTATATCTCGCGCATGTGCACTCTCTAGAATTCACCTCCACAGAGTGCGTTTCTATCATCTTGCAATACAGGGTGTTTATAAAATCCCTATCTATTTCCGTGAAAACGTAGCAAAAAGAGTAGAATTCAATAACAGTATAATAGAAGGCATACATTTAATGAATACTTAAGCATATGATTCTACATGAGCACCATCAGTATCTCTACAGAGTTCGAGTCTGCCAGCAGCATTGCGGAACACATTTTGGAGCATGAGAGGGGGGTATTTTTGTAACTGCTGTTACGATACGAGCACGTAAATGTCCCAGCTTCATTCAGATGGCATTTTAAACACCGTCGTCTTTCAACAAGATGGGGCACCTTGTCATTACGCAATAATTGTTCGGGAGTACCTAAATGAACGATTTCCAAACCGGTGGATCGGACGTGGACGTGGAGGTAACAGGCTCTTGGCGGCTCGATCTCCTGACCTAACGCCCTTGGATTTCTTTGCATGAGGCTTTATCAAATCAAACGTCTATCAAACGAGGGTTACAGATCTGCAAGATTTACGTGCTCGTATCGTAACAGCAGTTACAAAAATAACCCATGCCATGCTCCAAAATGTGTTCCGCAATGCTGCTGACAGATTCAAACTCTGTAGAGATACTGATGGTGCTCATGTAGAATCATATGCTTAAGTATTCATTAAATGTATGCCTTCTATTATACTGTTATTGAATTTTACTCTTTTTGCTACGTTTTCACGGAAATAATAGGGATTTTATAAACACCCTGTATTGCAAGATGATAGAAGCACTCTGTGATAGTGAATTCTAGAGAGTGCACATGCGCGAGATATAAATTAGATTTTGTAAAGGCATGTTTTGCAATGTGTATTTGTACTGTAAAGGCATGCGCGCTCCCAGAGCTCCTAGTGGGGTCCAAAGGTGAGAGCAATATTCCATCTGGGAGCGCCAATCAAGTACTTGCAGTCGCTGTGAAGGGAAATTTGCCGCTTACGCGTTTACAATGGCTGATAATAATGAACAGTTAGTTTGCAGGTGGTGCTCAAGCAGGGAAGTCCTGAGGAACGAGTTAGAACGTGAGAGGGAGGCCAGAGTGAGGCTTTAAGAAAGCGTGATGCTCCTGACGGCAAAATTAGAATCCCTTGAGACTTCAGTTACGACGTTCCTGCCTCAGTTTCTACTAATAATATAAATAGTACTAATAGCCCTCTCTTCCCCTAGTTCCCAACCCTTGTTCAAGTGCGTAATGGAGCCCCATTGAGAAAACCTAAGACTTGTCTACCAGTAATAACAAACAATAAGTTTTCTGTTTTAGGTTTCGAAGATGCTGATGAAACGGAAATGCGACTCGTTGGCGATTCCATTGTTCGAGGGCAGCTCGAGGAATTCTGTGGGAGAAACCCTCGTCGTAGGCGCCGTTACTGCTACCCTGGTGCAAGGGTGGGGGATATAACTAATAGTGTTGACCATTTAACAGACGGAACCTCTGAGAACACAACGTATATTATTCATGTCGGTACTAATAACGTTTTAAATTCTAGATCGGAAGAACTGCTGGCTAGGTACAGGGACTTACTAGAGCGATTAAAGGAAAACACTAATAAGATTGTTTTAACAGGTATTCTTCCTCAAATTATTATCCAACGTAGCGATTTCTACAGCAAGGCGACCTATATCAACAGTAACCTAAAGTCTCTTTGCCAACAGGAAGCAGTGCATTTTGCGAATTTTTGGAACAGTTTCTACGGCAGGAGGGACTTGTTCCTTGGAGATGGACTTCATCTTAATGACGTTGGAGCTGCACGTTAGGAAGACTACTGTATGTCATAATACTGTCTCTTCTTTTCAGGCTGCCGTAACTCGAACGGTCCAGGCGTAATTTCCTCAAATTTCGCCTGCACTCGCGAAGGTGTCGCAATTACAAACAATTTGAAGGTTCTATCCTTAAATGCTCGTAGCCTACAAAATAAAATAAACGAATTTTTTCTTTAATTGCTTGTAAAGACTGATTTAATTGCGATAAATGATTCGTGGCTTAGCACTGAAACACGTGACTTTGTAGGGGAGTATGAAATTAGAGGTTATAGACTTTTTGTTAAAAACAGAATAGGTAGGCGAGGAGGCGGTATTATGTTGTATATCAAAGATAATATTGCGAACGTTATAGAAGTAAAGCACACAATTCCAGAACCGATAGATTCGACTATAGCAGAACTTAAATTGAACGATTTCAAACTTGTTCTTGCGGTTATATATAGGCCCCCTAATCAAACAGCTGATACGGACGAAGCGTTATATCGTGAACTAAAGAGAATAATAGGTAGTGAGCAGGCCTTAGGATAGCTTTCTTATTCAAAAGATTGGTGAACCTACGAGGTTGGACAGTATTTTAGATTTAGTAATAACTACGGACGATAGGCTAATCACGGATCTTCAAGTAATAGAACCGTTAAGCAATAGCGATCACAATATGGTAGACTTTGTCCTCTCAGTAAATCACTCGAAACCAGCTAACTCGACTAAAATTCCTAACTTCCAGCACGCAGACTTTTGTAAATTTCGAAATGAATTGTCACACATCAATTGGGAAAACGTAATGGGGATCTCTAACTCAAAACCAATGTGGGAATCGTTTGAAACAGTATTTAGGACTATAAATGAGGAATGTGTACCGTACAAAATTAAGCGTGCGAAAGTAAACAACAAACCCTTGTGGTTTATTTCTAGAGTAGGAGACATTATAAAGAGTAGAGATAGGGCTTATAGGCTACATAAGTGCGATAAAGACAATTTGTGGTTACGAAACAACTACATATCTCTAAGGCGTGAAACGAAAAGTGCAATAAAAAAGTCCAAGCGCGAATTTGAAATCTCCATAGCTCGTGACGGTAAAGAAAACCCCAAGCGATTCTTTCAATACGTCAACAATA
The DNA here is from genome assembly GCA_023014485.1 of Bathynomus jamesi. NCBI lineage: Eukaryota > Metazoa > Arthropoda > Malacostraca > Isopoda > Cirolanidae > Bathynomus > Bathynomus jamesi. Next base: position 323,178 of record JAJOZX010000939.1, read on the forward strand.
GAAATCCAGTAGAAAGTGTCTTGGGGCCGTTGAAAAATGTTAACGGAGAGCTAGTTTCTGAAAACAAGGAAATGGCTAACTTGCTAAACGATTTTTTACGTCAGTTTTTACTATAGAAGATATAACGAATATCCCTACGGTCATAGACATAATACCTTTTGATAATGGTAATATTTTGGATAATATTGTGGTTAGTGAAGGAGGGGTAATGCGCTATATTGATAAAATGAAAATGCGTAAATCACTGGGGAGGGATTCCATATCTCCCATACAACTAAAAGAATTAAAAGAAAGCATTATTGAGCCGCTAACAAAGATTTTTAATGTGTCTATTTCTGAGGGGTGCGTACCAAATAAATTCAAGTTAGCAAATGTAACACCTATCTTTAAGAAAGGCGATAAAAGTGCAGCGGGAAATTATAGGCCAATCAGTTTAACGTCTGTTGTAGGTAATCTACTGGAATCAATAATTAGGGATCGTATAGTATAGTCGAACACTTAGAATTGCATAACTTAGTTAGAAATACGCAACACGGTTTTAGGCGAAACAAATCTTGATTAACTAATCTTTTAGAATTTTTTCAAGCGTGGTTGAAGTTTACGATAGTCATTGGGCGGTTGATATATTATAGATTTTGAAAAAGCGTTTGACACCGTACCGCACAAAAGACTCATTGAAAAAAACTAAGGCTCATGGAATCAGGGATGTAGCAATAAATTGGATAGAAAAGTAGTTGCGAGGTATGAAACAGAGGGTGGTCGTTGATGGAGCGGAGTCGTGTTGCTAATGTAGCGAGTGGCGTTCCTCAGGGTTCTGTATTGGGCCCCTTGCTTTTTCTTATATATATTAACGATTTAGATGTCGGCCTAGTCAGTACAGTTTCAAAGTTTGCGGATGACACGAAGTTGGGTGGTAGTGCGATTAATGACGAAGATGAAGGTAAAATCCAGGAAAATCTGAATAAAATCGTTGATTGGTCAGTCACATGGCAAATGAGATTTAACGTCGACAAGTGCAAAATTTTACATATAGGTTCGCGTAACGGTAATTTTGCGTATAGTATGTCAGGGAAGGAGTTAGCAAGCGTAGAGCAGGAAAAAGATTTAGGAGTTATAGTCACTGGTGATTTGAAAGTAGCGAAACAAAGTACAGCAGCGGTGTTTTATAGCTCGGAATTTTGAGTACAAATCGCGCGATATTATTGTTCCTCTTTATAAATCATTAGTTAGACTCCATTTGGAGTACGCGATCCAATTTTGGAATCCGCATATGCGAAAAGATATAGACAAAATCGAAAGATTCCGTCGCTTAGGTCAAAGTCGTACGAGGATAGGCTTAAGGAGTTAAAATTGACTACACTCGAGACTAGGAGGCTAAGGGGTGATCTTATCCAGGTTTTTGAAATTATGAATGGGTTCGATAACGTAGATAGAGATAGCTTTTTCGAAATATCTCAATATAATAGTACTAGAAATAACGGGTGTAAGTTAACAAGTAGAAGGTTCGAAACAGCAGTTGCGAAAAACTTTTTTACGCATAGAATAGTAAATAGCTGGAATAGTTTGCCGGTAGAAGTAATTAGTAGCACGTCTATAAACATGTTTAAAAATCGATTAGATGCATATGGTGATAGATTTGGTATAGTTTAAGGTAGTAAAATTAAGGCCTTGTGGTTCGGAACCCACGTAAAATTGTAGGTCCCCTCCGCCACCACAGAGGACATGCACAATACACAATTACGAACACAGTTAGGTAGACCAGCCATGAGTGGATCCGGGTCTTTGTTGGTCTGAAACATTATAACATATAACTTAAAGAACCACCACTGATATATGTATATATAACTTTTGTGATGTAAATAAAGGATGAAAAATAGCATACTCTTACCAAAGTTGCATCGGTTAACTCTGTTAGTCAATATTTGTGTATTTCTTAACCAACTTCTTGCAGTTTTAAGGCATTAATTGTTTAAGGTACCTTTGTGCTTATTAAGTTATATATATATATAATATATATATACAGGGTGAGTCACGACGAAATGTTATAACTTCAGGAGCTTATAGCTGAAGTCATTCCCAATCAAAAACTTCAGATGAACATAGGTCCGACTCTTAACTATGGAGCTATGGATGTTTGAATTTCAAGCATGCGCATGCGTGACCTTTAAATTAATTGACAGTTACATACCGAACCGAACTAATTACGCAGTAGTGTTGTGTTTCGCAGCGTGCATTTGATGTTGATGTTTCGTGCGTTCAGTATGCCTTTTACGTTTTCAAATGCCGAATATGCCGATATAGTGTATGTTTATGGATTTTGCGATGGAAATACTACTGCTGCTGTCGCTGAATACCAGCGACGTTTTCCAAATCGAAGAATTCCGTATCGACGAGTGTTTAGCAACGTTTTCCGGAGATTATGAGAGAGCGGTTCATTTCCTAGCGTTACTGTTTTATCTGAGCGTCCGTTACAACAAGATGTGACTGAACAAGAAAACATTATTCAGATGGTACAGCGGAGTCCTCATGTTAGTACGTGAAGGATTTTCACACGTCTTAGAGTTCCTCAAACGAGAGTATGTAGAACGTTACACGAAGAAGACATGTATCCATACCACGTACAGCGCGTTCAGCACCTCCAACCTGGGGATCGTGCCCAACGCAACGACTGGAGTTTTGTAATTGGCTCAGTGCCGATTGACAATTGCATCGATACATCTTGTTCTGTGATGAGGCTCAATTTACCTGCGACGGTGTCAACAACACTCGCAATTCACATGTGTGGTCAGAAATGAATCGTCATGCCATTGTAGAAAGTAATTTTCAACATCGGTTCAGTGTCAATGTGTGGTGTGGTATTCTCTACAGTCAGCTGATTGGTCCTTTTATTTTCGAAGGTGGTCTTACAGGTTACATTTATCTACGATTTCTGCAAGACGAACTGCCGCCACTGTTAGAAGATGTACCTTTGGCAACATGATTGCGAATGTACTTCCATCAAGACGGAACCCCTCCTCATTTTAGCCGTACGGTGAGAACGCGTCTCGATGCTCACTTCCCTGGTCGATGGATCGGTGGTAGTGGTGCATAAAATTGGCCACCCGGGTCTCCGGACCTAACCCCCTCTAGATTTTTATTTGTGGGCAGTGGCGGTCCTGGCATTTTTGGCGCCCTAGGCGAGATCATGCAAAGGTGCCCTTCCTCTGTCAACAACACACTCCCCTTCCCTCGGTGCATAACCTCTGCCGCAATAAAACACACTGAACACATTGTCTTTAAAACACAAAGCACCTCCTTCATTTATTGTTCTTAGCTACAAGTAAGAACAAGTTGTTTTGAAATAACAACTACAAAGAAATCTTGTATGAATAATAATTGAACACTCAATAAAGATTCCCACATATATTGCAAACAAAATAAATATTCCAATGTATATTGCACACAAAATAGATAGATAAAAAACACTAATAAATCACACAATGCAGCTTAATAAAGGAATAAGATTGCCAGCTAGCAAATAACCGAATTTTAAATTTGTTTGGAAGTTTTAGGTCTAGTTGTATTCCTATTAAAACCTGATCCTCCTGGTCTTCCTTGATGCAAATTCATCAATGATGTCATCATAGGAAATCTGCTCAGAAACTGCATGGTTAATGCTGATGACAGCAAGACCACTGAGGCGGTCTTGCATCGTGGTGGATCTCAGGTAAGTCTTGATGAGCTTGAGCTTGGAAAGTTTTTTGCATTTATAATTCAATGAAAAATTAAATCATTCAAATAGTTATATAATCTCGGGAATTCTGGGGAAATTTTGTTGGGTGTTCTTGAGATAATTAAAAATGTGGAGTGGTCACACTGATAAGTACATGTTAATAACAGCAGAAATCTAGTTAAGCCCAATACTAAAGGGCCATAAAGGGTAGGTTATGGTGAGGGTGAGGGGTTTAAATTAAAAACCCAAAATCTGACAGCACAAACATGAAGCAGACAAATTTTAGAAGTCATTTCAGCAAAAAAATTAAAAATTGATGATTTTTGCCTAAAATAGCGGATTGCCAACTTAAAGTAGCAAACTTATCTTGATTTTACAATTTAAAAAAGTAACATTAGGTATAAAAATGAAACTTAAATAAAATGTTCATGACAAACCTCTACTTCTCGATCGCATCTCCTCTTCCTCTTTTCTTCTCTTTCTTCCCTGTGCACCTGACGGCTTCGTCCTCTTCAACATGATGCTCGGCCAGACACGACTCACTGTAAACTCGAACACATACGAGACTGTGGAGTGGAGAAAAATCCGTTGCTACCTACACTCTAATTTACTTTGCTTGATTTTAATAATTATACAGTTTTAACTGCTACCTGTTTCATTGCTTGTTTATTTTAATGAAATAACTTTTAATTTAGTTTTATAAATTGATTTTTACAAGCAAAATCGATGCCTATCACCAAGGATAAATATCTATCTCCAACCGGGGTTGGTGAGACCGTGAATTCGTGAATTTCTTGAGCCCTGGACTGGAGCCTGTTTGAGAAAAAACAAAAAAGGGCGTGCTATGTCGCCCCCGCCACCAATTGGCGCCCTAGGCGGCCGCCTATATCGCCTATGCCAAGGACCGCCACTGTCTGTGGGGGCGCATGAAAAAGCTGGAGTACCAGAGAAAAGTGGAAACACGAGATGCACTGCTCCGTCGCATTTTGGATGCTGCAGCCCTCATAAAGGACAATCGCAATGAACTAATGCGAGCTACACGCGCGATTCACAGAGGAGCCTCGATGTGTATTGAGGCCGAGGGTAGTCATTTTGAACAGTTATTGTAAATTCATGACTAAAAACTGTAGCAGCTATTTGTTCGCTTATTCTTATTTTTAAACATTCAAATATCCATAGCTCCATAACCGTTAAGAATCGGACCTATGCTCATATAGAGTTTTTGACTGGGAATGACCTCAGCTATAAGCTGCTGAAGTTATGACATTTCGTCGTCAGTCACCCTGTATAGCTAAGAGTTAAGTTTGCTCTTATCCGTGCTATCTTTTATGTCACTTTCCTCCTACATGGAAAATAGCTTCTGCTGTGTTGCAGGAGATGTTTTTAGGGTTCAATTTAGATTAAAGTAGGTTAGGTTAGGGTAGGTTAACCTAACCTAACCTAAAATAAAATTTAAAAAATTGGGCTTTTTAATTAAAATCCTAACGAGATGGAAACTCGAAAAAATAATTATTATATACGATAAAAGAGCACATTCTCTAAACTTTTTAATGGATCCCTTACCTCCTTAAACGCAAGCGTAAGTGATGAAAAACCTGAAAATATAAAAAAAATTACATGTAGAAGTTAATATAACTTCATTGACCACCGTCAAAAATGTAAGGGGATTTGAACATATATATATATATATGACTTATGCATGAGAGTGAGGTTCCCTGCATTAACAAACGCCCCGTCATCTTTAAGGACCGCTCTTGAAACGTGCTAAAAAACGGCCCCGTGCGGCGTGGGTGTGCAGGCCTCTCCGGCTAGGGCGCCCTCAAATATACTTCATAAACATCCCTGTGATCTCCCCTTAACCTAACCTAACCTCTCCCATTAAATACACCTGAAATGGACTTGAGGCTCTCTCCGCGTGATGTCATCAAAACCAAACGGGACTTCCAAGAGCAAGAGATCCGCGAGTGAGAGTCAGAAAATTTTCAAATCGATCCAAATCTGTCGATACTTTTTACCATGCTACTAGCACTTCATTTTATGAATCAAACTTCACGCATTTTTTTTAAATTTAAAAACATTAAAATCTTTGTAATAAATAAATGAAGTTAAATATACAACAAAAATTTTATTTATTGACAATTATACGTTGTCAAAAAGGATTTTAAAATAAAAGTTTCCAATATTTTTTTGTATTTTCAACATTTTCTACAAAAATTTTGCGATTACAGAATATTTTCATTTCAGTCTGTATAATATTTATTTTGCGCTATTTTTCAGTTCTTTATCTCCCTTCTGGCCTTTAAAACGCACTCTCTCTCTCTCTGTCTCCACACACACACACACCACACACACCACATATATATATATATATATATATATATACAGGGTGGGCCGTAAGTTTCAATACATAGGAAAAATAAACATTTTTTTATGGACAACCATTTTTATTTATATAATATGCTCTACATGGTTGCCATTGTTTTGAAAACACATTTCAATACGTGTTCCCCACTGTTGATGAACACGCATTAGCACAGTTGACGTTATGCTTGTAATGGCGTTGGTGATACGTTCCTTTAGATGATTTATGTCTCGTATCTTTTCCTGATACACCATGGCCTTCAAGTGCCCCCAAAGATAGAAATCAAGGGGGGTGAGATCTGGGGATCTGGAGGCCACTCCACAGGACCACGCCGACCAATCCAAGCATCCGGAAACTGCTGATCCAAATACCGACGCACTTGAAGACCATAATGAGGTGGAGCTCCATCTTGCTGGAAGTAAACTGGGAAGTTACCTTCCTCGTTTAGCAGGGGATGGGAAAATCTCTTCTTGCAACATGTTAAGATACCTTTCGGCATTAAGATTTCCACTGACAAAAATTGGTCCAATAATTCTGTCACCCCATATCCCGGCCCACACCATCACTTTACCGGCACCTTGCATTTTCGTCGGACTCAGCCAGTTAGGGTTAGCATTACTCCAATAACGTATGTTTTGCCGATTAACCTCTCCATTGACGTAAAAATTTGCTTCATCAGTAAACAAGATCTTACGTCAAACGCATATTCTTAGGGTATCTGAAACATAAAAACAAACGTTTAATTTTTCCTATGTATGGAAACTTACGGCCCACCCTGTATATATATGTGTGTGTGTCACTCCCTGTTTTAGCTGTTTTATTATATTTGCTAATTTTGCTAATGTATCATATATACCAATATTTACCCAATATAACATAGTTGTAATAATGTAATATATATATATATATCTATATATATATATATATATATAATATATATATATATATATATATATATATATATATATATATATATGCACTAAAATCACAGAATAACACGTGATCTTATTAATAAGCAAACAACCACAGGGAAAAGGAAACGGAAACACGAAGTCCGAGCGCTTTCGTGATATATTCACATCTTCAAGGAGAAACAGAAAGATGTGAATATATCACGAAAGCGCTCGGACTTCGTGTTTCCTTTTCCTTTTCCCTGTGGTTGTTTGCTTATATATATATATATATATAATAAAATATTGGCCTGTTGGCGGTAGGCCTACTATACTAAAGTAATTGAGGTAAAAATGAAATATTTAGACAGGGTCATCAATTTGGTCTTTCGACCAAATAATCAATATATTTATTAAATGGGACAAAAAGAGCTTTGTTGTTTTGGTTTAATTAGCCAAATAAATAAATTATTTGTTCAAAGTGAATAACGGTTATTTATACAGAATTGTGCAATATTATAAATATTCATGACTTACAGGATGGAGTGATTTTATGCAGGCAAGAATTAAATAATGGAGTGATGCTATCGACAAAATTTATGGTAGAAAAATATATATTCGGTATCTAACAGACAACAATAATGAGCCTACTTGCGGTACTTCAAATAATAGAAATACAGGGTGTGTGTATAAAGTAATGCGAGTGAAGAGACAAATCTGATTTAAACTGGTTTGAACTAGTTTCAACTTGTTTTTTAACTTGTAATGTACCGTTGTTATAAGGCACATGTAATAAATATTACTTGTCCATATTCACTTGCGTTAATATATTTCGAGTCGGATTTGTCTCTTCACTTCCTTTACTTTAGGACGAGATTGTAACACCAATCGACCAGGGACGTACTCCAGTGGGGTGGGGGGGAGGACGTTAGACAGAAGATAGGAAGTGCTAGAACTCCCGTTTCTCCCGTCACTGTCCCCCGGCATGCTCTCAAACACACACTTCTCTCCCTATTCCTCACTCTATATATATATATATATATATATATATATATATATATATATATATATATTAAAAACTGTATAATCTTTTCAAAATTAACAAAAAAATGGAACCAACTTGGACCCATGGGGAGGGGACCATAAATGTCACCACTTCTGGCTCTCCCACTGCCGATACCGGGAACGCAGACCCGGGCAGCGGGGCATGATCTGCTACCACCCATTCGAGATGTTCTGGGCCTCTGCTTGATTCACTTTTCAGAAACTTGCATCATTCGTGGCCTCGCTGAAATTCAGATGTCTGGGAGGACTGACAGCAACCACGTTTCTATACTCTCTTACTTTCTCTACACTCAATTTCACTCCAAAGGTGGATGTTCTTTATATGTACGCAATGACCTAACTACTTCTCGTATTCCCAAACAGGAATCCTCAGAGTTCTATACCCTCTGGCTATTGCTTACATGCTAATCTCAAACTAAATACATCTGCGCTCTCTACCTTTCTCCTAATTCTACTGACTATCTAAAATTCTTTGACTACCTCACTTCGAAAGTGGAATACATTCTTTCCCGCTCTCCCTTTGCTGAAATCTCCTTTTTAGGAGATTTCAATGTTCACCACCACCTTTGGCTTTCCTCCCATTTCACTAACATCTCTGGTGAACTAGCTTACAATTTTTCTATCCTAAATGACCTAGAGCAGACTGTACAGCACCCTACTCGTATCCCCGATCGCCCTGGAGATAGGCCTAACATTCTGGATTTATTTCTTCTTTCTCATCCTTCTTCTTTGTGAAACTTTTTTCTCCGTTGGGCTCCTCCGACCACAATCTTATATCTGTTTCCTGTCCTATCGCTCCAGTCCGGCCTTTGGATCCTCTCAAGAGGAGGCGCCTTTGGCACTTTGGCGCCGTTGATTGAGAGGCTCTTAGGCGATGCTTCTCTGATTTTCCATAGAATGATTACGACTTCCATTGCCGCGGCCCTTCCGAGTGTGCTGAGCACATCACGGAGGTGATTCTCTCAGGCATGGAGGCGTACATTCCATATTCTATTCCTACTATTAATGCAAAAAAACCTGGTTTAACTTTACTTGTTCTAATTCTCTCCGCAACAGAGAAGAGTCTTTCAGAGGGTACCGTCGTCATCCAACGCCTGACTCTCACTCAGCTTATATTTCTGCCCGGAATCGTGCAAAATCTGTTCTTCGACTCGCCAGAAATTCCTTCATCCGACAAAAATGTGAAAATCTATCCAATTCTAATTCTTCTAGGCCCTTTCTGGCATCTAGCTAAGAACCTCTTCAACAAATTTACTTCCTCTTATTTCACTCCTCTTTTCCATTCCGACGGCTCAGTTGTCGCCTCTTCTCCTAACAAAGTTGAACTCTTCGTTCAGACTTTCGCTTCCAACTCAACCCCGACGATTCCGGTGTTATTCCTCCATCTCCTCCTCCCTCTGACTCTATTATGTCGGAAATTAGAAAGGCGTACGGTTCTGATGGTGTTCTTCTTGTTGTTCTTAAGAACCGTGCTGACACCCTGCCTAGGCAAATTGTTCCGTCTTTATCTTTCATGTGGTAATTTTCCTTCCTGCTGGAAGTACACTTTCAATCAGCCTCTCCCAAAGGAGGGTGACCGCTCTCAACCCTCCAGCTATCGTCCAATTCCTTTGATTGCTTGCCTTTCTAAAGTTTTTCAAGCTATCCTTAATATGAAGATTCTTAAACACCTCTCTTCTCACAATCTTCTTTCAGATCGTCAATATGGGTTCCGCAAGGGAGGCTCTACTGTCGATCTTCTTGCATATCTGTCTCTTGGCCATCCTCCTTTCCGGATTTCGGCAAAATCTTTGCTATTGCGCTTGATATATTAAAAGCTTTTGATAGAGTTTAGCATATATCTTTAATTTCGAAACTGCCCTCTTTCGGTTTCTATCCTTCTATCTGTGCCTCCATCTTTAATTTCGTTTCTGGCCGATCTATAGCTGCGGTGGTAGATGGCCACTGTTCTCCTACAACTACGAACAGTGGTGTTCCTCAGGGTTCTGTCCTGTCACTCGCTCTTTTCCTTTTATTTATTAATGATCTTTTAATTCGCACTTCTTGTCCTATTTATCGTATGCCGATGATTCCATTCTTCATTTCTCCACCAGCTTCACAAAGCGTCACTCCCAACAGTTACTCCATGATTCGTGTAGGACGTCTATGAAACACCTGACCTCTGATCTTTCTGCTATCTCTGGATGGGGCAGAGAAAACGTTGTAACTTTCAGTGCCTCAAAAATTCAGTTCCTCTACCTTCCTACTCGTCACAATCTTCCACACGACTATCCCCTTACCTTCAGCAACACACAACTCAGTTCTTCCTCTTCTCTTAACATTCTTGCCGTTTCCTTTTTTTGTGATCTCTCCAGGAAAGATCAAATATATTCTCTTTCCAAAACGGCTTCTAAGAAGTTAGGTGTGCTGTACCGCCTCCGCGGTTTCTTCACCGCAGCTCAGTTGTTCTCTCCATGCAGGGGTTTTGTCCCCCTGCATGGAATGTATGGGGTGGCTCAACCCACGCAGCCGTACTTGACCGGGTGGAATCAGACTTTTCGTTTCACCAATTCCCTGCCTCTTACTCACCGTCTTCAATCCCTTTCTCTCCGCCGCATTGTTGCCACATTCTCTCTTTCCTACCGCTATTGTAACGGACACTGCTCTTCTGAACTATCTAACTGCATACCTCCTCCTTTTCAGGAGAGCACGCAGCACCATACTTTCTAGACTTTCTCATTCCTTTTCTGTCCAACTCTGTAAGGCAAGGGTTAATCGGTATTTTTAATCTTTCATCTACTGAACCGGTAAACTCTGGAACAATCTTCCTCAATCCGTTTCCCCCTGTCTGTGACCTCTAATCTTTAAAATGCAGCGTGTCTAGGCATCTCCAAAGCCCTGGACCTTGAATTTGGCTCTCTTCATCTTTTATGGGGGGTGCACTTTTCCGGCCACTCGCCCTTGGCCCCTCCTTCCTGCAGAAAGAAATACTTTATACACACCCGATTTGCGAGTGAGTTCGTTTTAACGGTATTGAACATTTCTTTAGGTTAATTCGGATAGAGAGAGTTTGTAGGAGTTATAGGCTTGGTTATATGAATAGCCTATCATGACGTAGTAAAAACACTGTCGGCCAAGTGAGTTGGTGGCCTATGCAAAGTTTACAGACCTGGGTTTTGATGATGAAGATAGGCTATGAAAACGGGAGAACCTATGAGCCGGCTGGTTGGTGCAGACTTGAAACCAGATTCAATTTTGCAGGAATGATGATGCTACGACGACGGACGAGATAATTGTAGGCCCGCAACGGTGATACACTTCATGCAGGATCAAGCTGAGTTTCAAAGGTCGGAAGGACGGAGTGAAGCAGAGGACCGTACGAATGAAGTCGAGTGACGTTTGGGATCACCGTCGACGGGGGGCGCAGCTTCAATGACGAAGGTCAGAGAACTGAGAGCGAGTGGGGATCAATTGAAACCGTCTCGTGCTTTTCTAACCACTCTAAAGGCGTGATTGTTTGGCGCAAACTTTTCGGAAGACAAAGTGAAATCTTCATTTTTATGTGGGCTTTTGGCCGCGTGTTTGAATTTCACTACTTGTTTATTCCTATAACTCGTGAGGAAAGAGGCAAAGGAAAAGGAATTTCTGTTATGCCGCTGCATATATATATATATATATATATATATATATATATATATATATATATATATATATATATATATATATTGTAGATGACGTTGAGGATGCTTCGTTTAAAGTTCTCACGATAGATTCCTGTTTTATTACGTTGAATTTAACTTTGAATATTTAAACTAATTTAGACCCGAGTGACTTGAAGCCACGAAGAACAACGACTTTTCATACACTTTATTTGAAAAAAACATTTTGTACATAAAATTACATACGAAATTGTGGTCAACTCTAATCGAGCCCTTTTTCCAAACTGCCTCAGTATTGTTACGTAGGAATAGGGACCCTGAACTCGACTTTGCTCTGAAGAAGCCAGTTTTCCCGATGTTCTGCAAGGACTCCAGAAGAATCTATTTAAAGGAAGTGCTCAAAATGACCGCCTTGCGCTTGAATACACGCGAAGTATTTCAACGTTGTCAATAGGTATCACGTAAACGAGGGATTTCAGATGACCCCACAGGTAAAAATCGAGTGGATTCAGGTTCGGGGAGCGAGCAGGCCACGCAATGGGTCCTCCGCGGCCTATCCATTTATCAGGAAAATGGTCCTCCAAATAGTCTCTGACTACTCGACTAAAATGAGGCGAAGCGCCATCATGCATAAATCACATATGACGTCGGACACCAAGAGGAACTTCATCTAGTAAATTATTCTTTAAAAAATTGGAATAGGATTCTCCTGTTAATCTTCCTAGCAAAATAAAAGGACCGATTAAGTTGTCGGCAATAAGTTCTGCCCATACATTAATACTAAATTGTTGTTGGTGCCTTGACTGGATGATGGCATGCAGATTCTCTTCGGCCCAGTGATGAGTGTTGTGAAAATTGATCACGCCATCTCTTGTGAAGGCAGCCTCATCTGAAAACAACACGGCGGATAGAAGAAGAGGATCGCGAGCACACTGCTGAAGGAACCAAGTAAAAAAAAGCCTCTCGTGGTGGGAAATCAGTTTCAGTAAGGCCTTGTACTCTCTGAATGTGATATGGGTAAAGCTGTTGTTCCCGTAAAATTCTCCACACAGTTGTGTATCTTACACCCTCTGCTGCTGCTATCCTTCGGGTACTGACACCAAGATGTTCCTCCACGCGATTCAGGATCCGCTCCTCCAACTTAACAGTTCTGGCGCTGATTGGTCTACCACCAACTAAAACTTGCTTGTTGAATAATCTTGTATCATATCACTAATACGCTCGTCTATTCTCTGAAAGGTCTTATCTGGCAGACGGCGATTCGGAAACCTTTCCGCATACAGACGTCTTGCTGCGGTCGCATTACACTCGGCAAGTCCATACACGAAATGTATGTCTGCCATTTCTCTGTTTGAATAAGCCTCCATTCTCACTTCATATGCACGCTATCAATGAATAGCACAAAAACTTTTAAGTTTTTTTTTACACTGGACTGCACTTATTCACGGTAAGAAGTTACGAATACGAACAGTGAAACATCGCGATGCACCTATGATTGACTGATGGCTCTACACTCAACGATATTGAAACATGTCATAGAGTGTACGAAACATCACAATCAGCAAGGCCATATGTGAAATAAGTCTCGTACACACTCACAAACATTGTCGGCAAGCAATGTTTGTAAACAGTTTGCGGAAATAATTGCTGGAACACAAAATTGACTGTAACTCGGAAACAAAGCTATTTCGGGCATGTGTTTATATAAACTTTTTTCATTGTTCTCAGGTCCTGAATCCATCCTGAAAGTGCGCCCCACATGTTATGAAACACCCTGCATGTATATATATATATATATATATATATATATATATATATGAAAAGGTTTATTGGCAGACAATAGTTCATATAACAAATATTAATAATACAATGACAGTTCATATTCTAAGGATATAAATATACATACAAGTGATTAGAAATATATATATATATATATACATATATATATATATATATATATATATACAGGGTGTCCCATAAGTCTGGCTTTATAGGAAAAATAATAAAAAAAGGCAAAACAAAAGCTTTTATTTACAGAACGTGCTCAATATATATACCATTGTTTTCAATACACAAATTCAGACGTGATACCCAGTCAGCAAGCACACGGTGAATGATGTCAGGAGTAATGGTGTTACATGCCCCAATAATGCGCTGCCGCAAATGTTCAACACTCCTAATTTTCTCTGCGTATACCAGCGCTTTCAAGTGGCCCCAGAGATAAAAATCTAGTGGCGTGAGATCCGGGCTTTTAGCTGGCCATTCCACAGGCCCTCGACGTCCTATCCAATGACCAGGGAATTGTTGGTACAGGTATTCCCTTACTTGGGTGCTGTAATGTGCAGGAGCGCCGTCTTGCTAGAACCATGTTGGGAAATTTTCTTCTTCGTTCAAGACACTGGGAAATGCTTCTTCCTTGAGCATATGTAGGTAGGTGCCTCCAGTGGCATGTTCATCGAAAAAGAGGGGGCCTACGATGCGATCCTTCCAAATGCCACACCATACCATCACCCGAGATGCACCTTGTTCCTTTGAAGAGGTATACCAGTGAGGGTTGTTTTGAGATCAGTAGCGGGTGTTCTGTCGATTTACCTCACCATTTCCATAAAAAACAGCCTCGTCACTGAACAGAATGGTGGACGGGAAATTGGCATCTCGAGCATAAATTATGGTTTCTAGAAATAGAAAAATATGAATTTCTCCTATGATGCCGGACTTATGGGACACCCTGTATATATATTTGCATGCCTCACGGAAACTCATCTAAAGGACTGCCAGGCGAACTGTGAAAACTGTGAGTTCTGTGTTGACAAAAAAGAAATACAAATTGACAACTATAACATACTCCGAGCCGACAGGACAGTGAGACGTAAAGGAGGATGTGCTATTTTCACACGCGAAAAGCATATGGCAGAAATGACTATGAGTACCTCAAACAGCTACGTAGACTCTGTAGCAGCAAAAGTTGAAAAAATAAATATGGTACAAATTGTAATATACAGACCACCAAACACGCCGACCTCATAATTTTCAGATTCCATTACAGAGGTAAGAAACTATGTAAAAGATCTACACTCTCCAACTCCAAATATTTTTCTCTATGGTGATTTTAATTTCCCATTCATAAAATATAAAAGGAGAGGAAAAAATATATGTATACACCAGACAAGAGGGCACAAGGGAAGACCAGGAGCAGGTAAGAATGCTACTAGCTCCAACTGATGAATTTATGCTAACGCAAGAAATAACAGAAAGCACAAGAAAAACAACTGCCTAGATTTGGTATTCACAAACAACAGGAACCTAATTGATTAAGACTAATCCAGGCCCCACTACAACTTACACATGTTACCATACACAAAGACATAGACACAATAGAACCATGAGACACATACAGAAGTATAATATTAACATATTACAGTACAACGTACATGGCCTCACAAACAAAATCATGCAGCTTAGGGAATTCGTACACAAACAAAACATTCACATAGCACTTACACAAGAAACAAAACTAAAACGCACACACAAAACACCCACCATCCCTGACTTCCCGGCGATCCGTCAAGATCGTACTGGGGGTCACGGGTTAGACTCATCACTTACATACGTAAAAGCATTAGCTACACTGATGCCACCCAAAACATTACAAATACAATCCAAGCAGATAACACGATAGAAGTACAGGCAGTTAACATTAAAACACGCGCAAAACACACCACCATACTAATCAACATTTACATCCCACCAGATAGTTCACCTCAGGTGCCAGCCAATTACAATCCACAGTTACACAATCTGGCCTCTCTCACTAATGTCATCTTAGGAAGAGACTTCAACGCTAAAGACACTAGTTGGTACCTGCACAACCAAAGCAACACCAGAGGCGCCAACATAGCCACACAACTAAATAGCCTCTTCATTCTTAACAATACAGAAGAACATACACACATACCACATCAAGCAGGATACTCAAACTCCTCCCCAGACTTAACGTTCTGTTCCCCCTCACTAGCAACACACACACACTGGAGAACCGAAAAACAACTGTCATCAGACCACCTGCCCATCATCATTACAACACGTTCTACACTCTGCCCCAGCCTTAGGCACACTTACAGAAATTACAAGAAAGCTGATTGGGAACAGTTCAAAATACAGACTGAGGAACAATTCACCACGCTAAACAGCACACCCATCATAAACATCAATACAACACTCAAGACATTTAATCAGATCATCAATAATGCAAACAAATACATACTCGAAGGCAACATTAGGAAATACAACCAAAATTACACTAGACTCCTAGAGAAATAGCCCACCTCATAAGGCAACGTAACAACCTCAAACATAACACACAAACACCACACACAGAAGCCATAAAACAGCTTAACACAGAAATAAACAACAAACTCAAAGAAAAACAAACAGAAACATTTAGGGAATTCAAATCAACACTAAACCACTTCACAGATACATCCAGACTATACAAGACTATAAACAGCATTACCCACTCTAACAGTGGCATTCACACCTCACACGCGGCTATCTGTCGCAGCCAAAATAATATCCCAACATATACACAACAAGCTAACACTCTAGTTAATCACTATGCAAAGATAAGTCACCTAAACATAGTCAACAACCAGAAACACGCAGACAGACAAACAACTAGACACAAGAAAACCTACAGACTCGACACGACCATTACACCCTTCAATACAGCCCAGACCACAAAGATCATCAAAAACATTAGGAATTCGAAGGCTACTGGACCAGAAACATATCTAACATACACCTAAACACTTGGTCCCACAGGGCCTTCTCCCTTCATTCCCTGAGGAGGTATACTTCTGAATACACGAAAAACCTTGGAATCTTTTTTGTTTTTCCCTGTGGGTTTGCATCAATATATATATATATATGTATATATATATATATATATATATATATATATATATATATACACACGAGGGTACTTCAATAAGTATCCGCACTTTTTATTTTAGTGATAATATAGTATATATAATATACAGGGTGGGCCGTAAGTTTCCATACATAGGAAAAATAAACATTTTTTTATGGACAACCATTTTTATTTATATAATATGCTCTACATGGTTGCCATTGTTTTGAAAACACATTTCAATACGTGTTCCCCACTGTTGATGAACACGCATTAGCACAGTTGACGTTATGCTTGTAATGGCGTTGGTGATACGTTCCTTTAGATGATTTATGTCTCGTATCTTTTCCTGATACACCATGGCCTTCAAGTGCCCCCAAAGATAGAAATCAAGGGGGGTGAGATCTGGGGATCTGGGAGGCCACTCCACAGGACCACGCCGACCAATCCAAACATCCGGAAACTGCTGATCCAAATACCGACGCACGTATTTAAATTTTCCTATGTATGGAAACTTACGGCCCACCCTGTATAATCGTAATAACGAGCCAAACTGAGATTTGTAGGCTTATTTAGGCTAGCAACAGTATAGGCTTATTTAGGGTAGCAACGGTATAGGTTGATTTAGGCTACTCGTAGCTGTCACATATCGTACGAGTAGTGAGCATGGCTGCGCCGCCTTCAATTTGTACTCAGGAAGAATAGAGATCCATGGTTCGTTTTTTGTGGGCACAAGGTGTGAAAGGAGCTGAAATTTACACGCGTTTAAGTGCTCAGTATGGGAATAATGCGTTACCACGGCGAAGTGTGTACGAGTGGATTCAAATGTTCAAGGAAGGTCGGACATGTTTGACAGATGCTCAGCGCTCAGGACGACCGTCAACATCAACCAGTGGTGACAAGCAGGAAGAAGCCAGAGCCAAGATTTTCGATGACAGAAGATTAACAATAAAAGAAATTGCATCTTCATTAGACATCAGTCAAGGGTCAGCCTATTCGATAGTTCATGACATTCTTGGCTTTCACAAGGTTTGTGCAAGATGGGTGCCCAAACAGTTGACAGAAGAGCATAAGCGTAATCGTATGGACGTCTGCTCTCGTCTTTTGTCGCGGTATCATAATGAAGGTGAAAACCTTTTGGAGCGCATTATCACTGCAGATGAAACCTGGATCCATCACTATGAACCAGAAAACAAACGACAGAGCATGCAATGGAAGAATCCAACATCTCCCGTTGCAAGGAAGTTCAAAGTGCAGCCGTCAGCAGGTAAAGTTATGCTAACACTAATTTGTGATACATGAGGCCCTATCCTTGAACATTATCTAGAGCGTGGAACAACAGTAACAAGTGCATCGTATTATGGCATGCTTCGGAATGAGTTAAAGCAAGCAATTCGCATAAAACCGGAGAAGATTGTCGGAAGGTGTTATTCTGTTACACGACACTGCGCTCCCTCATACCGCTGCACAGACTAGAAAATGCCTTCAAGAACTTAAATTTGAAGTTCTCGACCATCCAGCCTACAGTTCAGACCTGGCACCTTCGGATTTTTACCTGTTTGGACCACTAAAAGACGCTTTGAGAGGTCAGCGATTCCAAGGCGATGATGACCTGAAGGAGTTGGTGCAAGATTGGCTACGCACACAGCCAAAAACATTCTTTTGTGATGGCATTAGGAAGCTTGTAGATCGCTGGACTAAGTGTATTGAGAAACAGGGAGACTATGTTGAGAAGTGATGTGTTTATAATCTATCAGATGTGAAAATAAAATTGTGAAAATAAAAAGTGCGGATACTTATTGAATTACCCTCGTGTGTGTGTGTGTGTGTGTGTATATATGAGAACTCGCGTTACATTTTACATGTTAATAGTTCTTAAATGTTTACGAAAAAATTTTTTTATTCAGTTTTAAAATAATAGGATTAACATTGAATAGGAGTTTGACTCAAAATATGATCCGAACAATATTTTTTCAGTGCTTCTGTAATCTTCACCATACACTGTGTGTATATATATATATATATATATATATATATATATATATATATATATATACACAGAGCGTTGACAAAAGTAAGTGGACACTTTCGGATTTTCCATAGTTTCTGCCTGTTTCGCAAATCCCGCAAGATGAAAATCATCGAAAGAAAACAACAATTAATTAACGCATAAGAATAAATATAATTAAAGAAAAAGAACGAAAAATTAATGATGTAAAGAAATAAAGGCATTTATTGGAAAGGAAAAGAGTAAATTTGATGTCCTCATTAGCTGATCTTTTCCCGTGTCTCAGCTACCCTGTGAGCGATCCAGCCTGCTCTCAAACACACAGTTCTCTCCCTATTCCTCACTACATGTACACGCGTCTCGCACTCTGCATAATCTTTTTAAAATTAAAAACAAATGACATCAACTTCAAGAGCCTCGGAGTCCCCTGGGGAGGGGACCATAAATGTCCCCACTTCTGGCTCCCCCGCTGCCGATACCGAGAACGCAGACCCGGGCAGCGGGTCTGGATCTGTTCCCGTCCATTCTGCAACATTCGTGGCCTATTCTCAAATTTTCAATCTGTTGAACACCACCTCTCCTCCTCTAAACCTCATCTTCTTTTCCTCACTGAAACTCAGGTGTCTGGGACGACTGACAGCAACCCCTTTTCTGTACCATCTTACTTTCTCTACATTCAGTTTCATTCCAAAGGTGGATGTTGCGTATATGTAGGCAATGACCTGACTTGTTCTCATATTCCCGAACTCGAATCTTTCGAATTCTATACCCTCTGGCTACCTCTTACATGCCAATATCAAACTAAATACATCTGCGCTGTTTACCTTTCCCCAAATTCTACTGACTACTCAAAATTCTTTGACTACCTCACTTCCAAATTGGAATACATTCCTTCCCCCTCTCCCTTTGCTGAAATCTCCATTTTAGGAGATTTCAATGTTCACCACCACCTTTTGCTTTCCTCCCATTTCACTGACATCTCTAGTGAACTAGTTTACAACTTTTCTATCCTAAATGACCTGGAGCAGATTGTACAGCACATTACTCGTATCCCCGATCGCCTTGGAGATAGGTCCAACATTCTGGATTTATTTCTTACTTCTCATCCTTTTTCTTACTCTGTGAAACTTTTTTTTCCCTTGGGCTCCTCC
Source organism: Bathynomus jamesi (assembly GCA_023014485.1). Taxonomy (NCBI): domain Eukaryota; kingdom Metazoa; phylum Arthropoda; class Malacostraca; order Isopoda; family Cirolanidae; genus Bathynomus; species Bathynomus jamesi. The sequence goes on from JAJOZX010000939.1 coordinate 342,913, forward strand.
GATCACAATCTCATATATGTTTCCTGTCCTGTCCCTCCAATTCAGCCTTTGGATCCTCCCATGAGGAGGCGCCTTTGGCACTCATGTGTGGGGTAGCTCAAACCACACAGCCGTACTTGACCGGGTAGAATCAAAGGCTTTTCGTCTCATCAATTCCCCGCCTCTTACTAATTGTCTTCGCCCTCTCTCTCTTCGGCGGAATGTTGCCTCACTCTCTCTTTACTATCGTTATTATAACGGACATTACTCTTCTGATCTCTCTAACTGCATGCCTCGTCCTTTAAGGAGAGCATGCAGCACTAGACTTTCTACAATTTTTCATTCCTTTTAGTGTCTAACTATCTAACGCAAGAGTTAATCGGTATTTTCAATCTTTCATTTACTCAACCGGTCAACTCTGGAACAATCTTCCTCAATCCATCTTTCCTCCTGTCTATGACCTCCCATCTTTCAAACGTAGAGTGTCTAGGCATCTCGAAAACCCCGGACCTTAATTTTGGCTCTCTTCTTCTTCTATGGAGGGCCCTTTTGCGGGCATTTGCCCTTGGCCCCTCCTTCCTGCATAAAAAAAAATTAAGAATGATCTTCGAAAATATATAATACAAAGAAAGAACTAATTTTCTCCGACTCATCCACCTTAAAAGAACAAACACAACTAAATTAAAAATGATAAAGAACATTGACCCGCAACCAAAGGTAAATGTAATGAATACTGATAATTATTAATAGAAAACAAGAACACGCAGGAAGAATGAACATGAAAGTAAATTAAAATTACTTGAACAGAGAAACCATTTCCTATAAAGAAAAGAAGCATTCAAAATACCAATTGTTGAAATCAGACAATGTTTAAATCCGAAAATTTATTCATGGAAATTGGTTTTAGTTGTTTGTCATTGTTTATTTCGAAACTGAAAATTCATTCGCATTCTGGAATTCATAGTCAATTCCATTGCAGATTTTCAAATTGGATGATTGTCATAAGGACGTGTTACTGCTCCTTTCAATCTGTGGAAGTCACACGGAGAAGTCACGCTTTATCACTCACTCATTCTGATATACACCAAATGTTTTAAATTATTTTAAGCTATTCTTTTGAAGTTGATTCAAGTGATGTAACAGCCATTTCATCGATGTAGAGATACAGACCATTCAGATGAGTGAATTATGGGGCTCACGCAGTTTATTGCGGTTTTATTCTCTCTCTCTCTCTCTCTCTCTCTCTCTCTCTCTCTCATTAAATTTACCGGGCAGAATCAGTGTGAATTGCTTGCCGAATGACAATTATATTGATTTATTGCCTATATTTACTACATAAATATAGACAACAAACCGTAAGAAATTCTTAGTTATCCAATAAATTAATGTGGAGCGTGAACATGGTTTTCAGGAAGAGAAAGTGTGAATTAAAATTTAGCTTCGATTCAGTTTCGACTTTAAGGGAAATGCAAATTTTAATGAAGTCTGTCTGTGTAGTTCTCATTTGAATTTTTATTTTTTATTTTCATGATCAATAAATACCTATTTTGCACATGGAGAAATTTGAATAAACAAAAATAAGATTAATGATGACTTAATTTCCATTGTTTCTCTTATTATAATTTTAATAATAATGAGCACCAATTACGATGAAATAATTCTAATCACGTTATATTATAACTGTCATTCATAACTAATTTACTAAATAATAACCGATACATAGAACAAAGACTAACCGCTGTTTTTAAAGCAGATTAACGGCAATTTTATTTTAAAGACTTTCACTGGAAGGGAGAAATTAAAGGAATTATTTCATCTACCCCAAAGTGCCTGCAGCAAGGTTAGAGGATTAGTATAGCTGAGGTAGATAATTTTTGGCGGAAATTTAATCTAAAAACTTTCAAGAATTCTTTGAGCGACTGAAGAAAATCTACAGAAATGTACGAATAATTAACGTTAAATAACAGTAAATAATGTTTGTTTAAGAGGAACTGAAGTTGTGCAATTGCTTAAAAATCAACTTTTATTCTCAAGGACAGAAATTTGACAGAAATTTAAATTGGCCAAAATTTTTTAAATTTTGTCCCGATGAAAATGGGTTTACCTTTCAACCTTTCAAATGTTTCGTGCGATGATTCTTCATGTCACGAAGATCAAGCTTGTTACCCTTCCTTTTGAGTTGGCCTGGTGAAGTAAAGAGTTGGTTTCTTCACATAGCCAGATACGCCCGGCTCATCTGAAATTGTTCTGAGCCAAGTGTCTAGTCTTTTTTTGGAGATATCCATCGCGACACCACTCGTGCTCCTTAGTTCTTTAGACAGCTGGTTGAACAGTCTTGTCCTCTCACAACAAAACTATTTTCCTTCAGGGCTGAGGATGTTCCGTGTCTAGCCTTTCATTTGGGAACACGACACATTCTTCCTTTTCTACTTTCCATTGTTGTTTGAGTGGTTGTAGTGTTGAAAGTAAGATTAGGGGCTGGTCCTTCCATTATTTCCCAAGTGTAAATAATGGTGTACCTCTCTCTTCTTCTTTCCAGTGAATAAGGGGTTCCAAAAAACCTTAGCTCCCCATTTGCAGCTTACATGTTTACTTATATCGAAATAGTTTTTAGTGATTATAAAAATATATAAAATTCTTTATTTATTGCAGGTATTAAAATTACTCTAGCTGATAAAGTGATAATATAATGGCTTCTCAATTAATTGGTGATTCGGAGAGGCAACGTGTGATAGATCGCATACAAGCAATAACATTTCGGGAAGCTCGTGATGCTGGAGCCACCTTTATAACACGTTCATGGGTTGCCAAAAAGTTGCGAAGAAGTGAGGACTTCGTCAAAAGAAATTGGAATAAAACTTTGGATGAATGTGAAATGGATACAACCAAATCTGGGCGCCCAAATTTGCCACTCTCTCAGGAAACAAAGGACATCATTGAAAGCGGTACGCGTAAGCGGAAAACAGCTGTGCTAAACTTTCTAGAGAGATCGAAGTGTTGAGAGGAAAGATCGTTAGTGGTGAGATCATTCGACTGTACCGTCATAGGCAAGGTTTAAAGCCTTGGCATGAACTTCCAAAGCCAAGAAAAACTCAACTTAACATCGATGACAGAATGTGGTTTGCCCATTATCTTGAAGATTGGGATGTGGATGATTTCATGCATTTAGCTGTCTCCAATGAATTTTTTGTTTACGTAACACGTCGGCCTAACTACCAAAATGATCGAGTGTGGGCCACAACACCAGATGAAATTGATGACAATGAACATTATCGCGAATTATTAAAAAGTCCAGACTGTGTTCGTGTTTGTTTTGTTCACTGCAAAGAAGCTCATATGAGTGCTGAAGCCAAATGTCAGAGTTGGGATGGACAGTATTTTCGCGATATTATTCTATCCCAGCATGTCATTCCTTTTCTAGGAAACCCAAACAATGTTATGGATGTCGATCAGGTCACACTTCTGCACGATAAGGCCCCCTGCTTTAAGGCATTAGCCACTCAACAGTTGTTGCGGAACCATGAGATCGATTTCTTTGGAAATGAAGAATGGCCAGGAAATTCTCCTGACCTGAACGTCTGTGAACACATTGGATCAGTTATAAAGGACAAGGTTGAATGTCTCTTGTTTCAAGAACCTGCAGCAAATCGATTTTCGAAGGATACAATGACGCAACACATTGAAACTGTTTTAGCAAATTTGCGTAACGATCAAGATCTATTCACGTCACTTTTAGCAAGCTACCCAAAGCGAATTCAGGCTGTTTTGAAAGCCAATGGCGGGAACACCAAGTTTTAGTTATTTCTCATTAAATGCAGGATTAAATTCTCTTTTGTAAGGTATGTTTAGTTTTACTGTACCTCTAATGGTTTAGGCCATGGGCGGGGGGGCTAAGGTTTATTGGAGCCCCGTATAAGTTTAATTCACGTAACCTTTCCCAGTAATTTAGTTCTTTGCATCCACTGATCTTGGCTGTGAAGCTTCTCTGAATCCCTTCTAACTGATTAATGTCTTCTTTTTTATATGGGGATGTTAGGACTGAGCAGTATTCCAACTTGGGTATGATCAGTGTTTTCAATAGAGGAATCATTTTATTCCTATCCCTTCGTTTAAAGGTTCTGAGTATCTGTTCAGCTATTCTCTTTGCTTTGTTCACTGCTATCTTATTTTGTGTTTCAAATTTCGCGTCATCAGTCATTACAACACCTAAATCTTTTGCTTTAAAATTTCCCTGAATTTCCTATCCATTTGGGATATACTCGTAGTATTCCAAGGATTTTAGGTCGTCCCTTCTTCCGTACTTTAATAGTTGAAAATTTTCAGTGTTAAATTTCATATTATTGACTTTAGACCAATTGCAGATTCTGTTTATGTTTGTTTGTAGAGATCCTGTATCTTCTGTGTTTCTTATTTTTCTACTAATTTTCGTGTCATCGACAAAGGATGTTACTGTACTGTCACTGGTAACTTCCTCATCGATGTCAGTTAGCTTGATTGTGAAGAGTACTGTTCTTTGTGGCACTGAGCTAAGGACCTCTGACTCTGATGAAGATATTCTTTGAAGTGTAACACTTGCTGCCGCTCACTAAGGAAATTATATACCCATTTTCCTACTTTTCCTGTTATTCCCATATATTTCAGTTTATGTGCTATGATTCCATGGTAACACTTGAGGGGTCGCGCGTCTTAAGGTACCTAAGCGCCACCACAGGCGAAAACGTGTTTTTGGTGGATATCACTATTTTCACCTTTCCTCTATCGCGTGGTTTCGGTTATAATGACCTTACGACACTAGAAGTATGGTTGAAAACCTTATGAAGCGAACTACTTTTTTCACCTCTATCGCCAGCCAAAAGTTCACCCAAAGTTCGGCATAATAAGAAAATAAAAAAAAAAAAAAAATATATATATATAAAATATAAAATATGAAAATCTATTCCAAAAACTCATCAACATCTTCATTAGCATACTTAGAACTCTAATTTAGCCAAAAATGAACGTTCTAGCTCAATTAATAACAGAGATACTATTGCGAGAATATTGTTGAACTTTGGAGGCGATTTCTGGCAAATTTTAATTTTGGTGCTTAGGTACCTTAAGACGCGGGACCCCTCACTTGTCGAACGCTTTCGCAAAGTCTTTGTATATCACATCATAGTTTTCATTGTTTTTGAGTGCATCAATAATGTTATTATATTGTTCCATTAGTTGTGATAGGCATGATCTTCCTGACTAGAATCCATGTTGGTTATCATTTAATTTTTTCCAAGTTTCCAAAAAGTCGTAGATTTTTTTCTCTATTCTTTCAAATATTTTAGTGAGATGAGATGTAAGCGACACTGGCCTATAGTTTTTGGCCTCCGATCGATCTCCTCCTTTATATATGTATTGGAACTATGTTCGCTCTCTTCAGGATGCCCGGTATTTCTCCCGTGTCTAGTGATCGTTTCCATATCCAATATAGGGGTAGGGCGGGTCATGCTATGCATTTTTTTTAAATCAATGGAGAGGGTTGTTCAAATGACATATTTTGGTGTATAGAACACAATTCTGAAGAAAATATTTAATTCTGATAACCCTAACCTACATCATTTTGCAGTTGATTATTATTAAATTGTTGATTATTTTACTATTGTAGTTACCCCAGAATATGTCTTCTCACGTTTTCTATCATGGCTGCTCACGTTATCTCTCATAGAGCATTGTTCTAACTAATTCATATAAACACATATAATGTAATTCATATAATAATAATAATATTTAAATACTCAAATAAAAAGGTGTGCCATTCCACTTAGTTGTAATTATCATACAGTTTGGTATATGAAATATTTTGACGGTTTTCTGGCGCGCATAAGACCATTTTCTGAGCCACCTTTCTCAGAGGCTAGAATGTAACGTTTCAGAACATTCTAAAACGTTTTGTGAAATATTTGAAGTGACTCATGATTTATGAAGCTATTTTACCACCTCGGCTTGCAATGAGGGGATAGATTTAGTGATTATCTACTGATATTTTTTTTTGTTACTGTTCACATGCGAGTATTATTCTGTTATATTTTAGAAAAAGCTATTTCTATGCATATTATAGTGATACATTGAGCAAAATTTAATTAACAACTTTGATTTGAGTTAATATTAGGTGGTTCATTTTTAGTACAACTGAGCAGTATGAGGCCTATTTCAATGTTCTAAAGAATATTTTTAGGATGTGTTTCTTTAGTTTTTTTAGAGTACATGAACAAATTATTTGCATTACAGACAACAGATAAATTAGCATTTTATAACATTTTGAAACAAAAAAAGCATAATGTGTTTAGCATTTGCAGATAAATTTGTTCTTGCCCATTTCAGCTCATTTTTTTTAACCAAGAATTTTGGGCTGAAAAGAGTTAATACCTGTCTGTAGTGGATACTTAACTGTTGTATTATTGTTTTTATTTCAGTGTGAACTCATTAAGAAAATGGCTCAAGTCAGAACAAGGACGAAATCAAGTTCTCATCTGAGTAATCTTGTTGGCACTGGCCGGGAGCTGTTGGTGTCTGAACTGCCAACTGTGAGGGATATCCTGAGGTATGACATCTACTTGAGGAAGCAAAGTGAAGATGACAGGAGGAACTACCCAGTGGACAAGCTGGTGAGTGACATCTACCCTGGTCTGATTTGTCAGTGGAGCAAAGCTAATGCTCTTTTCAAGCCACCTGTTATCAATGAAAAAGTGACCATCATGTCCAAGCTCAAGGAGGTCTGGAATCAGGCAGTGAAGTTTTCTCTTGGGAAGGGCAAACTTGATGCCAAAGAGAGGTTCATTGTCAAGTTAGACAAGTTTTTTGATATTTTGACTTGCAAGTGTCAGATTACCAGTTGTGAGGGGGGAGGCTGTGAGGGCTGTGTTATCCAAGCCCACATTAACTGTTCCTGCAGCAGAGAGAAAAAGATTCCTGTGAAAGATCTTGCCTACATCAAGGGACAGAAAGAGAAGGTTGGAAGTAAGGGACCCCACCAAATAGGGGGTCCTGATCTACCAGAGCACAAGACAGGTGAGGACATTGAAAAGGCAGTGGATGGAAAGGAAGGCAGAGAAAAGGAGAACGAGCAAGAAGGAAAGTGCTGCAGTAGCAGAGAAGGCAGCCAGGAAGGATGTTAAGAGATTTTTGGCAGATGGTGATGAGGATCTGGAATTGGAGAGAAGTGGTGATGAAGATGAGTTTGTTCCTGAAGTTGAGCTCTTCCCTCAAACTGACCCTGAGCCAGCAGCTTTGGCAAAGGTACAGAAAAACTATGATGAGATTCAAAACATTGCCCTTGCTAGTGTAAGGTATGGCATAGGGCTGAGGCCAACTGCAGCGATAGCAACAGCAGCTATGATTGACGCACGAATCATCACAGAAGACAATATAAGTAAAGTGATTGATAAGAGCAAGGTCAAGAGAGCACAGAAGTTGATGAGAGAGCTGGGGGAACAGTTCGAGAAGAAGTGCAGGGAGGAGGGGGGGATCTCTTGCATCCTCTTTGATGGGTGGATTGACCTGACCAATGTGATGATGGAAGCTGAGGGCAGTGACCAATCTTTTCCTGCAAAGATCAAGGAAGAACACTATAGTGTTGTTAGTGAGCCTGGCAGCTACTATCTGTTCCACTTTACCCCAGAGAAAGCAACTAAAGAGGAGTCACATGCGGAGAAGATTGCTAAGGTCCTGTTTGCCTGGCTGAAAGAGAGGGGTTATGATAAGACCTTGTTGGCCATTGGAGGAGACTCAACAAATGTCAACACTGGTGTGAAAGCTGGAGTAATGCGGAAGCTGGAGCTGCACCTGGGGAGAAAGCTGGTCTGGTTGGTGTGCAACCTGCACACTGTTGAACTTCCCCTGCGCCATCTCATTGTTGACCTTGATGGCTCTACTCTGTCAGACAAAAAATTATCCGGGCCAAGAGGAAAGCTCCTTGATTCTGCTACAGACTTTGATATCAATCCAAACTTCACGAATCTCTGTTGGCCCTCCACTGATCAAGCTTCCTGACAAGGTCATTCAAGATCTCTCAACTGATCAATACTATGGCTATAAAATTGTCTGTGCAGTCAGGGATGGAGTACTTCCTGCAGGGCTGGCTCTGTTAGAGATAGGACCAGTAAACCACAGCCGCTGACTCACCACAGCGAACAGACTTCTCAGGCTCTGGGTGTCAAAGCACGGACTTAAAGGAAAGAACCTGAAGATTCTGCAATTCATTGTGGAATTCATCATTGGAGTGTATTACCCATGTTGGTTCAACGTGAAGGTCAATCACTCCTGGATCGAAGGGCCTAGGCACATCCTCTTTCAGCTGGAATGCCTCAAGTCCCAGAGAAAGGAGGTGCTGGATATTGTGATGCCAACTGTGAGAAGATCTGCTTGGTATGCCCACAGTGAAGTCATCCTCCAAACACTACTCTGCTCTGAGGATCAGAAGGAGAGGATTGAAGGGGTGGAGAGAATCCTGGCCATCAGGGGAGAGGGGAACCCGGACACTCAGCTGGGGGACTCCTCTGTTAGGAGCAGAAGGACACCTGACATCAATTGTGATGCTTCCAGCATCGGTGACTTGATCAGCTGGTCAGAAGGTGTGTCAGAGCCACCTCTCACCTGCTCTCTAAGCACCTCAGAGGTGAAAAACTTCATCAACACCCCCATGGAGGTGCGCAACTGGCCTTGCCACACACAAAGCATTGAGAGGGTTGTTAAAATGGTGACTGAGGCTTCTGCTAAGTACTTCTCACAGGAAAAGAGGGATGGGGGGATCAGGGCTCAGGAGACCAGCAGGAAGCTGATGTCCAAGTCTGAGTCAAAGCAGGATTTGTGCAACCTGGCAAAGTTCAAGATGTCAGGAGAATGATCTTTGTAATTATATCCAGTGATATACATGCAGTTCACCTATTAATAAATATATGTAAAGTTGATTTGGCCTTGTCAATATAAATGATTTACCTTATATCTTTTAATATATTATAAAGGGGTTCAAAAGGGTAAAATTGGCAATTTAGAAATACAAAATGATGTAGGTTAGAGTTATCCTATCCAAAAAAGCAGCTCATATTTGAATTCCCCATGTAAAAACACATAATTTAGACACCCTTGATGGTAGGATTTCCTTCAGATTCATGTTGTCACCTGAGTACGACCCGCCCTAATATAGGGGCTCAGCGATTTCATTCTTGCAATTTTTGTTTTGATCAGTGTGGCATTCTATTTCTCCGGACCAGCCGCGGGAGTGTGCTTTTAGTTTCCTTATAGCTTGTATAATATGATCTGTTGTAAAGTCGAAGTCCGTTATACTTTTCCCTTGTAGTCCTTCTTCAAAGAACGTGTTTCTATCGCATATTAATTTATCAGTTTTGTGGATATTGAAAGATAATTCATACTGAGCTCTTAGTCTTTTAGATACCTCTTTTAAATCATCGGATAAGCATTGTTTTCATTTTACAAAGTCGCGTGACTTTTCGACTTCCTTTTTGCAAAATTTTAGAAGTACTTTGAATTAACTTTTATCGCTTCTGTAGCGTCATCTTCTTTCTCTCTATGTTTCTCAATTAGATCCTGTATGACGCAGTCTATTCTCTCTACTTTATTGCTTAATATTTTTTCTGATGTTGTTGTCTTTGTTGTCGTCTTTGTTGTCTTTGTTGGTTTTGTTGTCTTTGTTTTCTCCAAAGAATATTTTTCTGATGTTGTTGTCTTTGCAATTTCTAAATTTTACAGTCACTTTTTTTCCCTCGCTGAACATTGACTTCTTTTGTCCCTCGAACCTGCTTCTCTTTCCTTTCAGGTATGTGACTTTGTCCAGGGAATGGTTTCGTTCAAGGCCCTGAATGTTGGTTAGGATTATTTTTATTTTCTCGTTTTCGTTTTTTTTTTTATGTAGTTCAGATTCGTTTGGTGTTGCATGTTTCGCTGCCCTGTGATCCTTCGAGAATTTTTCCTTCTTTATCTGTTTCAATATTTGTCGTCCGGATATCGCGTGTAATTTTTTTCTATATTTATTCTGTACGGCTCTAGGATCCTTGCATTTGTCAATTGGTTTTGTTCTTGTTGGATGGTGTTTAGTAGTTAAATTGCGTTGTGTACATCTAAAAAATTTGTAGCCCTGTTTGTTGCTGGTTTTGATTGCTCAACTATCGTGTTCCTTTGAGGGTAGTGGTAACGGCATTTTTGCCCGTATTTGCATCTCTCATATCTTGCGCCAATTTTGCAGATACGAAGGGGTTGGAACGTGCAGTTTCTTACAAATTTACAATATCCATTCTTGTAATGGAAGTTACATAACGTGGGATGTGCATAGTTGCACCGCCCATCCCGGTATCTGCAATGCCCTTTTGCATAATATTTACATATGATATTTTCTACGTTTCTAGTTCTTGTCGTCCGTTTATTTTCTATGTTTTTAGTTTTTGTCGTCTTTTTATCATCATCTTCGTTTGGAAGTTTTATTATATCACAGAATGTACTTGTTTCTTTTCTTTCTTTTATAATAGTGTCTTGTTTTCGTGCGTGTTATACAGTATTTTAATTTGTTTCTCTCTCCTCCACACTGTTTTGCTTTGAGACGTTTTGATCATTTTTTCCCCATTTAGAAATTCTCTCTCTCTCTCTTCTCTCTCTCTCTTCTATATATATATATATATATATATATATATATATATATATATATATATATGTAAAAATGAACCATAAATAATTCCCATATTCCTATACTATCTTATTCTTCATTTAATTCTTGTATTCATTTATATAGTTCTTGTATCCATTTTAGAAAAAAGTATCCATTTTAAAAATTCATGTGCTATATGGTTCATGTATTTATATAATCCTGTATATTCTTATATATTTAACTTTATATAATGCCTATACTCATATGTATGTACGTGTGTGTATTCATTTTTACATAAGGACCAAAATCACCCAACGCGAGTTTGGATAAAAATTTTGATTTGCTTTCTACTTTGCCAAATAATTGGTGACCTGTTGTTTTTTCAAAATCTCATAATCATTTTTTTAGATTTCGCTTAATAAGGAATCCTGCTTAAGCTTTGCAATGTTCATATTTTGTATACATTCTCTTTCGTTATAAAAGATGAGATCATGTCTTGCCTAAGCATTAAAATTGTACATCTTAAACCTTAAAATTTTACTCATATGCATATTTTAGTGTAAAGATGCATAGTCCAATTTCCACTTTTAGTTAACTTGACAGATCATGATTACATCAGATCTGAAAAGTCGCGGTTTAAGATAAAAATATGGTTTCATCTTCAAATATTTTGTTTACTCGTTCAAGCCTTACCACAGTAAGGTAGGTTGATTTTCCGCATTTTTTAGATATCGACTTTGGACTAGTCGAGATAGTCAGGGCTTAATATGATAATAACTGACAAAAAATGTCAGATCCCTAGCTTTAAGCGTTTTTTGAGGAAACCGTTTCAAAAATCGTCAAAAAATCGGACCGAAAAATACCGCATTTTCGCAATTTTCGGCCGAAAAAAACATGTTATTTTCATAAAAAATCCTGAAAAAAGTTACAATTTTATTGAAAAAAAAGTATAAAAAACATGTACAGAGTCAAATAGACACATTTAGATCCCAAGATCATCATAATTTTCACTGTAAGAGCCCTTAGAAGCAAAGGAAGGCCTCATCTGGCGGCTGAGGGCTTTGGCCAGAATGTTTTTGTGCCTTGATTCGAGTCCATAAACAGTATGGGAAGCTTCAGATGTCAGCTTCACGGCCCTTTCAACACTCTGAGAATGTGAAGGCAGATCAGGCAGCTCCAGCTTGGTGCCATTCAGCAATGCTTCTTGAAGCTCCTGGTCAGAAAAGTCTTCTGTGAGAGCAGGTTCACAGATGCCACTTTGAGAAAGGTTGATTAGTTCTGACCAGTGGGTAGTTTCAATGTTGATGGCTGTGATCTTCTTCAGCCTCTTCTTGGCTGGCTTCCCACTTCTGAAAGAATAATAATTAATTTATTTTTTACTCCAGTTTAAGATTTAATCCCTATTAGTCTCAGAATTGCTGATTTAAATTAAACTTAAATTAAAAAAAAACCCGAGTTCTGTAAATCCCCACAATCAAATTTTTTTCCAGAAAGAAGGTAAGATTATTTTCATTATCAGAGGGGAAGGGGGAAATTGGGATAAGAAAATGTGAAAAAAAATTCGATTATGGGGATTTATAGAACTCGGGCCTTTTTTTTATTAAATAAATCCCCATAATCAAATTTTTTTTTCACACTTTTTTAAATTAATAAATGCTTACCTGATGGACAGAATTTTCTTGAGAGCAGCTTCTCTCACTTCCAAGTCATCAGACTTCATCATGGAGTACAGCACATTCTCGGGCAGCAAGGCAAAAGCATTGTACTTCAGGTTCTTGAAAGCAACACCCTGGATTTCTTCAGACTGCTGCTTGATCCTCTGGATCATGTTGAAGATGTACAGCTGCTGATTGTGGAACTTGCTGTCCCTTTTAATCTCAAACCAACTGACTGCATACACTTCCACAATGAACTTGATGGCCTGGTAAAGCTTATCCTGTAGTTCTGGAGGGTAAGCACCTCTGGTCCACAGACACATCAATCTAATTGCCAAAGTCAACCATCTTGCATGGTTTAATGGCACAATTTTCCAGGCAGCAAATCTTGGGTTGACTTTGCCCCTGGAAATTCCAAGCACATACTCCAAAAGAAGCCTCTGGTCGCTACTGAGATCATTCAGTGTCTCCTCAGCAAATTCCATGTCATCCAGGGGGCCACTGAGTTTGGTGAATTCCACTTGTGGCAGATCTTGGTAGTCAATTTCACAGAGTTTTCCCAGCGGACCAGTGAAAGCAGTGGGACTTTTGGTACTGCCATCAAGATGCTTGAAAACAGCTCTGAAAGGAAGCTCATTCTGATGGAGTGAACAACCAATGGTGTGCAATTTCCGCTCAATTTTATTTTCCAGAGCTGTTACAAGGCCTCCCTCCCAGCCAGTGTTTGTATTTGTGTTATCAAGGAGGACAGCTTTCAGGGTATGAACACTTAAACTCCTCCAAGACACTAGCAACTTCTTCACCAAGAAGAACTCCAGTCGCACCTTTAATTGGGATGACTCTGTGAGTAAGATATGTTCCACTTTCAGTTCCCGGCTCCTTTGTGGAAGTCAAATGGTGCTCTTGTCCCTTTCCTTTCTTCAGCTTAGTCTCCTCATTTTCATCCTTAACTTCTCTGTACAGCAAAGTGTCCTTGTCAAGTTTCCCATCAAACCCAATACAGACTAACTTTTCCAGACCCTCAATGTGCTTTTCATCACTTTTCACTTTCATTCTAGCTTTTTCCCAGTCCATTTTCGATTTATCAACTATTATCTGTTTCACATCAAGGCCAGGCTTAAGCAGGTCCATAGCTTGTAAGTCCAGGAGGAAGGCATTAGCAAGACTTGCCCCAAGATTGGAAGAAACATCACCCCTGATCAGTTCCATGGCATATCTGGGGGTTTTCAAAAAGCTGTAATCTACACTTGGGTGCCTCCTTGGCTTGAACTCTTCAGCTTCACCACCAGACGGCTGAAATGAAAATAAAAAATAAATTACTAAAGCGAAAATGGGGGAAAATAGGGGAAAAAGTAGGGAAAAATATGGGTAAAAATCGACGAAAATGGGCAGAAATAAGAATAAATTACTAAAGCGAAAATGGGGGAAATAGGGACAAAAAGTAGGGATAAATTTGGGTAAAAATGGGATAAGATATAAGAAAAAAATATATTACCTCTCCTGATTCTCCTGAGCTGGATTCAAAAGAAATATCGGTGCTCTTCCAATATGTGCTCTACCGCGAAACTGTGATCTACCATATTCCAATACGTGCTCTACCGTGAAACTAGCCTTATAAGGCTAACTAACGAAAATATCATGACTTAACCTAACCAATCGTTAGGTCAACTATACGCCCTTGACGATTGGTTAGGTTAAGTCGTGATATTTTCGTTAGTTAGCCTTATAAGGCTAACTAACGTACCTGCTGCTAATCCGAATAATCTAAGGTAGATCACGTATTGGAATATAAATTTTAAGGTAGAGCACATATTGGAAGAGCACCGAAATATCTTGTGAAGGTGTGGAGTCAAAAGTGGTCAAATCCACTTCCTGCTGCTGTTGAATCTGGCTCTGTAATCTTTCTGCTTCAGCTGCAGCCCTCTGGTCTCTCTTCACAGCAGCTTTATCCACAGATCCTAGCTAGAAAGAGCCCTTGGGTCTTATTTTGGCCCTCTGATCTCCCAAGTATTCCCTCTCCTCTACTGGAACCTGAAATATTAAAGTATATTAAATAGCGGATCTAAAATAAGAGATAAAATCCTGAAAAAAAATTTATTATTAATTTCTATTACCAGGGGGGGGGGGGGGGGGGGGGGGGGGGGGGGTGGGGGAAGGAAGATTACAGGAGGAAAATGTGGATATTTTTCAATTACAAGCATTGAATTTCCTTCTATTTAAAAGGCACCTAATCGCACTAAGTTAGGCCAGTTAAAAGTTAAAAAATAATAGCATTACCTTCTTACTGGGAGGACAAGTTCAGATTATGTGCTGTGTTTGACAATTTTCTTTCTTGCACTTCACAGCATTGTCATCACAGGGACGAACAGGTAGCTTACAGGTGTAAGCAGAAATGTCAAAAAGTTTATCCAGCTTTTCCTCCAGATTCTGCTCCTGGACTGTAGAAAGAGATTTCCTGTTTATCTCTTTTGCTTTCTTGAAGCACACTTTATCCACCAATTTCACTACATAATATTCCTCATACAGGGGCAGCCGCGGGTTCACTGCCTGCCAGATATCAATCACATCCTTTGTTATCATTTTAGCAATATCATAGTCTTTCAAGTCCGGGTGGCTGTTTTGGAGGAAATAACTGTACTGAATAACTTGACGGAGGGTAGGAGGCTCTGTTTTATCCAAAGGGAAAGGCTGGCCACTGAATTTTTTGGCACTATCACTTCGAGTTAACCCTGTAGACTTCCGTTTTTCACCCATTTTTATGAAATATCTGAAAATAAACACAATTAAATGAACGCATCATAAAATAACTTAATTTAATACACATTTTATAGGTAAATATCATTAAAAAATACAAAATAATACACTAATAAACAACATCTATAACACTGGTCTGCGTTTGAAATTTTTTTTCTTGAGGTCAAGGTTTTTTTAGTTGTTCTTTTAGAATTTTTGCATGCTGAATTAAAAAATGTAACTCAGTTTGCTCAATCAGGTCAGGTTTTTATGCTATCTCAATTTTAAAAAAATAGATAATTCGAAAATAATCTTTATGAAATTATCAAGTTTATTTTTTTAAAACGGACTTAAATTGACATAAAATGTACAAAGTATAAAAATGGTACACGAGTACAGTTAATGTGGACGAAAGGGCTTTCTCAAAGACTTTCGTCTGTGTTCCACAGCTAGAACGTCTCTCTTGAGGCACCAGCAGTAGTCCGCGAGCATGTTCACATCCCAGCGGCCCTGGTACCTCTCTTCCATCACTCGAATATCCTGGTGGAAGCGCTCTCCTTGCTCCTCGCTAACATCACCGCAGTTGTCCGGAAAGTAGTCTAAATGCGAGCTGAGAAAATGCATCTTTCTGGACATACGTGCACCAAGAGCCTGGAAGCTCTGCAGGAGCTCAGCTCCTCGACAACACGTTCGTACTCTGGAGTTCGGTGGTTGCCCAGAAAATTCGTGACAATGGATTTGAATGCGAGCCAGGCATTGATCTCATTGTCCTCCAGACTTTCGTCGAATTGAGCATCTTTCATTAGCTCCCTGATCTGAGGGCCGTCAAAAATACATACTTTCAGTTTGCCCTCACTGACGCGTGGAAATTTCTGATTCAGGAAAGCGAAAGCTCGGCTTTCTTTGTTGAGTGCTCTGACGAAATTCTTCATAAGTCCGAGCTTGATGTGCAGCGGCGGAAGTAGAATCATCTGCGGATTCACGAGAGCGTGTGACAGAACGTTGTGCGAACCTGGTTCCAGGACATGTCTTGCTGGCCAGTCGCATTGTCCGTAGTGTTGCTTGTCTGCTCGGCTGTCCCACAGACAGAGAAAACAGGGGTATTTGGTGTAGCCGCCTTGTAGACCCAGCACTAGGGCTATAACCTATATATATATATATATAATATATATATATATATATATATATATATATATATTTCTATTTTTTTTTGTAGACACGAACATACCTTTAGGTCTCCGCATATCATCCAATTGTGATGTTTGTACTTCAAAGCAGTTAGCAAAAGCTCCATGTTACTGTAACTTTCAGTCATCTGCACCGAGTGACCCACCGGAACAGACGCGACCTTGTTACCATTGTAGAGTAGTACTGCTTTCAAGCTTCTGCTTGAGGAGTCGATGAAGAGCCGCCATTCTGTAGGGTCATACGCTAAACCCATAGCTGGAATGAGGCCGTTGACGTTGTTACAGTAAACCAGCGAAGCTTCTTCGTCCAACGTGAAATATTCTCGAAACTCTTCTTCGCGGCTGCGATACCAGAAGAATGTTGTTTCTGGAGCTAACAAACGAATTTCGCGAAGACGTGACCCTAGCAACTGAGCAGATTCTTTGGACAAGCACAAATCTCTTGTCAAATCGTTCAACTCAGCTTGGCTCAAGAGTTTGGGTTGACTTGTCTCGGCAGTAGGTTGGTATGTACCAGATATGTCACCGTCATCCATTTCTTCATCTGAGTCGGACGACGAATCAAAGTTGTCGGGCGGTGTTGGAATTGGAATTTCTGGTCCATGAGGCACTGGCTTTATGGCAGATGGCACGTCTGGATACTTTACGTGTTGCTTGTTTTTTCGATTTATGCCTAAAAGGAAACAGATAAAGACAGATAAAGATAAGATAAAGACATATCTCATATATTGTCAGGCATATTTTTGTAAGTATAAAATGAAATTCATACTAAAGTCATACTAACTTACCTTGTAGGTTTGTCATACAGAAATAACAGTCAGTAGTATGATCTCTTCCTTCCCTCCACACCATTGGGACACCAAAAGGTAGACACTCTACCTTCTTGTGGCTCCAGCGCCGCAGACTTTCAACGCACGTTTTGCAGCATATGTGAGGGGCAAAGGCTTTGTCCTGGTCGCCAAGTTTAACTCCAAAGTAGGCATGATAGCTTTTCCTCACAAAATGCGTGATGTTTGACTGCCGGTCTGACATAGTGACTTTACCACAGATGTAGCAGAACCTGTTTGGGTCATTCTTGCACATTCTATTCATGCTGAAAAACAGTAATGACAATCGTAATTAGAAATAAGTTGTGTCTGTTTATTATATAGAGCTTGGCTAACACTTGGCTAAAATGTAAGTCTGTTTTAAAAAAATAAACTTGCTCATTTCATAACGATTATCTAATTTTTTAAAATTGAGATAGCATAAAAACCTGACCTGATTGAGCAAAATGAGTTACATTTTTGAATTCAGCATGCAAAACTTATAAAAGAACAACTAAAAAAACCTTGACCTCAAAAATGACGCAGACCAGTGTAATGCATTTACAATAAGTTTCACGGATCGTTTTGTTAAAAAAGCCGAATTTTAATTGATTATTTTCATGAAATAAGGTCCGATATTTTGTTTGTTTACATTGCGCGAATGTCGCGCGCGCGATTTTACGCGTAAAATTCGGCAATTTTACAACTTAAAAATAATTAACAATCTTCAAAAAATAATCATTTTCACAAATATGAGTTGGTGCAACGTTTTTTATACATTAATACCTTTCTATCTAGACTAGTCCAAGATCACAGTTCTAAAATCAACCTACCCTATTTCCACAGCTAAAAAATTTACTTTATTTTCGAATATTGTGCAAAAATAATGCAGCCTTTTTAGCATTTAATAATAATGATGTTAGCAGTTTTGGAGTATATAAACCCCAGTAAAAATCTTCCATTGTCATTCAGAAGCTAATTTAGAGGCTGAGCACTACCTGTACATTTTAGCAGTAAATTACAGTAAAGATAGTCTCTATCTTATCCTTCGAGCCTTGCTCTCTTCAGAAGAATTTAGTCATTAAACTTTCCGGATACGCTATAAGAAGAGTCCGAAATCTTCAGCATTTTTAGTAAGTCTTCCAGAGTCCTCCGAGCCACTATAGAAGAACTCGGAGAGTAATATAGAAGAAAACTACTACAAGTCACACATCCGTTGTTGCCACCTTTAACCAGGATCTTCACAACTGACAACTTCTGCATCCAGGAATCTTCCAGTCTTCCAGACCCTGGAACTAGAACCAACACCCAGTTGACCGGCGTGTCACGACTTCTAGTTCTTCACATCCACCCTTGAACCGGTGCGTCACGACTCCAAGTTCTCCACGCCTAGTTTTCATCCAAGAACAAGTGGCCAGCAAAACACGTCTTCAGTTCACGTCTCTAAGGATTTCACCGTAGGAATCTTGTTAAGTACAAAACTCTTTTTTAAATAATCTCTAAACATTTGAAAAGTCAGTATTATTAACAGTTAATATTTAGTATTGAGCCAGAATTAACACAAAACACAGTGAACACTTCAGACACCAGTGATACATTTTTTTTATTGAAAACAGTATTTTCACAGAATTATTGTCACAGATTATTGTCAGAGTTATTTTCAGTTATTTTCAGTTATTTTCACTATTCTAGTTAGTATAGTATAATTTTATTTAATGTACCAAACATAGTACCAATAACTTGTTTACATTTTTTTTATTATTATTTTGTTTGCAATCTTTTCAAATTTTCCCTAGTTAGGCAAATTGTTGTGCATTTATTTTTTTTAGATAGTGTAGTTAGGAAAACCCCTTAAGTGATCATTCCATAAATTAAGATCGGTCAAGCAGACCTAATTAGAACACATTAATAAGTACCTTCACATATGAGCGATTCAGACGGTGCGCTTTCTGACATCGAAAATTTACCTACACCCATTTTTCCACCTACCCCGCGCCCTTCAAACATACTCCCAAACACACAAACTTCAGATCCAGAGCAAACCAATATGTCTCAGTCTCAAACCCCCGCCCCAGCATACATTAACTTAGGCAGACTAGTAAACCTTCCCCATACTGTTTTTATTTTTAAGGGGACCATAGATAATTAATCGCTTTGTTGAACCACGCGTAAGACCTTGGATTGAATCTTTAGAGCAACATTTCTTACGCGAAAACATCACCGATGATATAAAAATTAGGGAAGCAAAAAGATTTATCGACCCTAAAGAAGGGAATGCTCATGACACAGTCACCTACGTCCCATCAATTAGCGAAGCTACAACATGGGACGATTTTAAACAAAACTTATTAGAATTTTTTAAAGAAATAACACTTGCACAACCCTTAGCCACGTTAGAAGCAGTCTTCCAAGCTAAATGGAAGAAAGAGGAACACGAAGATTTAAACAATTTTATTACACGAACACATAAACTTGTAGGAGAAGCCCTCCGTGCCGCAGAAAATGCATGTGGCATAACTTTCACTTCGAAACAAAGAAATCTAATAGTAGCAACAACTATTTACCAAAACCTACCCGGAGCACCTAAAAAAAAGTTTCAGGAGTTTTTAAATGTTGACAAACCTGTAAGTGTAGCCATAAACAAAACACGGGAACATTACCCCGATTTAGCAAACCAGAACTACCGAAAGAGTAGAGAAACCCCTGTACATTACATTCAACAGCAGCAGCCACAACACCAACAGCAACAACAACAACCCTATAAATCGAGGCCAATGCAGGGAACACCACCCCAGAAACAAGCCCCCCAAACCCAGAATACACGCCCTCCTCCACAGTGTTTTAACTGCGATAGCTTTGGGCACATGATAAGTCAGTAATTATCCCTCTTATTGCTCCCACTGTCACGAACATGGTCATCGCCGTGGCGATCGCCAAAAGTGTGCTGATAAAGCCCCTGCAGGGTATAGACCCCACTTTCAGAAACCAAACCACCCACGTTCCCAAAACGTATCCCAAAAGTCATCCAATCCCCAGAAACCAGTCCATTCCCAGCCTCAGTCGAACCACCAACCCAATAGATTACGACCACAGGGTCAACCACACTCTTACCCCATGTACAAACCTCAGTACAACCAGCAAGGTCAGCTAGTTCGGTACGTAGAAGTACCCGTGGAGGAATCATTTTCCCCAGAGTACAGTTTTCAAGAACACCCTCCAGCGTATGGTAATCCCGTAGAATATGACCCAGGTCCTCCCATAGAAGACCATTCGAGCCCTTTTTTAGACCCTACATTGGAGGCGGCAGTTCAACCTCCTCCCTCCTAAATTACAGTAATGAACCCAGATACGCACACAAACTCCCCATCAGGATAATAGGTGCGGACCTCCTAGATTTAATAATAAATTGTAGCACCGATAACCAAGATTTAACTGCTCTCCTAGATACAGGAGCACACGCGACGTTAATTAAGAAACAATGTGTAGATGAATTATTAGAGAGTACAAATTACAAATATGAACTTAAGGCACCATCCTGCCAACTCAGAGGAGTTACGGGCACACCCATACCTACATACGGAGAAATTGAGTTATATTTAGAAGTTGGAAACGCGGTATACCCCGCGAAATGTTGTATAGTGGACACAGTCGCCACCTTTCAGACAGATATCCTACTAGGTATGGATTTTTTTAACCGGAATCAATGGGAGATTTACCCAGCCGGAAAGTTAGTAAAGTGTCGAAATAGGACACACCATCTCCGTGAGAATGACAGACAGCTTAATGCTAATAGAATTAGTTCAGTTCAGATTTCCGAAAGAAATAGGAAACCCCCTCCACTTGATAGCAGTTCAAGTCAGCCGGTTGCATCCAGAGGGACAACCGCTCCAGAAATCAGACCCCAGGGTAATCAGTTCCAGTTGTTGAATCCAGTTGGATCAACACAGTCAGTTTCCAGTCAGTCAGTTTCCAGTCAGCAGCCAGTTTCCAGTCAGCCAGTTTCCAGTCAGCCAGTTTCCAGTCAGCCAGTTTCCAGTCAGCCAGCTTCAGTTCAGCCAATAAGGCAAATTTTAGTCGCCGAACCAGAGTCAGATTCACAATTTTTCATATGCCCTACCGAGCATATAACAGTAGCACCTTATGAGAAGATTTGTTTCCTAGCAAAAGTAGTTACAGTCAAGGAAAATTATTAGAGTCAGAGCGTACTCTGATTACAGAGAAAAGTAATTTCAAAAGAGATGTTCTTATTGCCCAAGTCCTTAGTCAGAGTCAGAATTCAGCTATCCCTGTTGTTTGTTTAAACAAAGGAAAAAGTCCTATAGAATTAACTTCAAATCAGAAAATAGGAACTGTTTCCACAGTAGAAGTAGATTCAGATTTCCCCATCAGTATGATAAATCGTGTTTCCAGTTCCTTAGAGTTAAATCCTTCAGTATTAAAAGAAGAATATAAGAAATGTCTGGAGCACTCCCTTCAGGAGTCACCAGCTTTACAGGATCCCAAACTAATGGAATCACTTCTCGATTTCCTGATAAGAAATAGAGATGTGATTGCCCTAAAAGGAGATCCTCTGGGCCGAACTAATTTGGTCCCTTTTGAAATCAAGTTGGAACCCAATTCCAAACCCATTTTCATTCCTCCCTATCGGGTTCCACATTCCCAATTAGTCACTATTGAGGAACACATCAAGGACATGTTGGAGCAGGATGTCATTCAGCCTTCAGCTAGTCCCTGGTCCGCTCCTATGATTCTCGTCTCCAAAAAGGACGGAACATCTCGCCCTTGTATAGATTTTAGACGCCTGAACAACATTACCATCCCAGACCGTTTCCCGATTCCAAACATGCAGGAAACAATTCTGAACGTAGGGAAAGCGAACTTTTTTTCATCCCTCGATTTAGCATCGGGTTATTGGCAAATGGAGGTCAGTCCCGAATCTCGGGCATTGACTGCTTTCTCCACTAACCGAGGCCATTACGAATTCCAGGTTTTACCTTTCGGAGTCCGAAATGGGCCTGCTAATTTCTCTAGGTTGATGAATATAGTCCTTTCCGACCTATTAGGTGTCGAAGCTCTCGTTTATCTTGACGATATTATCGTCTACAGTTCGGACATAAAAACACACTTTCAACGCCTTCAGAATGTGCTATCACACTTGAGAAAAGCACACCTTAAACTGAAGCTTGCAAAGTGCAATTTTTTACAAGAATCCCTGGTATACCTAGGATTCCTACTCTCGTCCACAGGAATTAAACCTGATCCAGCCAAACTCGAAGCCCTGGAAAGGTACCCTGTACCCAAAACCATCGACGACGCCCGTGCATTTATTGGTTTTGTCGGATTCTATCGGAACTTTATCCCCCAATTTTCAAATATTGCTAAACCCATTACTAATTTGTTCCAGAAAAATTCGAAATTTAACTGGGAATCCGATCACCAACATGCCTTTGAAACTTTAATTAATAAACTAACCTGTCATCCCATTTTACAATATCCTGATTACACAAGACCCTTCATCATAGCCACAGATGCTTCCTCCTATGGACTAGGAGCCGTCCTGTTACAGGACGTAGACGGTGTGGAATTACCCATTGCTTATGCCAGTCAACTTCTCTCTGCACCTCAACGGAATTATTCCACTACGGACCGAGAGGCCCTAGCGGTATATTGGGCTTTGAAAAAATTCCGAAATATCGTCTATGGCTACGATGTAACCATCAAGACTGATCATAAGCCACTCACGTACCTCTTCAAGGACAAGCTACTTGAAGGACGATTGAGTAGATGGGCTCTGTTGATTCAGGACTTTGCAGCAAAAATCGTATACAAACCGGGAAAACTGCAAGTTATTCCAGACGGATTGTCGAGACTCAAGCCCGACGCCCAAGTGAATAAAATAGGAATTCTTCCTGTGTTCGACTACGAGTGTCTGCAATACTCCCAACAACAGGACCAACACACCCAAAACCTTCGGGCGCGCCTGGAACAAAAGGAACCATCGAAGGTAAAAGAACAGTACAACCTCAAAGATGGGCTCGTACATTTCAGGAACGAAGATGGAAACGACCTCGTGGAGATACCAAAGGATCTCGTCGATATAGCCATTGGACTTTGTCACGACTCACCTTTGTATGGACACATGGGGCCGGATCGCACCATCAAGAGTCTTTTGGAGCGATACCACTTTCCCGAGATGAACAGAAAGGTACAAGAATACATCGCCGAATGTCCGTCGTGTTTAAAGCATAAGGGCAACGTACCATCCACAGCTCCGATGCATAAATATCCAGTATGCCAAAGGCCCTGGCAAAGAACTGGAATGGATATACTGGGACCATTTCCCAAAACATCAAAGGGAAATCAGTACATCATTGTGTTTACGGACCACTTCTCGCGTTACAGCGAAGTAGCCGCCATTCCAGACCAGACCTCGGAAACTGTGGCAAGAGCCCTAGTGGAACGCGTCATCCAAAATCATACCACTCCTTCCATCCTAATCTCGGATAACGCCCTTAGTTTCACTTCCAAACTGTTCGAGTCACTCTGTAACATGTGTAAAATTAAAAATACACACATTGTGGCATACCATCCGCAGGCAAACGGCTTAGTGGAAAGGCACAATCGAAAGATCTTGGAAGCCCTGCGCCACGTTGTCGATGCATCCTCCCGTACATGGGATGATTCCCTTCCCATGGTACAAACAGCCATCAACAATGGCTATAATGTGTCCATCGGGGACACCCCTCATTTCGTCCTCTATCACTACGACAAGCGTCTACCTTTTGATTTGCCCGACCAAACCGACCCGGCAGTTCTAACATCTTCCGAAATGGCAGAAGCAAATCAGCAACTAGCTGAACGATCTTTCAAGATTTTTGACATAATCCGCTATGCCCTCGACCAACGAAACCAACAGATGGAGCAAGAGCAACATAGGCGTCATCCCCGTCAACGGACTATAATCGTCGGTATGCGATGTTATCTGAAGAGCGTGAAACCGCCAGGTGCTCATCGCAAATTATACCCAAAATGGGATGGCCCATATAGGATTATGAAAAACCTCGGAAAAAATCGTTATGAAATCCTCGACCTCCGGGATCATTCCAAACTAAAGATCATTCACGCTGACAATTTGAAGATAGCTTCCGAACAACACCTTCCCAAAAAACAGCTGCCAGGCGTTCGAGCCGCCTATCCTTCAAAAGGTCAAGATATTAACAAATCGGGCAGGGATCAAAAAACTGAAGTGGTCACCGCGGGAACCGCTACCCATGACGAAGATTGGTACCTCGTAATACCACCAGTACTCGAGGCAATCTCTGAACAAGAGGAGGCCCCAGAGCCAAGCGTCCCATCGGACCCAGACCCTGGAGAAACCCCTTCGAGAGGATCACTCAGTGGAACTCCACCATCTCCTCCAACTCCACCATCTCCTCTGTCACCACCCTCACCGATTGATGATCGACGCACGGACCCTACATACCGCCCGCAAATGCATCACCCACGTGAACTAGAACCTTCACATAAGAAACGAACCCGCTCAGAATCCGAGCTCAACGGTCGACCCCCATTGCCACCAAAACGAGGCCGACCCCTTCGCCCACAAACACAAGTATCCACACAACCACCCCAGCTCCGTATAACCTAAGGCGTAGAAATGAATAAAATTGTCCCCCTTATAATTTTCCAAATTATTTACTCTTGTAGCCTAGCATTAAAATTTCTACCGGAGTTGTTATAGAAAAACTTGCAGAAGGTAAATTTTTGAAAGGGCACGCAGACCTTTATATAAATTTGCAACCCCCTGCTAGAATTAAAATCAATCTCCTTCAGATACAAACCCAATTAAAAACGTTTGAAAGTAAAGTCCAGAATTCTTTCCAAGGAAAAGATCAGATTAGTCGCGTTCTGTTAGAAAATACCCTCGAAAATATTCAAACTACAGCACGCGCCCTATCAGAAATATTAGCCTTACCATGGATACAAACTGAAACTAAAAATTCAGAAAACTTTAACCAAAGAAGTAAAAGGGGACTGATAGATATAGGAGGGAAACTGTTCAAAGGTTTATTCGGATTAGCAACCGAAGAAGATATTAAAAGAATTGAACTTAAATTGAATCTCTTCGCGCGAAATCGACAATATAATGGACACATGTTAGAACAAACTATTAGGTCATTACACGAAAACAATCGCTTCCTCCACTCCCTTTCGGACAGATTCACATACCTTGAATCCATGTTAGCTCAATACAAAGAACACAAAAGATATCTAGAATTAATAGAGATAATGAACCTACAAGTAACCCTAATCGATAAATACTTACAACGAATAACTACGATTCATTCCAAGGTTTTGCGTGCAACCCAGCTAGCCCATGGAAAAATCACTCTTTCCACCCTAATACCATGGGAAACTTCAGTCCTTGATTCACACCGCCCAGTCACAATTAAAATTATCACCCATATTCCCACTCAACCACACTAATTACCCCAATTTCTAGAATACACCTGGACTGTACATGGACCACGCCCCTACACATACCTCATAATTATACCATTTTTCGATGTCCTCACTTATGACGTATATAAATTTCACCCTTTCCCAACACCCTACCAAAACAACTCTAATGTCTATCGATTGTATTTACCCACCGTACCACCTTACCTTTTCCTCACCAAAGATCTCAGCTTATTCTATGATGTCAGATAGCGACGTCCGGCATTGCCGATTCCCGCAACCAAATAAACAACTCGTCTGCCCTCCACTCAAACCAGTTATTCTTCCAACTACTAGGTCTTGCTTTATCGACTTAATTCGTGACCGGCATGCCCCGTATGTTCATTTAAAAAATTTATTCCCCTAAAACCATCCAACTACGAATTGGACCAGACATCTGGGTTTCTTTCGCGAACAGGACTGCCGCTACTCTCGAGTGTCCATCGAATTATTCCCTCATCACAATCCCTATGGTTATTCGGCTACCAATTGGTTGCTCCTTGCGTTCAAAAGCCCTCCAAATATACAACCCGTACAAGGTTACCCTTAATAACTCATACCCATTCCCGTCGCAAATTAAATTTAAACCCGTCATAGAGATCTTAAATCTCTCCATAAAACCTGTAACCATCCTACCCGAACTACATGCCCCTGAATGGAATGATCAATTGAGCCGGTTTAAAATTTCGGATGATAACCAAAAAAACCTCTTACAAATACTACAACCGGTAACCATTTTCTCAACATCTGCCGTTAGTATCATTATTGTATGTGCTATTATCCTCGGTATATTTGTGGTGAAAAGATCATTCTGGGAACAAAGAAAACCAAGTGACACGGAACATGAAACTATTTATGCACGACCAAGAGTGCGTACCCAGACCACGTGAACTAGACTTAACCACCCGACTTATGTTGTATATAAATCTGTATTATAAAACCCATAGTTATCATCTAGTTAGCATTAGTTAGGATGTTACATTATTATATTAATATCATTCTAGAGGGAAGAGCCCTGTAAAAATGAACCATAAATAATTCCCATATTCCTATACTCTCTTATTCTTCATGTAATTCTTGTAGTTATCATCTAATTAGGATTAGTTAGGATGTTACATTATTATATTAATATCATTCTAGAGGGAAGAGCCCTGTAAAAATGAACCATAAATAATTCCCATATTCCTATACTCTCTTATTCTTCATGTAATTCTTGTATTCATTTATATAGTTCTTGTATCCATTTTAGAAAAAAGTATCCATTTTAAAAATTCATGTGCTATATGGTTCATGTATTTATATAATCCTGTATATTCTTATATATTTTACTTTATATAATGCCTATACTCATATGTATGTACGTGTGTGTGTTCATTTTTACATAAGGACCAAAATCGCCCAACGCGAGTTTGGATAAAATTTTTGATTTGCTTTCTACTTTGCCAAATAATTGGTGACCTGTTGTTTTTTTTAAATCTCATAATCATGTTTTTAGATTTCGCTTAATAAGGAATCCTGCTTAAGCTTTGCAATGTTCATATTTTGTATACATTCTCTTTCGTTATAAAAGATGAGATCATGTCTTGCCTAAGCATTTAAATTGTACATCTTAAACCTTAAAATTTTACTCATATGCATATTTTAGTGTAAAGATGCATAGTCCGATTTCCACTTTTAGTTAACTTGGCAGATCATGATAACATCAGATCTGAAAAGTCGCGGTTTAAGATAAAAATATGGTTTCATCTTCAAATATTTTGTTTACTCGTTCAAGCCTTACCACAGCTAAAAACTTTACTTTATTTTCGAATATTGTGCAAAAATAATGCAGCATTTTTAGCATTTAATAATAATGATGTTAGCAGTTTTGGGGTATATAAACCCCAGTAAAAATCTTCCATCGTCATTCAGAAGCTAATTCAGAGGCTGAGCACTACCTGTACATTTTAGCAGTAAATTACAGTAAAGATAGTCTTTATCTTATCCTTCGAGCCTTGCTCTCTTCAGAAGAATTTAGTCATTAAACTTTCCGGATACACTATAAGAAGAGTCCGGAATCTTCAGCATTTTTAGTAAGTCTTCCAGAGTCCTCCGAGCCATTATAGAAGAACTCGGAGAGTAATATAGAAGAAAACTACTACAAGTCACACATCCGTTGCTGCCACCTAACTAGAACCCCCGTCGACTTCGAACCAACCCAGGCCATAGACGGAGGGGTTAACATATATATATATATCGTATATGGAAAATATTTTAACTCCAAATCAACACCATCTCTTTTTTTCGTTTCAGGAAACAAATTTTGGAATGGTTCCCCTCATGAACGTTGTAGAAAAAGGGAACATTTTTCCTGTTACGGAATCCAGTCTAATATTTTCTTAACTTTTAATAACTAAAAAGAAAAATCCTTAGAAATTGAAAATTATAAATTATACACACGCTGCCTAAAATGTCTCATAATGACTTTTCCCCAAAAATATTTGGTCATGTTATTAACCTCTAAATATTCGTTTTATTATAAATCTTGTCACATACTAAATAATAATATTTTAATCACAATAAAATTAGAACTATTAAAAAAAAAAATTAAAATTTAGAAGAGAAATTAAAATTAAGACTAAAATTTAAATTTAAAGAAAAATTGCTACTTTGATTCATAACTTTGGATATTTTGAAATGTCTTCGAAATATAACGTTTTTAGAAAGGAGCAAAACTTTATGTAAATTTTGAGTCGCGAAATTGTTTATGTTTGCAATCTTTTAGTCCTTAAGATGAAAATCGTGTGTGTTTCAAATGTTCGTATAAAAAATAAATATTAAGAAGGAAGGATTATTATTATTATTATTATTAGTAGTAGTAGTAGTAGTAGTAGTAGTGGTAGTACACACACGGTTGGTCTTGTTCAAATTGCAATACTCGTTTTAAAAAAAATCAAAGTAGGACTTTCAGCTCTCTCTCTCTCTCTCTCTCTCTCTCTCTCTCTCTCTCTCTCTCTCTCTCTCTCTCTCTACTAGGGGATAGGGTGTGTGTAGTTTAGGAGACTTCAACTGTCGCGGCATAAACTGGGAAGACAGGACTGCTGATACCGAAGGGAGGAGGCTAGTTGACCTTGCTGATGAGAACTTCCAGACTCAGTGAGTCAAAGGGCCTACACGAGGCGAAAGCGTTCTCGACTTAGTATTCATGACCGATGACAACCTCGTCACTGACCTCACCGTTGACAAATCGTTGGGCGGGAGTGATCACGGTCTGATTAGGTTCTGTGTCTGCGTCCCTTGGGTGAAGCGTAGTAACTCGAGAGGCAGTAAGCTCGATCTACGGCGGGCAAATTTTGTTGGTCTCAGGGATAGCGTAGGTGAGATGGGGTTAGAGAATGGCGGCGATGTTGAGGGAGTGTGGAGTGCATTCCGGGACTGGTTTATGGTGCTGCAGTCTGCTGCCATACCCTCAAAACCGGTCAACCCTGCTTCAACACAGCCTAAGTGGTTCAGTCGGGACATCGCTTCGGCTATCCGAAATAGGAAAGCTGCTTATAGGAGGGCGAAGGTCAATCGTCCCCATGAGAACAATGTGGCGTATGTCCGCCTGTGCAGGGAAGTGAAGGCGAAAGTTAGGCTAGCCAAACGTAACGAAGAACTCCGGATGGTAAGCCTCTGCAAGGGGAATCCTAAGGAGTTCTTCAGTTATGTTAATAGTAGAAACCTCCGACGCGGACCTCCGACGCGGACACCGCTAATGTGCTGAATGAGTACTTTGCGGGAGTGTTCACCAGGGAAGACACCCGCGTCATCCCCGAGCCAGGCGTCAGGCACGAAGGTGCTGGCCTGGATAGTGTTCGGTGTATCGCGACAGTCGTTGCCAATAGAATAGATAAACTGAGCGCGTTTAAGGCTCCTGGGCCAGACCAGTTCCTCCCCAGAGTCTTGCGGGAAGTACGCGACCAGGTGGCTCCCCACCTGACTACAGTCTTCAACAAATCGTTGGAGACGGGCCAGGTGCCTGGTGACTGGAGGGAAGCCAACGTGACCCCCATCTTTAAGAAAGGGGATCACGAAAGTCCAGGGAACTATCGTCCCATTAGTCATTAGTCTCACTTCGGTTGTAGGTAAATTATTGGAGGGGATAATAGCGGATAGGATTGTTGACCATTTGGATTCCTACAAGCTGCTTGGGGACTCCCAACATGGGTTTAGACGGCATAGGTCGTATCTCATCAACTTGCTGGAGTTTTTCCATGTCATGTGGAGAGAGTACGATAAGAGTAGGCGATTGATATACTTTATCTTGACTTTCAGAGAGCCTTTGATAAGGTACCTCACCGCCGGCTAATGGCCAAAGTCCGCGCGCTGGGTATCGGTGGGGAAGTAGGTAGCTGGATTAGAAACTGGTTGTAGAATAGGCGGCAGAGGGTTGTAATTAACGGGGCTAGCTCGGGTTGGGCCTCGGTCACTAGCGGGGTTCCTCAGGGTTCCGTTTTGGGGCCACTGTTGTTTATCATTTACATAAATGATATCGATGATGGCATCGTCAGTAGGATCGCCAAATTCGTCGATGACACCAAGCTTGGGGGCCAATGTTGGGACGCCCGAAGCGATCGAGCAACTACGTGCGGACATATGTAAGATAGGAGAGTGGTCCGAAAAATGGCAAATGCCGTTTAACTTCGGTAAATGCAAGGTCATGCACATTGGTTACGCCAACCCCAAATCGGACTACTCCATGTTGGGGAGTAATATCGAGGTCAGTGATTTGGAAAAGGACTTGGGTGTGCTAATTAGCAGCAACCTTAAGTTTACCAAACAGTGCGTAGAGGTGGAAAAGAAAGCCCAGAAGCTGTTGGGTTATATCAGGATGCAATTTCGATTTCGGAACAAAAGGATTGTGCTCTATCTGTACAATTCCCTGGTTCGGTGGCACCTGGAGTATGCTGTGCAGTTCTGGTCGCCCACGCAGAAAAAATATTGACATGCTGGAGCGAGTCCAGGCGAGGGCCACAAAGTTAATCCCTTCCGTTAGGCATATGGGCTACAATCGACGCTTACGCGCCATGAATTTGTTTTCGCTGGAAATCGGAGGCTGCGCGGTCAACTCATCGAGGTTTTTAAGCTTTTATACCGGTTCAACGATGTCGATTTTAGAAGCATGTTTATTTTAAATGATAACTCAACTCGCAACAATGGTTGGAAGTTGGATTTGAAACGGTTTAGCACTAGTGGGTGTGGGAATTACTTTACTTATAAGATCTGTGACACGTGGAACAGGCTACCTTCAGAAGTTGTGAACAGTTCCTCTGTGGATCAGTTCAAGAAAAGGTTAGACCGAATCTTGCACACTATTTGAGGGTGTACGAATTTTTCCCTGGCACCCGTTGCCATTGGTACCTCCTCGGTATGGCCGCAAGGACTTTTGAGGTACTTATTTTCCTTGTAACTCTCTCTCTCTCTCTCTCTCTCTCTCTCTCTCTCTCTATATATATATATATATATATATATATATTATATATATTATATATATATATACATATATATTATATATATATATATATATATATATATATATATATATATATATATATATATATATATATATATATATATGCCGCGCTATGTATATATTGTAGTAATCAATCTTCTTGTTGAGTTTTAAGATTCAAAAGAATACTGCACCATGGTTATTCAATACCTTTCAGTATTGGAACAGCGCTACATGCCATTTTCCTTCGAGATGAGAATGAAATGAATCCATCCACGGCCACACTTTCAAATGTTTGAAGAAGGCTGGTGAGAGAAAGGCGTAATGTGATATCTCAAACGAATAAAGATTTCCCATTACAGTATTTGGTGATTGATACATGTTACCAATTCCCTTCAAATAGCTGTATTTGCTTTTCTTTCTAAATTTTTATAAAGTTCATTCTAAATACAAATAGGGGTTTCGTTAGACGTTTCATTGTCCCAATTTTGTGATCTTTGAAATGTCTAATTCATTAGACATTTCAGCAAATCAACTGAAATGTCTAAATTGTCCCAGTTTTTTAAACAATTAAAAAGACCAATCCGAAGTGTCAAATGAAATGTCTAATGAACTGTTTGACAATGAAATGTCTGATGCATTAAATTTTAAGGATTTTAAGTTTAAGTATTAAGTTTAAATTTACATAAAAAGAATCGCTTTACAGCATTGCTCTTAAAGACTTTTGACTTTCAATTTATATTCCTTTCTTCTCGTAACTGATTCTCTATCACTATCAAATAACTTCCTGCAATTTACATTATCAAAGCCATTTATTAGTTTTAAATATGATATTTACTCTAATTTGTTCTCCTATAAGTCAATGCTTTTTCCTCAAATATTTTACTTAATTCTGGATTCACTCTGGTTGCTTTATCCTGATCCTTTTTCAACTTATTAATATGTTGGATCACCTGAAGATCAGGTCCCCCAGCCTGAACCTGGACGTAGGACAAAAGCCCCCTAGGACAAAAGCCCCATAGGACAAAAGCCCCATAGGACAAAAGTTCACTAGGAAAAATAATAATAAGAATTTTTTTAATCATTATTTTTATTCTTTATTATTTACAGTTTCTGAACACTTCTCTGACATGTAAAATATTACATTTATTATATGATAAGACTGCAATAAGGAAGGCATTATAAGTATTATACAGTAGCACACATTAACGCTAATATTTACACAACCATAAAAAAATACATTATAAAAGGATTATCATATCTTATCTAGGCAAAGTCAGCTTTATAAGTATTATACAGTAGCACACATTAACACTTGCATTATAAATTTATAGCTCACTATTTTACAGGAGCACAAAATTATTTACACAGCCATAAAAATGAACATTATAAAAGGAACATCATACCATATCTCGGGAAAATCAAACAAATAAAGCACAATATTAAAAAGTTCATTAAGTGTTAAGGATCATTTAAAGTTCATTTTACTTCCACCTAATGCTGTAACCTACACTATTCAGAAATTCCTCCAAGGTCTTCCTCTCATTCACATAGTCCAGACACAGGTTCTTCAAACGCTGTTGATGCTCCTTTGTGGCACGTTCCTAACCTAACCTAACCTAACCTAACCATTCAGGTAGACAAAACAGTGATCAACTAGAGTGAATCAACATAGACAAAGATTACAATATTTGTTTAGGATTACTTCATAGCACACGAACAATAATATAAAAAATGGAGGCTTTTGTCCTACTTTGCACTGTAACTGAGGGTTTTTTGTCCTATTTTGCACTTTAACTGAGGGGCTTTTGTCCTACTTTGCACTTTAACTGAGGGGCTTTTGTCCAGGGGGCTTTTGTCCTAGGGAGCTTTTGTCGGGACCCCCTGAACCTAGGGTAGGCCTACTGTATACCAAGAAGCCAGGGTCTACGGCAATATTCAAGGTCACAGGCTAGTTCTTAATCTTTAAAGACTACTAGCCAAGGTCTAGTCAAAAAATACACTTAATAAATGATTAAAGACACTAAGAAGACCTAATTCTACATGGAATAAATAAATAAATCTACAACTGTAATAATTGTTTTCTCCTCTTTACGAGATAGCCCATCAATACAAACACGAGACAAAGTGCGTTACAATTTAAAAGTATTTTTAAGCACCATGCCCATGCGTCTAGGCGCAAAAAATAGACTTGTTATGTAAACTTATGTAAATGAAATGTTTAATTTCTACACCTTTACATATTTGAAATATTTAAGCACCGTTTTCAGATATTTGAAATATGTACTATACACTTTAAAATATTTTTTTATGCAGGAAGGAGGGGCCAAGGTCGAATGCCCACAAAAAACGCTCCCCCATAAAGGAAGGAGGGAGACAAAATCAAGGTTAAAGGTTTTCGAGATGTCCAGACACTCTGCGTTTGGAAGATTGGAGTTCATAGACAGGGGGAAAGATGGATTGAGGAAGATTGTTCCAGAGTTCACCGGTTCAGTAGATAAACGATTGAAAATACGATTAACCCTTGCGTTAGAAAGTTGGACTGAAAAGGAATGAGAATGTGCTGAAAATCTGGTACTGCGTGCTCTCCTTAAGGAGGAGACATGCAGTTAAAAAGTCAGAAGAGCAGTGTCCGTTATAATAGCGATAGTAAAGAGAGAGTGAGGCAACATTGCAGCGAAGGGAGAGGGATTGAAGACATTCAGTAAGAGGCGGGGAATTGATGACACGTAAAGCCTTTGATTCTACCCGGTCAAGTACGGTTATGTGGGTTGAGCCATCCCACACATGAGAAGCGTACTCCATACATGGACGGATAAGACCCCTGTACAGAGACAGCAACTGAATTGGGGGTGAAGAGACTGCGAAAGCGGTACAGCACACCTAACCTCTTAGAAGCTGTTTTGGAAAGAGGATATATGTGGTCTTTCCAGGAAAGATCACGAGAAAAGGAAACGCCAAGAATGTTAAAAGAGGAAGGATTGTGTTGTGTGTTGTTGAAGGTAAGGGGAAAGTCGTGTGGAAGAGTGTGTGACGAGTAGACAGATGAAGGAACTGAGTTTTTAAGGCATTGAAAGCCACAAGTTTTTCTCTGCCCCAATCAGAGACAATAGCTACTATTCATTTCAGAAATCTAAATTCATAACGAGATGTCAAGTAGACGTTTCATATACAGTATATAACCAAACGTCTAGTACCACTTAGAGTGTTTAAAACGGCTTATCAAAATAATTCAACCTTCATCAGCAACGTAATTTGCTTCTGCTAGAGATTAATCAGTTATACATATTCTATGAAGGTATGAGCCTCATATCTACAACCATACAACTCGAAACCAAACCAAAATAAGATCTAAACATATAAACATCTTTATTTCGGTCGTATCAAATAAGAAATGAAGTCATACCACTCCATACAAAATATAAATATCAAACTGCAATATGTATTTCAACTTGGAATCTATTTTTTCTTTGTTTCTTGTGTTTACTTATTTGAAACTGCCTTTACTTTTTAGTCCTTCACTACTTTCTGTTTCAGTTTTTTTTAATATTTTCTTGTTTGGCAAACTTTCGGACGGATAATGTAGTAGTATAGTGGCAAAATATAGAGAGAAAATCTTGGCAGGATGACGTCGCAAAGTGTCTTCCTACCGTTAAAGCGAACGCACATATTTACGACTGCAAGTAGGCTTATCTTATTGTTGTGTATTAAATACATATATTTTGTTACCTTAATTTTATTCTTATCACCATTGTATCATTTATTTCTTCACCTGTATAAACTCATTCATGTCAATATTGCACAATTCCATACAAATAATTGTTAATCACCGTAAACAAATAATTCATTTATTTTTCTAATTAAACTAAAACTACAAAGCCCGTTTTGTCTCCTTTTTAAATATTGCTTATTTGGTCAAAAGACCAAATTGGTAACCCAGTAAATATTTCATTTCGACTAAATTAATTTATTATAGCTGGCCAACTATCAACAGGCCACTATATATGTGTATATATATATATATATATATATATATATATATATATATATATATATATATATATATATATATATATATATATAAGATACACAAAATTACAGTATCTTAAATATTTGTACAATATTTACATTCCCAATGGATGCAAAAGCAGAAAGTAGATTGTATAATATGACAAAAGTGTTCACTTTCATTTTAAGAAAGGCTTTTTTTTTCATTCTTTTGTATTTTATGTAATGTATTCGTCCTGGCCTTGAGCCAAGTCACGAATAATAATTCCGTAACCCCATTAACCTCCTCTTTCGACAGAGCACGTTCTGTTAGGATTCATTTAACCTCAGTAAAGGAGGAAGAGTCAAAGAGAAGCATCTTCATCCGGTATTCCCGAAAGAATTCACCGTTATTCCCATTCTCGATTCCCGATTTCCGATTTGATATCTCAATTACAGCTGGTGTTGAGCGACACTGTGCATTGGCGAGAAGGGGACGAAAGATGTGGATGCGATGTGTGTGCATGGATATGCTTCCTCCCCTTTAAGAAGCGAGATCAAGCCAACGGAACCAGTTTTGTTTACAACACACACACACACACACAGGCATATATATATATATATATATATATATATATATATATGTGTGTGTGTGTGTGTGTGTGTGGTTAGCTATCTTTCAAAGCGGCGATATTTTCACATTGTCAATTAATCTACATATCTTAAACTCAATTTAACCCTATACCATTTTTTTCGTCATATTTAATGATTTTCAATAAAAATTAAGTGTGAATCTATAAAGACACCGCTAAAGTCGCTACACACACGTTCGTATTACTATGAACTCTTCCTGTATTCTAAAGATTGTCTCCGTGTTATAAAGTAGCACTAAAATGCGTGCTTTCTAAAGACTGTCGCGATCTCGTAATGTAGCCAAGAACACACACACACACACCAAAAAAAATCCAGTTGTTTCTTTCCAGAAAAATGGAAACTAAAAACAACCAAGTGAAACTGGAAAGAGAAAAAGGGTTTCTCCCACAGAATGGAACAACAGAAGAAATAAAAGAACATCGATTAGAAAATATAATGACACGTTTTGTTCTCTAGTTTTGCATTTTAATTTCAGAATTTAATCCATTTTATAAAGAGAAACTTTTTTTTTATATAAAATTTTTAACTAAATTGTAAACTAAATTTTTTTTTATCAATATTTGGTTTTGATAATACTGAAGTGCTGGTGTTTGTGCGAGTTATTATATATATATATATATGTTAACTCCTCCATCTATGGCCTTGGTTGGTTCGAAGTCGACGGGGATTCTGGTTAGGAGGCAGCAACGAATTTGTTACTCGCAGTAGTTTATTCTATACTACTCTCCGAGTTCTTTTATAGTGGTTCGGAGGATTCTGGGAAAACTTACTAAATTATCTGACGGTTCCCCGATGCTTCTTATAACGTATCGGGAAATTATTTTTCTTTACTTTATTGACTGAGTTCTCTGACGAGAGCACGGCTCGAAGGAAAAGATAAAAAAACTTTTTTTTTACTGTAATTTACTGCTAAAATGTACAGGTAATACTCAGCCTCAAGTTAGATTAGACGTTTACAGGGGGAGAGGTTCGACCTCTTTCGACCATGGCTCAGGCCGGAATTTAAAAGTGAGGAGGCCCTTGGCCTCCTCGGAGGGCTCCAACCTCCTCGCTGAAGGGCTGCTAAGACAGGAGTGATTGAATTTACAACACAAGAATTAAATGAGTCTAAATTTTGGGGGAGTGCAGTTGAAGGTTAAGTTTCCCCCTTTAACTGGAGATCTAAACACTTCTTGGACGTTAAGCATAATTTTAACACATCAGAATTTTGAAAGATTCCAAAATAAAAGAAAAACTAAATAACAAAAATAATAACAATAATATCGCCGAGTATATATTCCTAAATGGCGACATAATGTCGGAGTAGTACATTGAGTACAATCCCAAGTACATCACTGAGTACATTGTAATTTTGGTTTATTACAACTATGATTATAATTACCAATTAATTAACATTCGCTTATTATCGTTAATTACAGTTTCATTAAATTACATTAATTACATTATATTAAATTATTATCGTTAATTATAGTTTCATTAAAGTACATCAATTACATTATATTAAAGTATTACAGTTAATTACAATTAAACAGCTAACTATAGTTTTTTTAGTGTTTCATATTTATACACAATTAGGATGTTAGGAGTATAACAAAGTACATGGGCATATACTGTATGTATATACAGTGTATATATATATATATATATAATATATATATATATATATATATAAAACATAACACACATAATAATGTTTTATGATTAGAAGCAAGCGAGAGGAGATTTTCACCTCAGAAGCTCTCGCTTCCGCTGTGGTTAGAGGAATTCGAACACTTGCGTCAGCATGAACGAATATCTTGCGAGAAGTGAAATAATTATAAGAAAAAATAAAAAGAATATATGTGGACGTATTTACATGTACGTAACTATGTACGTAATCATGATCATCAAGGGACATGTACGAATGCACAAAGTATTGTACACATATCGGTACGTAACACAACAGGTTGTGTGCGTAATATAGACACGAGTAAACATGGACTGATAGGTTGATGGGGCATCAGTAGACAATAGGTAGATGAATGAATAAGTAATAAAATTAATAGAGGATAGCGGTCAAGAAAGGACATGGATGTATGAATGAATATGGTCGAATAATATTTATACTGCATAACACCAGACAGGACACAACATAGAAATAATGACTTATAGAGAATGAAGTTTGTATTATTATTAAAGAATTTACCATACATTGAATACGAAAGA
This sequence comes from Bathynomus jamesi, assembly GCA_023014485.1. NCBI lineage: Eukaryota > Metazoa > Arthropoda > Malacostraca > Isopoda > Cirolanidae > Bathynomus > Bathynomus jamesi. The sequence continues at coordinate 380,718 of JAJOZX010000939.1, forward strand.
TATCCACATACTAAACACGTGATTCAGTATTCAAGGTATGGGAAGAGTGAAGCAAATTAAGTTACTTTATGATGTCATAGTTTTTCAAATTATGCCATACGTGAATTCATACTTAATATGCCATAGTTATTTAATTCGTACGTACAGTACAAGTCATTATTGGGAGAATTTAGAAGAGATGAATTAGAGCAATACAGTAATGAAAGGTTTATAGCCATTGTACAAAGAGTGAGTGAAACTATTAATTAAACATATATAGTTATACGAGTATACAGTAAATATTAATTGAATTGGGTACATTTGAGGAAGAATTAAGTAAATGAATAAAGAAGTTCAAACAAGGGTTCAAATCATGCCACATGCAATGTGCATGCATAATCTAATAAAATTTGGGGATGAGGGTTAGATGCAAGACAACAATAATTAATTATCATAAAGTCTATAATAAATGGAAAATGGAGGTATGGGTAATATTGTGATGGAAATGTTAAACGATCTAAACCGTCGAGTGTCTTGTTTGTACTTTAAGGGAATGAAATTAAGGGATATTCGCTTCTTACAACGAACCTCCAATGACACAAACATGGATACGACTTAACCATAGAAATGGTAGATAGCATGGTTGTGACACTGCAAAAATAGAAAGCAACAAATAAATTTTTTATCCAAACTCGCCTTGGGCGATTTTGGTTCTTATGTAAAAATGAATATTTGATTATATAGGAATTATTCATTGTTCATTTATATATATATATATATAATATATATATATTATATATATATATATATATATAACGTTGAGAATTAAAAATATTTCTCATAAAAAGTAACTACCTTTTTTTTTTTTTTATCTCAAGTTTGATTTTTTGCTACATTTTATTTTGAACAGAGATGAAAAGCTTTCTGCCTTTACTTATTTTTTTTCACCTAACATGCTTTCATTGTCATTTTTTATATTTTAATACACCGTGAAAAAGTTTCCTTTTAGAAAGCAAATGCAATGGCATCACAGTACGGAAAAAATTTAGGACTGTAGGCAAACCGTGATGTTAATTTATACAGTATAGTCAAAAGATCATTTTCTTTTTCATCATCATCATCATCATCATATTATTATTATTATTATTATTATTAATTAATTAATTAATTAATTAGGTAGGCCACTTCTTTCCCCAATATCACTCCAAAAACCGTCCGCTTTGTGTACTTTAGATATGAGCGAAAAAAAAGTACATTTATAGTACGTCGATCGTACATTGAGTAGCTGAAACAGTTATCTTCTTGAAAAGCGGTTCATCTGGAACCAAGTGAATAATACGAAACTTACGCTTGGAGGGATTTATAAAACTCTGTGTACTCAAAGTGTACTTTCAGTCTACCAAGTGTACTCTTTACCAGTGGTGGGCACCGTTAACCAAAAAGTTAACTTCGTTAACCGCTAATCCGTTAACCAAAAAGTTAACTTCGTTAACCGTTAATCCGTTAATTCGTTAAACATGTAACGGAAGTTACCGATAAACCGTTAACGTTAACTTTTATTATAAAAAAAATGAAAAACACAATATATATATAATTTAATTTTCCCTCTTCTTCTCGTTCTCCATTTTGTCCATGAGATGCATGTTGCCCTTCATGAAAATTAGCATATCAAAGTTTTCATCAGACAGGGATGATCTCTTGGCCCTCAGGATGTCCTTGCCCATAGAGAAGTAATTGCACTGAAATTTCTTCGGTCTTCACAGCAGAGATACTAAAGAGTAAACAGCCTCTGGCGCCACACGCTCACATTTACTTCTCAACGCCATCTATTATCTCATAAAGAAACTAATTCACATTGGGACTTGAAAGTACCGGCAGGATCAACCGGGTAGAAAAATAATTATGGAGATTTTAAAGATGTGGTACCTAGAAGTACCGCCAGGACATAAAGGGTTAAGGTGAAAACGCTCCCATTGTAAGACATCAATTGACTTAATTTATGTCATCAAAGTGACATGAGAATTGAAATCTTACCTGATCAGTTTTATGATTCTTGAAATGTATCAAGGAGACTACTAATAAGGTACTCACAGACATATTATAAATATACATGACTTACTTGACAACGATTATTTTAAATATTCACTAGCACAAACATGTTGCGCAAGAGACAGACTGCAAATGAAACGAATGTAGTTATTTGTTGTAATTGTTACATATATATTATTGAAAGTGCCTTAAAATGCTCGTGATATTTCTTGAAAGAAGTTGAAACATTCAACTCAAATGGCAAATCTTTCCGCCTGATTTTACAGTCGACCATGTTTTGCTCAAACCAATGCCATAAATAACTACCATATTTGGTAAGACACAAATTGTGGCGACGGAAACAAATATATCGCCTGATTTTGCACTGCGGAAATGGAAATTCGTTCATCACTATTAACAGTGGCGGATTAATTGCGCACCTGCTCAGCACTGAAAATAATAGAAACTTAAACTTTTATTTATGAATTTTTTGGGTTAACGGACTTGAGTTAACGGAAGTTAATTAGTCCGATAATGATTTTCAAAGTTAACTTAAAAGTTAAATCGTTAACGAAAAAGTTAACTTCGTTAATTAACGATTAACGGATTAACGGTTTGTGCCCAGCTTTGCTCTTTACACACTTTATACCCTGAGTACCTTAAGTCCTTTTTTTTCTGTTCGGATCTAAGGTAAAAGCAGCGGATAGTTTTCAGAATGTAGTATTCTCGATCGATTCCTTTAATTGGTTTAGGAGTGCGACAGTGCTCGTGTACATTGAAGGCTTTCCATGAATGCCAGTAATTTTTCTTATTATTATTATTATTCCAGGTTTAAAAACATAAAATACAAAAAAATGTGAAGGAATGTTTTCTCCTAAAAGGAGTCTACACTCACTATCGAAAGAAACTTAATTCATCAATGCTCAAAGCAAAAGCTAATTATTATGAAAATAAATTCGAAGAATATAAAGGCAATCCCAAACAATATTGGAACCTCATTATTAGAGTGAATAATAAAAAGCAAACAAAACCCTCTTCACCTGAAAAACTATAACTTAATATTAAACTTATTGTAGACACAACAAATAGCTTAAACACTCGCCAAGCTCGCCAAACTCGCCAAACACTAGCCAAACTCGCCTCTAATATCTAACTCACGGCACAGTCCTTCCATACGTATCTGGGGCTTCGCCTTCCACACTTTCGTCCTGTGACACCTACCTCAATAAACGATTTAATGATAGCCTAAAATAAATTAAAACCAAAAAAATATACGCTAGACATAATCTCAAACCAAATTTATAACGAATATGCGAATTTAATTGACTGAGCCCCAGCTCGCAGAACTCATTAACCTCTCCATTCAAAATGGTATCTTCCCAAACTGTCTTAAAATACTAGAGTACGCTCTAGGAGTCTAGGTGATAAATCTTCTCCCTCAGACTAAATAGCCATCTCCGTCCTTCCAACCATCAGTAAAGTAAACAAGAGAGTAATACTCGTATATGAGAATAATATACAAAACCGAGAGTAATAATATATATATATATATATATATATATATATATATATACACAGGGTGTCCCATAAGTCCGGCATCATAGGAGAAATTCATATTTTTCTATTTCTACAAACCATAATTCATATTTTTCTCTTTCTACAGGCCATAATGTCTGTGAGCAAGGAAGAACGAATCCAGATAACTCTACTCATAGAAAATCGGAGTCAAAGAGAGGCCGCTGCTGAATTTAACAGACTGCATCCAGACCGCGAGCCAATAACACAGAGTTGTGTTAGTAGACTTGTTGCAAAGTTTAAGGAAACAGGATCCATAGAAGATAAACCACGCAGCGGACCTTCAAGGAGGTCCACTGACGATGATACAGCGACTGCTATCCTGGCTCATTTTAACAGAAGTCCCAATAAGTCTCTTCGGCGATTGTCTGCCGAGACAGGAGTGTCGAAAAGTAGCATCCATCGCATTCTTCAGGCTCAGAAATGGCATCCATATAAACTTCAGATCCTACAGAAATTAAGCGAAGATGATCCCGACCGGAAGATGGAATTTTGTGAATGGGCTACGGAACAATATGCTCGGGATGCCAATTTCCCGTCCACCATTCTGTTCAGTGACGAGGCTGTATTTTATGGAAATGGTGAGGTAAATCGACAGAACACCCGCTACTGGTCTCAAAACAACCCTCACTGGTATACCTCTTCAAATGAACAAGGTGCATCTCTGGTGATGGTATGGTGTGGCATTTGGAAGGATCGCATCATAGGCCCCCCCTCTTTTTCGATGAACATGTCACTGGAGGCACCTACTTACGTATGCTCAAGGAAGAAGCATTTCCCAGTGTCTTGAACGAAGAAGGAAATTTCCCAACATGGTTCCAGCAAGACGGCGCTCCTGCACATTACAGCACCCAAGTAAGGGAATACCTGTACCAACAATTCGCTGGTCATTGGATAGGACGTCGAGGGCCTGTGGAATGGCCAGCTAGAAGCCCGGATCTCACGCCACTAGATTTTTATCTCTGAGGCCACTTGAAAGCGCTGGTATACGCAGAGAAAATTAGGAGTGTTGAACATTTGCGGCAGCGCATTATTGGGGCATGTAACACCATTACTCCTGACATCATTCACCGTGTGCTTGCTGACTGGGTATCACGTCTGAATTTGTGTATTGAAAACAATGGTGGACATATTGAGCACGTTCTGTAAATAAAAGCTTTTGTTTTGACTTTTTTATTATTTTCCCTATGATGCCGGACTTATGGGACACCCTGTGTATATATATATATATATATATATATATATACATATATATATATATATATACTGTGTGTGTATATATATATAATCAAATAATAGCATTTATTTTGAAACAAAATAATTTACAAACAACAATTTGGCTTTCTACGTAAACACATAACCAACAACGTAATAACTTCTATATCAGAAGAACTTTATAGCAATCTGAACGACAAAAAACATCAATAATCATCCCACTTGATCTAGCTAAAGCCTTTAACACTACCCTATGACATACTCTTAAGAACCTCGAACATTAGAGGCTTCAGGGGACTACCCTCAAGATGGTTCTGCTCATACTTGAGTAACAGAACCCAGTTTAAAGCAAAGGACTCTCACACGTCACACACAATATCCATATCCCATGAAGTGCTTCATATAAATGACTTCCACGTCTCATTGACCAATTCCTCCTGCTACCAGTAAATAGATGACAAGACAGTCATTACTTTAAACACCGCTTCCCGTCAGTTATTGAAGTTAAGCGACACTGGGTCTGAAATTAGTTGGATAGAGAACGTCCTCTGCATCAAAATTTTTTAACAACACATACTTCGGATCCCAGAAAAAGTTGTAGGTCCCCTTCGTCATATGACCTTACATATTGCGAAGGAGGTTAAACAGTCAAGACTTATGGTCAATCTAAACAACTACCAACACCGAACTCCAAAGAATATATACAATTATACATACTGTACATGGCTTAACGCTAACAAACTGTCTTTAAATATATAAAAACAGCTTACATAGTCATCACAAAAAAGAAAACGTTGGCTCCCTTAAACCTAAACAAATTCAATCCCTGTAGAAAAGAGGTCAATCGGCCAAACTCCTTGGAATTATCAACGACGCAAACTTGTCATCTGTGCAACAAATTAGCCAAAATCTACGACATAATTACAAAAGTAGCCGTCAGCTACAAAATTAGCTGACAGGTCCTCAGATCCATATACTGTACTACCCTATGCTAAACCCACATTTGCAGTACAGTATTTACGCGTATTGCAGTGCACGACAATAATTAATTCAGCCACTGGTGGTCATTCAAAAAGAATAATTAGAAAAATCTATAAATGGAAAAAAATATAATGAAAGTACCGACAAAATGTAAAGTCCAAACCCGCGTAACACTTTAACTGTATATAAAATGCAAGTTTGGAAAAAAATACGTTTTTAATTTTGTTTCTATTTTATTTTTGCTTAAGTAATTGATGAATTATTTCTTTTTTAAATTACATAATCATATTTTAGATTAAGCTTAATCATGTAATCGTAATCATGTAATCTTGCCGAAACTCTAAATTAACATTTAATTTTAAATTTTAAGCATTTAGTTTTGGGTCACACGCATGTTTAATTTTAATTCATAATAAAATGCATATTTCAATTTCCATTTTTAATTAACTCGGCAAATCATGATAACATTAGAGCTGTGAATATACTTTTAAGAGAAAAATGTGCCTTCATCTTCAATTATTTTGCTTATCTGTCAATATGCTGTTATAGCAAAAATTTACCTTTATCTTCAAATATTTTGCAAAAGAATTCAGCCAATTGAGAATCAAAAACAAACAGAGGAGGAGGAGCTGGACGATTGAATCGGTCCTGGAACTCTGTACTAATATTTTCAATGGTTTCGCCATTAAGTGGTCGACCATGGACCCAGGTACAAGCCAATATGCGTTGTTCAATCGTATAGTTACTGCTGTCACACATTTCAAATGGGTCTGAAAGAAAAACGAAAATCAGTAGGTATTTCACTGGAGTGAAAAGATATTGTGGACACCTGTACTTAACTCGTGGAACAGCCTCGATCAATAGGTAATCTAATCTAACATGTTAAAAACTTTCTAGAAATACTGAAAGAGAAATACAAATCATACAATCCATATTATCTTCATTTCTTTCACCTACTTCCAGTTCAAATTCATTCTACACACCGAGATACAATTACTGATAAATAATTTTATTCCAATATAACCACGAAAAAATTTGGTGTAATGTCAAGGTAGTTAATATCTCAAATATTAGACTTCAGTGTCACTTCACATTCCATGAAAAATAATATGTAATGGTTGCTCAAATCTGTATGTATAGATAACATACATAAATATAGGGTAGTAGTATTACCGCAAAAAGAACGAGTGCAATTGCAATGCAACATCGCCTACAACATTGCATGTAACATTGTATGCGACATGATGCGAGTGTTTTTTAACCCCCCACTTCTCCATCTCAAAATTTTATATATATATATATATGAGCTGTATGTATGTGAACTCCAAGGGGTAACCTAATCTGGCTGCTCAGGCCCACAAAAATCTCTCTCTCTATATATATATATGTGTATATATGTATGTGGGTGTGTATGCATGTATAGAGAAGCTTCTTTCATATATATATGAGTGTATATATATGTGAACTCCAAGGGGCAACCTATCCTGGCAGGTCAGGCCCCTCCCCAAAAAATATATATATATATATGTGGGTGTGTAAATGTAGGTAGCTCCGTCTTGATGCATTTTGAATTCTTCAGCATCAAGGCCATCTGGCTTAGAAGGTAGCCAATCGTATTTGACGCACAGTTATTTACATACATATAAATGTGAATTACCATCGCTTTGCTCACACACACACACACACATTGTGTATATATATATATATATATATATATATATATATATATATATATATATATGCCCTTCATTTCCATTAATGTTTGTTTAAAAGGTGTAAATAAAACACAACTGCAGCGTTCTGCCTATTTAATATATATCGAAATACAGTAAACCCTCGTCCAACGAGGGGGTTAGGTTCCTCGAGAACGGCGCGTTAGGTAAATCCGCGTGGGACAAACTTAATACCTTATGGGATAAATGGGATACGTGAACGCGGCCGCTTAAAGTCTCCCATTAATACTTAGATATGTAGATTTTTTATTGACACAAATGAATTTCCCTTCCTATATTGTATATGAAATAAGCACATAATAAAACCATAAACATAATGATATTTACATATGATAAATAAAAATATATTTTATGAAAATAGCACGCATCTTTTCTTCACTCTTTCGGATGGTGCGTATGGAGACTCATTCACGCGATACTCGCGGCCAAGTGATGTTATGCTCATACCACCATGCAACTTATCTAGAATCTTTATTTTTTCGGCTAATGTCATAACCTTACGACTTTTATTCTCTTCACTATCACTTGCAGATGTTTTACGTTTAGGTGCCATACTGCTGCCTAAGGGTAATAGCAAAACAACGGCAAAATACGACAAAACAATCCAACACAACTTCACTGAACTTAACGCAGTAGCGGGACTGAGACAAAGGGTGATGCGAGGGGTGACGGGAGATGGAGGGAGATGCGGGAGTGTTGGAGAGTGTAGGAGAAAACACTAGAGCGCGCGTTGGCACGCGTACAGTACTACTATATTAGAGCGTGTTTGGCGGACCATGTATAATCAAATTTTACGCTTTCGGCAAATAATTGTTCGCATTTATTTTTCCGCGTATAAGCAAATTCGCGCTGGACAAACACGCGTTGGACGAGGGTTTACTGTACAAAATATGTATATAGATTAGGAGCAAAACAGGGATAATACATACATGACTTATATATATATATTTACATCAAAAACAATACAGCCAGTAGAGGAGAATTACATTAGACGCAAAAACAGGAATAAATGGTGTTATTTAACATTGGTATATATACGTATCAAAACAAAAGATAATATAGCTAGTACAGAAGAATTCTACTGTACAGTATACAACAAAGTACACAAGTTTAATATATATATATATATATATATATATATTATATATATATATATATATAACCTTACCTTACAACCTTACAAAGGTTCCACGTGATGATTTCTCATTTCGCGAAGGTCAAGCGTGTCGCCCCTCCTCTCGAGTTGGCCTGGTGAAGTAGTGAGTTATATATATATATATATATATATATATATATATATATAATATGCACACACACACACACACACACTATATATATATATATATATATATATATGCGCCAATAATGGAAATACATGGATTAAAGTCGGTTTCTACCATGCTTAAATAACACTGCCCAACACCAATTTTGCTGATTTAATTCTAACACCTGTTTTTAGGTAACTTTGGGGTGCTGATTTAAAGAATCACCTTAGTTTTTGCCTATCATGTCAGGTTTTCGAGCAATCAAATACGGATATTTTGGAGATATCGCATTTTGGCAGGGTTATGCCCAATTTTTTTTCGTTTCAAAAAATAAGTTTTTACATACTCAGAATCAGCATGGAAAAGTAAACAATTGTGCAGGGAGTGAACTTTAATATACAATGGTAATATTGACACAAAGTGATTAAAAGTGTTTAAATAAGCAAAAAATGAATCCATATTAAAGCAAGCACGGGACCAGTTTTCTTAACATTGTCTTTTTCTTGTTTTCTTACTTTTCAGTGCTGATAAATTTTCTCTTATAGGACTTCCTAGAATGAGAGATGTCAAGACAATCTCTTTGCAGGCTCCAGCAGTAGTCAGCCATCATATGGGTATCCCATCTTCCTTGGTATCGTTCTTCCATCACTTTGATATCTTGGTGGAACCTTTCACCTTGCTCTTCACTAACATCACCAAGATTTTCTGAAAATTTATCCAGATGACTGTTGATATAGTGAACTTTAATGCTCATGTTGCAACCCAACTGCTGAAAGTTTACAAGTAAATCCTTTACAAGATCTTTATAATTTTCAGACTTTTTGTTTCCTAGGAAGTTCTTAACTACTGCCACAAAAGCATTCCAAGCTCTTGCCTCCGTTTCGGTCATTGCGTTACTGAACTGCGGATCTTTCATCAGTTTTCTTATCCACAGATAAAATTTTAACAGCAAAACAGCTGTTAACAGGTCTCAAAAATCATCAATTTTGATAAGCGCGCTTCATGGATCACCCAAAAGAGGCATATTGCATTGCACGAAAACCTGATGTGATAGACAAAATCTAAGGTGATTTTTGAAATCAGCACATCAATATTATCCAGAAACAGGTCTTAGAATTAAATCAGCAGCAAAAAGTTTTTTTTGTTGGGCAGTGTAATACATATATATATATATATATATATATATATATATATATGTGTGTGTGTACACACACACACACAGACACATATATATATAAATATACCCACAACATATGCATCAAAACAAAAAATAATACAGTTGGTACAGAAGAATCCTATATACAACAAAATACACACCATCTGTTTAATATATACATATATATATATATATATATACACGCGTCAAAGTGGAAATACATGCTTTAAGTTCTACCACGCTTAAATAAAATAGTAAACTCACACGTAATCGAGTACACACTTACATCCTCATTGCTCTGTATTACACAATAAATGCGATTTAACATTAATTCACCATTCAAAGTATGCGGACATCTATATTCAATATAAATGGCTTTCAACTCGTTTAACACTATTTTTGTAGCCACTTTACAATTGGGGGTCAAACTATCACGCTCTTTAAACGTGGATATAATACAGTCAAAAGCAGGCACAAAAATTACATCGTTTGATACAACATCACCATTAAATTCACGTTTATAAACACTCCTTTCCAAACGGGTGTTTATTCTTTCAGCGCTGACCTTTTCAACTGTAAATTCTTCTTCACAACTCATATCCACAATTGAAGTACGTTTCTAAATCGTGCCGACAAATGTGTCTTATATAAGAAATAATTCTTCAGGGTGAATAGTGAAGGTGAGTTCAGCCTTCTACCTACCATTCTAGCCTTTGTACCAAAGTTCATGATATTTCGAGGAGTCTGTACCTTTTACATACGTAACCAGTTCCAAACCATGGTAAAATCATCGAGCAGAAACACAGTCGTCTAATATAGTTTTCAGTTTACGGAAACCGACGACTTCAAAGATTCTGTCGAGAATAAAACGGCTTCGTGTGGGGATAAAGGCGTTATTGTCAGTAGCATTCTCCCACATCAACCATATATCAACGCAGGGTTAGGTTGTATCACGATTTATGCATAGCGTACAATTAATGGTGTATGAGGGTGCATCGTTAATCTGCTCTCTTTTTGTGACTACACTCACAGGTATTTTATAACTGTCCTCGCCCACTTCTCAACAAACACGAAGATTCTATTCATCTCTTCAACACTTAAATAAATAACATTGCGTCTACCAGAGTTTGAATGTCTACATTTCGTTTCAAGTACATAATTAACAGCAACGGTAATACGCCTGAATACACGCACAGACTTCAACAAGGACACGTTCTATACTGCATTTGAGGATGCTGCTCAACGGAAGCTCCATCTTTTAATAGTTTGAAGGTTTGAAGTTCCAATACTTGAAACACCGGGTAATGCACAGGCATCTCTGTACTGTAGTGCAAATGTTGCTAAGTCAAAATCCGGAATAATGAAAGCATGGCATTCATTCAATTGTAAGTCAGTCACCGAGGAATCTAGACTTCTCAAGGGGTTCAACAACTTTAAACGATCAGAATCAAAAGCATATCTTTCTTTTAGAAAGTTTATGAAGGATTCAATAATTTCATATCGTACAGCTTTGAAATCGCGTGTTGCTGTTATAACTAACTGATGGTTCACTCTGCTCTCTTTGTCAGTCAGCCGGATGCCAAAGAATGTCAAGTTGTCCTCATGTAAATTTTCTTCAAAAGGACTTTCCCATCCACCAAGAAGCGGTCGACTCTTCAATGCATCTAGATTGTCCAGGAGATTCTGTACTTTGTTATCCCAATCAGAATAAGTGCATTTATTGTCTTGCAGGGACTGTTGAAATCTTGAATATAGAAACAAAATGTCTGCAACTATGCACATTGTGCTCAACTTTTTCAGATTAGTAAAATTCTTTAGATGACCCTGAGCAGAAGGCAGAAGTATCTTCCGACTGCTCTAAATATGCTGCGATTGCTCTGTATGATGATAGAATACTGCTGAAAAGATTGTAAGAGAATTCTGTCCAACGAATTTCAAAATATTTCGGACTATGATATACTGTTAAATTCTTTTCTTTTCCAACCTTTTCCAGTTCTTTGGTGCGAACTGCTGATGTATGAAAAAATGTTGAGAGACCACTGCTATCTTGTATCAACATATTCACTTCCTACACAGTTTTAGAGACTTTGCCAAAGGCCAGATCTGAGCGATGAACTCCACACCAAATTTTGATCAGTGATATAGGGTTAAATTTAATAATGCACAAATTTAATAATAAACAAAGTAATTTTTAAAGATACACACAAAAAAATTAATAATGCAAATTTTTGTGTATTAATACACTCTAAAGTAGCCTATGCATTCAGATGGAACGGATTGCGAAAACGATTACGTTGTATACCCAGAAACAAACTTTCTACACTCCATATTCAGTCAGTGTGACGTGTATTTAAATCAGGTCAATATCTCGGCAGGGTCTGGCTACTACCACCTACCGGCCTATCTGGAAAATGTCCTCAACTTTTCAAAGGAAGCGAAAGATACCTTTTAAACTGCGGAAGGTTATTAGCAAGCTAAAGATGAAAGTAGTATGAAGAAAAAGTTAAAAAATTCTAAAAAGAAGATATATGAATGCTTTGGCCGCATTCACACATATTTCCCATTCTAGAAGTTGCTTGTGAATGGGGTCGATATGAAATTAAAGCTCACCCGTACGAGCCCTGAGATTTGTTTAAATCTGTGTGTTGACCAAGAAGAGGGAGCGAAGTCTGTGGTGATTCATATTATGGAGACATATCTCCGCATGCGTCGTGTGAAATTAAGCTGTTAATTAAGCAGATGGAAATTGAAAAAAATTTACTACATGCCACAGTGAAATACCCAATTAAGAGAGTTCAACTTTAGATGTTTACAGTACCCTTAGGGTCAACATCGAAGGCAGATAGAAAATGTTGCTCGTGGAGCCCTACCTAAAAGGATATTAATTGGGATGCAGGAACACGGTTGTGTGAATGGAAAATACAGAAAGACCTCATTTAAATTCGAAAACTTCGGTCTTAGAAATATAACTCTGTATGTCAAAGGGGTGGCTTTAGGTGGGACATTGGAAACGAGCTATTCTACATATGACGAGTTTCCACTTTGCTCGAGAGCGTATTGCAATCTTTCGCATATTGCCGGAACTTGCGACGAATTAGGAATCGGTGTAACGAAGAAGGAATTCGTTGAGAGAGTCAATCTTTACCTGTTTGACATCTCCACCTATTCATCTGCGAGTATAAACACACACACACACACAAGTCCCCAGCAGAGCGGAAACATCTCAGTCAGGTTAGAATTCGACAAGCCGCTAGTCGCACCTATTAGTGTAGTAGTTTACCTCGAATCGCAAACACTAATCGAAGTTGACAGGTTTATGGCCGTAGTCACAGACTTTTAAAAATGGACACGGTTACACTCCAGAGAGTGATGAAGAGTGATCGATTCACACGCACCAAATTTATCGGTGTTTGCGAAGAATGAAACGCTGAAACTCCCAACCACGAGAAATTGCGGCGCACTTATTTTGAGTACGGTTGTTTGCGATAGTAAAGGGGTCGATCCGATAGCCGTTTATTTTAAAAATAGGAAGCGAATGTACTACTTTAATTTACTGGGCGGTCATCCATGGAATGATACTATTATTGTAAAATTTCTCGAACAACTGCAAATTTGTCGGATAGTGTTGAATCCTTACCGGTTCCAGAGCTACTACAGCAATGTCGGTGGTATGTGCTGTTTGTGTTTTCTCAAGCATATGGCCCGCGGGAACGAATTGTATTGTGTAAAGTTTTATGTAACTTCATCACTTAATTATTTTAAATTGTAACAATATGCACAGTATAGCTTTTAGTATTATATTGTGTAAATTTATAAAATATATCTCCTAATAATAATTTGTGCAACATTTAAGGACTGGGATCATGTTCTGCAACTATTTTAAAATGTGATGGATATTGATTCTGTAACTAACTTATAAAATGTATCCCCTAATAATATAATATGTGGAACTTTTAAGGACGAGGAATATGTTCTGTAACTAATTTTAAATGTAATGATTGGTAAACTTGTAATTATTTAAAATTGGTTATATATTATATATATATATATATATATATATATATATATATATATCAGTGGCGTGCGGTGATTTTTCGTCAAGGGGAAGCAATTCAAGCAAAAACAACAAAGATTATATAAAATAAAAATAAAACTTTAAAATATTCGTATATAATAAAAACAAAACACATATAATCATCTACTTACTTTACTTATATGTTAATTCTATTCTTCTTTCTTTTTTTAAATATATCTATTATTTCTTCGTAAAAGGCATCGGTTTTCATATCCTTAAGAAGCTTTTTCTCAATTGAGATTAAAGCTAAACTTGCAAGCCTTTCTTACCCTTGCGCATTTCTAGCGTAGTTACGTATTCGCTTTAAATGAGAGAATGACAGCAGACAGCACGTAAAGTTGCCAGATATTTCAAGAAAATTAACTATAAGATCTGGACAGCGATTTCTAAATTGCTTCCTTTTTGACATAGGGAAGGATAAAATAACGATAAATATATATTCTTTTTCGCTTAACATGGCCATGGAATTTTTTAGTAGAAAAACTATATATGAAACTTGTTGTATTCAATAAATACTACATTATTAAACATTAAATGAGTTTTTAGAATGGAAAGAAACAATTTGTAACAGTAAAAAAAAAGCGAAAGTCATTGGGAAAAAGGATGCATTTCGTCAATTGTTGTCCAACTCGAGATTTTTTGCGTCGGCTTTCTTAAAGGTTTTTGCACGAACGGCAACCAATGTATATACTATGTATCCACCTGATTACCAACCAAATGCTATAAATAGTATAATAAAATGATTTTGTACAAATTATTAACACATATTGAACTGCTTAAACTTTAAAGTATAATACAGCATTTTCTTCTTTCTTTGAATAGGGAAGCATTGCTTCCCTTGCTTCCATGGACCGCACGCCACTGATATATATATATATATATATATATATATATATATATATATATAAAATGTATAAAAAAGAAATTGTTATCACTCCTATTTGTATATGTGCGAAAAAAATTGAAGGCAATATTACGTAAAAAAAAATGTGTTGTATACAATAAACTAAATTATATATTAATTTATAAATATACTTAAAATGTTCCCCATAGTTTTATTATTTAATAAACTGATGCAAATACTTGGTTTATTCTTGCCCCCCCCCCAACACACATACACATACATACGCATAAAGAAAAAAGAAAAACTTACATCGTTTCTTCGATTAACACACATTGTGTGTGTTTGTTATTGTTATTATTATTATTAGTGTTTTCACAGGATAAAGATAAGATAATTAGTTTAAAATAAAATCTCGTCAGGGCTTTAAAATAAAAATTAAAAAATAAAAACTAACGCACCATTCATTTCGAAAGATCTTTTTATGTAAGAGGAATTAGTTGGTTGCATGAGGTGTACCCTTAAACAATAGGCTGCTTACATGCTACAGACGATGCTGCTCGAATCATTTGTGCTTCTCGATCGAGTGCCAGTCTCGGGTTCAAGGCCTTGTGGTGCCAATTCCTGTAGAGGCTGGCTCGCAAATACACTGTCATTGTCCACGCGTCCCATCAAATGAACACCTGCATCAGCTCTGTAAAATAATAACGTATACCTAGAGAATGGGTTAGATATACATATATATCTAACTGAAATAAATGCATGAATCCCTGTTCTGACTATATATGGATATAAATAGCAGTACTCACATTGTAGCACCGTAGAGGTATACCGGCGGCGAAGCATATTCGGATAGGCATTTGTGTATGAAAGAATCGGCTTGAGACAAAACACTAAAAAGATAAAATTGGGCACAATCACAATAAGGCACATAATCAGAAAATCACAAGATCAGTAATCACAAAACTTCACAGAACACTCTTCCACACAAATATTAATACAGAAGAATTAACTTCTATAAATTTCACTCAGCCTATTGAATAAGACTACTTTATATTTAGAACAGGGAATATACGAAGTAGAATTGCTTACAATTTGATGTTGGGGGTGATCGTCAGACTGCATTCTTGGTTATAAGTTTGTACGCAACACCCGAAATGCTTCTCGAACACTAAAATGTTTCACAGATGTCGCTTCTACTCCTTTTATAGGACATGGAGAAGACCCTCCTAGAATGGGGCATGCTGAAGAAAAGACTTCCCCCACGCCTCGCACTTTCAGAATGTAGATCATTCATTGGCTGAACGAATTTTAGTGGGTGGACTCTAAACGAATTTTAGTGGGCTGTCCTTAAGTTTTTACCAAGCCATGAGAGAGAGAGAGAGAGAGAGAGAGAGAGAGAGAGAGTATTTTATGTTAATTGACGCGTAAAATGATGTTGGTTGGTATTACGGGTACCCAGGGAATTGTTTCCGCCCGAACTGTTCATTCTGCATAACCTAAAACTGTGGTATTCGGCTATATCGGAGATGTTGGCCTGAGCTAGGCTGTTCAGTTTAACATAATTTATTTAAAGTAAATGGACATCGGAAGCAGTCACCTTGGTAGAGCAGTGTGTGTATATATATATATATATATATATATATATACACACACATATATATATATACATACATATATATACTGTGTATGTATGTGTGTATATATATGTGCATACATATATATATATATATATATATATATATATATATATATATATACAGGGTGTTTCAGGAGAAAAGGTCAATACTTCGGGAGTTGATAGTACGGTCATTGTGATAAAAAAGTTCATATGAACATGTGTCTAATTCTGAATGGTTACGGAGGTAGAGCTGTTTGAATCTACAAATACAAAAGCATTGTTAATGGTAATCAAGAAAGAGAAACCAATTACTGTTTCTAACATTTAATGGTTAAACCAGTGATGTAGTGGAGACCACCAAGTCCGAGACTGAGACCGAGACCGAGACCTGATCCTGTGAGACCAAGATCGAGACCGAGATCAAAGGTTCGAGATCGAGATCTACCTTCCGAGATCGAGACCCTTAAAATTCGAGACCGAGATCGAGACCAAGCTCATGCCCTTTCAATTAGTTTTACAATACTATGGAAATTAGACTATGTTAAGTATATTAATAAACTAATAACTACTTTCTCAGATGTAGTGTGTTGAAAGCAAAAAGTGTAGCCTATAAATTAACAAATGAATATATATATACACGTACTTTTTATTTATTTACTTCTTTTATATCTGTTACAGAAGGTTTAATGAACGTACCAACTACCCAGTTTGACTTGTGCATTTATTTAAAGCATGATAGGTGCTCATTACACTTAAGGAACATCAGCATGCTCAGAAGATCTGCTGAAGTTCGACTTCTGTGGAGCCTCATTATTATGCCTCCATGGCTAAATACACGCTCAATTGGAGCACTAGAGGCAGGCACTGTTAAAACAGTCATGGCAATATTGGCCAGTGATGAAAATTTATCCCTTTTCTGGTGCCAAAACTTTATTGGAGAGCAGTTGTCTAAAATATGAGATTCATCGATCTCTAAGAGGTACCGCCGCAACTGTTCCCTGCGGTTCAAAATCTTCCCAGTTTGAACGTTCTTCTGTTTGGACCGATAGCGTTGATATTTTGCCATTAGTCTCGGAACTTTGGTTTGACTCTGTTTTATTTCGTCATCGCTGCTGTGAGAATGAGCGCTGTCTCTCTGTATCTGCTCATTCTCCGTGCTTGAGTTTCCCGTATAGCATTTTTCCAACACTATTTCTATGAAAAATAAATTGACATATCGGTACTATAAACAGAGGCATGGCAATTAGCATGAGGTTTAAATAATATATATATATATATATATATATATATATATATATATATATATATATATATATATATATAGATATGACATTAATTCAACATCTACTCAGCCCAAAGAGATCTATAATGAATTTTAATGATAAAAAATATACCGGTATAATGAATTCTGTGATAATTTTAAAAATTTATAATGAAATTATAACATACCTTTTATTTCCTCTTTAAGTTCTACTTTAATATCTTTATCAGCTCGTACTTCAATGTCCACCCACTGTAGACCAAACTGTGGGTCAAGTAATGTTGCAACTGGATAGATGCTATTGGAAAATGGCAAGGGAACTTCATCAGCACCGTCCTTTTCAGCCATCTTGCATGTGACGAATACCCCTTTAAAGCGACGAATAATTCCTTCGGTCAGCTTGTCGATTAACTGCTTGCAGTGCCTGGTGGTTACTCTTAATTTCATAAGATGGTTATGGAGGTCCAGTAGAGTAGGAATAACCATGCTGATAAAATTAATCTGACGGGGGCGGGGGGGGAGCAAATTTTTTTGTAGCGCTAACCTACAAAAAATCCAGACCCACACACCCCGGCAAGACAAACGTGGCAACTCAAAACAGTGGCAACTCAAAACAGGGTGACTGATTAGTGAATACCTAGAGTCCCTTACTTTTACAAACTTTCATAAACATTCTGAATTGTGTCTGTTCAACCAAGCCACCATCATGAGAATGCCAATAACATGTATTTTTCATTACGGTCTCGAGAGGTCTCGAAAGGTCTCGGGGAGAAAAACCGAGACCGCGTCTGTCGAGACCGAGATCTAAATAGCGGTGACCGAGATCGAGATCGAGATCTGCAAATTGGGACTCGAGATCGGTCTCGAGACCGAGACCGATCTCGAGACCTACATCACTGCGTGTGAGTTTAGCGTTTTGCGCTGTAGAACATAAAGGATGTATATTTATTTATTTAATTGTGCATATATATATATATATATATATATATATATATATATATATATATATATATATATATATATATATATATATATATATATATATATATAGTATATATATATTATATATATATTCCTGTACTAATATACAGTTGATTATACGTTTCGTATATTATTATTTTCAATATATTTAATTAGTTAATATAACTGAATATATATATATATTTTTCCTGTGCTAATATATTGATGGTTATGCGTTTTGTATATTTTTGATTATATATTTCCCGTTCGTATTTTTTATGCTATTATTATTTTTGATCATATATATTCCATTGTATATTTATTATATATTCATCGTTCGTATGCTATTATTATTTTTATCATATATATTCCATTGTATATTTATTTTCTATATATTTCCATTAATTGTCTAAATAAACAGAATGATGTAATGGTGTTTTATTTAATTCTTTTGGTTGTACACGGCATTTAATTATATTAAATGGCTGGCTTCTAAAACGGAATTCTAAACCAACTGTAAAGCATATATGCATTAATTAAATAAATAGAGCTATATGGCAACTCAACCTGTACACCTGAGCAAGCCATTTACGCCTTTTAAGCCAACTGGCTGTTTAAGGCAGAATATTTGCTTAAGTTAAATAAATAGCGCCGTCTGGCAGCTCAGCCTTCTAAGCCAACTGGGGGATTAAGCCACAATATATGCTTTAATTAAATAAATAGCGCAAACTGGCAACTCAGCCAGATAAGCCAACTGGCTGATTAAGCCGGCTGGCTGATTAGGAACATATTAAAACTACGGCTGCTCGGCTGAAGTCTTAATATGCGCTTGGCTCTTGCCAGGCGAACACCTCTCCTCCTCTCTCTCTCTCTCTCCTTCTCCTCTCTCTTTCTCTTGGGGGATAACTCCGCCTCCACGTTGCATAACCCCTTGTTGCTCTTGCAACATTTCCCCTTTGTCGCATAACACCTTGCAACATCCCCTTGTTGCATAACAACTTGCAACATTCCCCTCCCCTTGTTGCATAACACATTGCAACATTCACACCTTGTTGTATAACTTCTGCACCATTGATCAACATTTGCAATTGCATTGCACTCTCCCCTTTTGCGCCCAAACTACTCTCGCTTTTGCGTGAGGATATTGATAGGTTAGAAAAGGTTCAGCGTCGTGCCACGAAACTAATTCCGTCATTGCGCAACAAGCCTTATGAAGATAGAATTAAATAGTTAGACTTGCATTCACTCGAAACTAGGAGATTAAGGGGGGAGCTTATTGAAGTTTTCAAAATCGTTAATAAAATCGATAACGTAAATTTTGACAAACTGTTCACTTTCGATAATAGCAATACTCGTAATAACGGATTCAAGTTGCGTGGCAGACGTTTCATTACTAATATCGCTAAAAACTTCTTTACGTTTAAAGTAATTGATAAATGGAATAATCTTCCCGCGCCCGTCGTGAACTCTACCAGCGTTAATATATTTAAGAACCGTCTAGATAGGCATTTTAAAAATATTAACGTTGTTTAAAATATAAATAAAAAAATTAGCAACAGGAGCTCTGGGGGTGGTGGTCGAGGATGATTCTGTTGACGATAATGCCAGCTTGTGACATGCCAGCGTGTGATGCCAGCAATAAAATTATTGTTAAAAAAATAGACTAACACGAACGTAGATGTAGCTCGTAGCGTAAACTAACCCACTTTTTGTTATACTTTACTTACTTTTTTTACTCTCCTTACTTGCATGTCTGTAACTCTCTTTACTTGCATGTCTGTAGTTTGTAAGCTTTCTTATTTTACTTCTTTTCATCTTTCACCCCTCTCCTCTTCCCTTCGACTATTTTTCCGACTTGTCGGCAGTGGCCGGCGGATGATGATGGGGAGTCTTTCTTTCTTTTTTTCTGAATAAATGTTAACCAACGAATGATAGGTTTTGCTAATTACTTAACCCCTTATTCTCCTCTTTTAACCCCATTCTCTTTCCTTTCTCTCGGGCTAACCTTAGAGTGGATCTTAGGGTCTTTGTTAGCCTTAGCGTCTGTAGATCTGTAGATCCCCTTCTGTCTTGTATCGAACCAACAACTCAGAAGCAATTTCTTTACTTTGAGATTTGTGATCTTCAGTCAGCTCGCGAGGAACAAACCGTGAACACACTTTTGACTATCCCTGTTGCTGAATTATCGTATTCACACTTCCTTCACTAATTCCTAACTCCAGTGATAGATTTAATGATACTGTTAGCACGTTACACAGCGATGCTGAGCGACCACTGCGTGGCTCATCATCGAGGTTGGCTCTCCCTCTCTCCGATGATCTCACACGTTTAGACCAGCGTTCAACTGTGCTTCGATCAACAACAGCATCTCCTTAAACGTTTTGTAGACGTTTGTGAATATTTCCAACTGTTTCCTTCTCTGCGGTTAAGAACTCGATAACAGCTCTCTGTTTACGACGCATATCACTGTCAGACGCTATTTTTGAAAATGCGTTAACCATCGGTTTTATACAAGGGCGTTTAAAAGCGGTTTTATACAAGGAGGGGAGGTCAAAGTGGAAAAATCCGGTTATGTGAAGCGCAGAAAGTTCAAACGTACGGCCCAAAAGACATTTCAGCCCCATGGCCTATTATTTAGCTAAGAAAAAGGGTGGGGCAAAATAAATTGAGTGCCCCTAGTATTAATAATATTTGTCATTTGTCTGCCAATAAACCTTTTCATTTCATATATATAATATATATATATATATTATATATTATATATATATATATATATATATACACAGTATATATATATATATATATATATATATATATATATAACCTTGGTTAACGTTCGTTTTGCTTCCGCCAGAACTGTTCATTCTGACAAGGATCAAGCTTGTCACTACTCCTTAGACTAACATTTTAACGTGGAATCCAAACCACGATCCACCAGTAACCCAGCGTCTTAACCACTAGGCTACCCAGGGTACCCATTTATCTACCAACTAATTTTTTTTATTGTATAGGAAGGATGAACATCTGAGCTTTACTGCTCGCCTCCTGCCGTCACCGGGTCTCGATCCCGAGGCCGATAGATTCGTAGTCAGCGACGCTTAACACTACACAACCAAGGTGCATGATTATTATATATATATATGCGATGAATTTCAAATTAAACACGTTAAATATATAAATAAATGATGCACACTCAAATAAAAATGAAAAGCAATTGCACGGCTTTTCGTGTATTCAAGTCACCTCCCTTCCCTGACGAGGTGTACTGTTCAATACACGAAGGACCGTGCGATCACTTTTCATTTTTATTTGTGTGTGCATCATTTATTTACTTATTTCACGTGCTTAATTTTAAATTCATCCCATATATATGGTATATATATATATATATTATATAATATGTACATAGTGTGTGTTGTTTGCATTTAAAATATATATATATATATATATATATGAGGACCACTGAATACATTTTCCCCCACCTTTTTTTTTTTCCAAGTTTCCTTGTAAGTTCCAGAAATTTTGTACACAACAATTTCTTTTCTTTGGGCTTTGTGATCTTCAGTCAGTTCGCGAGGAACAAACCGTGAGCACACTTTTGACTATCCCAGTTGCTGAATTATCGTATACACACTTCCTTCACTAATTCCTAACTCAAGTGATAGCTCTTTGTATGTGACGCGTCGATTTGATCGAATGATACTGTTAGCACGTTACACAGTGTGAGATGTGACAGCCGATGCCGGTCGACCGCTGCGTGGCTCATCATCGAGGTTGGCTCTCCCTCTTTCCGATGATCTCACACGTTTAGACCAGCGTTCAACTGTGCTCCGATCAACAACAGCATCTCCCTAAACTTTTGGAGACGTTTGTGAATATTTCCAACTGTTTCCTTCTCTGCGGTTAAGAACTCGATAACACTCTCTGTTTACGACCCACATCACTGTCAGACGCCATTTTCGGACCTGCGTTAACCATCGGTTTTATACAAGGGCGTTTAAAAGCGGTTTTATACAAGGAGGGGAGGTTCAAAGTGAAAAAATCCGGTTATGTGAAGCGCAGAAAGTTCAAACTTACAGCCCAAAAGACATTTCAGCCCCATGGCCTATTATTTAGCT
This sequence comes from Bathynomus jamesi, assembly GCA_023014485.1. Lineage (NCBI taxonomy): Eukaryota > Metazoa > Arthropoda > Malacostraca > Isopoda > Cirolanidae > Bathynomus > Bathynomus jamesi. Next base: position 403,526 of record JAJOZX010000939.1, read on the forward strand.
AAGAAAAAAGGGTGATGCAAAATATATTGAATGCCCCTAGTGTATATATATATATATAAATATATATACTGTATATCGAGAGAGAGAGAGAGAGGAGGGGCGACAAGCTTGACCTTCGTGAAATGAGGAATCATTGTACGGAACATTTGAAAGGTTGAAAGGTATGTACAGTATATATATATTATATATATATATATATATATATATATGAAACCCGGGAATTTGTACGCCAACATTTGTACAATTGGAAATTTATACGCCAAGCATTTGTACGAAGGTACGTTATACGCAAGAAATTCATGATCAGTTAATAAAATTGAATTTGAAACTAGATTTCAGCTTATTAATTCAAGAGAAAATGTAACTAGCGATATACAGAACGAATGTCATTTAAAATATCGGAGAACAAATCTTGCGAGTTTTTTCTCATTAATCTCCAGACCTAACCTAACCTAACCTAACCACCTCTACCTATTCAATAACCATTTACCTACCTGTTAATCCTTTAATGCGCTGTGATACATGATGAAATTTAAAATTCTTCAAATTGAAATTATTTTCAAAATATTTAAATAATGTTTACTTTTTTTTTTATTTTTTTTTTTAGCACCTGTGCTTATGTTTATATAAAAAAATGAAGTCACGGTTATTATCATGGGTAGATCGCATCCTTAAGTCAAAAAAGTCCGGTAGAGCGCATGCTTAAATTACCGTCGTACAAATGTCAGTCGTATAAATTGACAGTCGTATAAATGTTCTGGCGTATAAATTTCCGTCGTACAAATGTTGACGTACAAATTTCCGCACACGATATATATATATATATATATATATATATATAATATATATATATATATATATATATATACACACTACCTACTACCTACTACTACCTACTACTACCTACAAGAAAAAGACTTATACAACCCAAATCAACATGGCTTCAGGGCGGGAAGATCATGCTTATCACAGCTACCTCACCACCAGGAGTAAATATTAGAAACATTGTGTCGAGGATAAAACATAGATGTAATACATACGGACTTTGCAAAAGTCTTGGATAAATGTAACCATGGAATCATAGCACATAAACTTAAGAATACAGGAATTACTGGAAAGCTAGGAAGGTCGATAATTAATTTCTTGACGCAAAGAACACAAAGAGTGGTGGTAAACGGAGTTAAATCGGAAGTCTCGGAAGTCGTGAGCTCTGTCCCACAAGGGACAGTATTAGCTCCCGTGCTGTTCATAATAATGATTACAGATATTGATGCAGATATTAAGGACAGTATTGTATCATGCTTCGCAGATGACACAAAGATATGTAAGGAAATATTGAACGAAGGTGACATAAGAAAATTACAAAACGACATTGAAACAATATTCCAGTGGGCAGAAGACAACAATATGAAGTTCAACGAAGAAAAATTCCAACTTCTAAAGTATGGTAATAACAAGGAACTACAAAAAAAAAGGTACAAAACTATGCAAGCCAAACAGATAACACCAAATCCACAAGTCAGGGATCTTGGAGTAATAATGTCGTCGGATGCAGAATTCAGAGAGCACTATACTAAAATCAAAATTACAACGGCTAGAAAAATAATGGGAATCATCTGAAGGAGCTTCCGCAGCAGAAAAGCAAACATCATTGGCAAATTATGGAAGCGTCTACTCCTACCAATAATTGAGTATTGCTCAGTACTCACAAGCCCACAAAGAAAACGAAACATTGCGAACATTGAAGCTATACAAAGGACTTTTACCATAAGATAGAGGAAACGGAGGGTAAAGACTACTGGTCTCGACCACAATCCCTGGAACTCTACTCTCTCGAAAGAAGGCGCGAGCGGTACACAACAATATACATATGGAAAATACTTGAGGGCTCTGTCCCTAACCTTAGAAATGAAATAGAAACAAACTGGAATGAAAGGAGAGGCAGATTTTGTACGGTCCCAGCTGCGGTGGGACAAGGGGCCATGAAAACGAGGATGGAAAATACCTTCAGAATACAAGGCCCAAAGCTTTTCAATGTCCTACCAAGTGAGGAATCTCCAGCACACAGACCTAAATAACTTCAAGAACCACCGGGACAGATTCCTGTGCGAAGTCCCCGACTAGCCATGCGTTGCTGGCTACGAGGGCAGCAGGAGAGCACCAATTCCCCCTTATCCTCTTATTCTCCTCTTTTAATCCCCTCCTTTTAACCCACTCCTCTATTCTTTCTCTCTGGCTAACCTTAGAGTGGATCTTAGGGTCTTTGTTAGCCTTAGCTTCTGTAGATCTGTAGATCTTGAACCGTCGTTCAAACTCCCCTATAGAATACCCTGAAGTAAGTATAATATATATATATATATATATATATATATATATATATATATGAAAGAGTTAATGACTGAAGCACCTCATTAAATGCATAAATCGTGAAGGTTATTTAAAGGTCATTAACTTTCCAAGATTATTTTTCAAGAGCGTAAAAAGGAAAGGATTCTGGCCACTCCTTTGACACTTATCTTACTTTTAATATCCTGTTTAAATAGAGGAGGCCCTGAAGGTGAGCTTCTTTCATCTTTCATTTCGCATTCAAAGTCATGTCACAATTTAGATTTTTATCATTAGGTAAATAGTTTAATTTTTATATTTACAGTGTCGCTCATAAGTATTCGGACAGAGAAATATTTCAGTTATATTCGTTCTTATTTTTTGTACCATGCGTGGGATAGTTACGAAAAGTTTACCGTTCGTTTGGAAACATTTAACAAATAGAAAAATAACTTTAACTTCAAGATGTAATGTAAAACATCAGAGAATTTGAGGAAAATAAAAAAAAAGAAATTAAAATGCAAAAGTTTTCGTACATTAACTTACAAAATTTTTGAATACTTTGACTTTTGTTAAATTTGTTAAATTTTTTCAAAGGAAAGGTAAACTTTTCATAACTCGTATGAATGGTACAAAAAATAAGGACAAATATAACAAATATTTCCCTGTACGAATACTTATGAGCGCCTCTATATACAGTATATATATACAGGGTCTCCCAAAAGTCTCAATAGATAGCTAATATTTTTATTTTTTTTCAGATACTCTTTAAGAATGCCTTTGTCAAAAGAAGAACGTATTGCAATCATTCTCATGGCTGGATCGGGAAGCTGTCGCAAGGTTGCAATGAACTTCAACAGGAAAAATGGCAAGCACATCACACACGACACTGTTGCCAAACTTACACCAAATGTGTTAACACGAGTTCACCATGAGTAGGAGAGACGCATCCGTGTGTGTTTACAAAGAAATGGCAATCATGTAGAGAATGTTTTGTAAATAAAGTTACAAGGGAAAATACTTTGATATCAGTTCCTGAAGTAAAGAGGTTAATTACAGAGTTAAAGACCGGTTCTACGTCAGGAGTAGATGAACTATCAAATGAGCACTTAAAATATGCCAATGACGTAGTATGTCTGCATATATCATTGCTCCTATCAGCCATGCTTGCTCATAGCTATATCCCTGTAGAGTTCATGAAGGTATATATCTTTCCCCTGGTTAAAAATAAGTAAGGAGATATTCTGTCCAGCAATAATTACAGACCTATTGCTGTCGCTTCCTGCTTCTCGAAACTACTAGAAAAACTCTTGTTACTCCGATTAAATGATTACGTATGGACATCTAATCAGTTTGGTTTTAAAAGGTCCCACTCAACTGACCTGTGTATCAATGTACTTAAAGAAACAGTATCTAAATACATTGACAGTAATTCAACTATTTATAGCAGTTTCCTAGATACAAGTAAGGCATATGATAAAGTGAACCACAATATTTTATTTAAAAAACTAGAAGACAGGAAGGTTCCCATTGTACATATTAAATTTATTGAAATTTTAGTATTCCCACCAATCTTTTACCATTAAGTGGGGCAATGTACTATTCAAATGTTTTGGCTCTTCTTGCGGGGTGAGACAAGGCTCCTTGCTCTCCCCTATGCTGTTTAATGTGTATATTTATGGATTAATTGCTTCACTTAATGAGCCCACAGTGGGATGTTGTATAGATAACACAATGATAAATAACTTAGTTTATGCCGATGATATGGTGTTAACCCTTAACCGCCTGAATTATATTTTCAAGAAAAAAAATATTTTTATTGACATTGCTATAATGCTAATGCTAATAATGCAATGCTAATAATTTCAAATCACAGCGAGAAAATCGTTATCTGGCAACTAAAACTGAGTTGGCTGAAAAAAGCCACCTCGGCAGAAGTAAAGAAAATTAAATGATTTTAGATATGTTTATATGTTAATGTAGGTGTCCGTAAAAGGACACTACGTCGGTTAAGGATAAATAACTTAGTTTATGCCGATGATATCGTGTTAATGAGTCCCTCTGTTAAAGGTCTGGATCGGCTACTAAAACTCTGCGAAGTGTATTCGCAGAAACATGATATTCTTTTTAATGTTACAAAAACTAAGGTTATGCAATTTCATCCTAAAAGCTGTAAGCAGCTAGCTCATATTAGGTTTGAAGTGAAAGGTGAAGTAATTGAGGAAGTATAAGAGTTTAAGTATTTGGGTGAAACTATTACCAGCTCATTGAGTGATGACTCGGATATAAGAAAACAATCTCGAAGCTTTTGTGCTAAAGCAAATATGACGATAAGGAACTTTCGGTTCTGTACAAGTGAAGCTCAAAACACTCTTTCGTACTTTCTGCAGTAATATATACGGACAGCAACTCTGGGTGAACTATAAAAAAGATTCTGGTAGAACCCTAAATTTGCTGTACAACAGATCTTTTGGACTCTTGCATAAATTACCCCCGAGATGCTCAGCTTCGCAAATGTTTGCTACTCGCAATGTCCCGAGCTTCCCGGAGGTAACAAGACGTGTTCAATACAGTCTAATGCAAAGAATTAAAAAATGAACCAACCCGATTATCCAAGTAATCCAAAAGTCCTGCCGTTTATCCTCAAAGCTATGAAATTTTTTATACGAAAAGGTCTGTCTGTAGCTCTACTTATTTTCGACATTACTGTATTATTTCTAATCAACTGTATATACTTCTAATCTTAGTATGTGAACTGTCATTGTATTAATAATATTTGTCATATGGGCTATAGTCTGACAATAAACCTTTTCATTTTTATTTTCATTTATATATGTCGCGCGTATGCGCGAGCCACTGCCCGCTGGCGACTTTTTAGGATAAATGCACTTTGAACAATCCAACGAGGGTGATCCTTGTTGGTTAAGCTCGGCCTTAGCCGTAGCGCATCCGAGTAACAATAAACAGTTTCTACCAAGTTTTTTTCGAAGGGGGTGAATGGAAACACTTCACTTCTAAATTGGAGTTTTCGTTCACTCATATAATTTTTATTTCACAAAGTATATACAGAACGAGGCAGTGATAATCAGGAGTTTACAGGGAGAGAGGTTTTTCCTCTTGTAACAACAGCTCAAGCAGGAATTTAAAGTGAGGAGGACGTTCGTCCTCCGCGAGTAAGGAGTAAGGCAGGAATTTAAGGCGAGGGGGGCTCGGCCTCCTCGGGTAAAGGCTATGGCAGGAATTTAAAGGGAGAGTGGTGCAACCTCTTGTAACAATGGCCCAGGCAAAAATTTAAAATGAGGGAAGTGCAAACTCTTGTGACAATGGCTCAGGCAGGAATTTTAATTTATAATACAAGAAATAAATAAGTCTAAATTTTGGGGGAGTGCAGTTGAAGGTTAAGCTCCTACTTTAACTGCAGAGTTAAAGAATTCTGACGTTAAGCATAACTTAAGCATACAACGAAATTTAGAAAGATAAAAAGATTAACAAAAAAATACTAATTTTTGTAAGGTATACACTTTTGGATGGCGACATAATGTCGAGGTGCCGACATGTACCGAGTACATTGAGTACATTTACAACATCGTACTAAATTATTTCCGTTAATTATAATTTTAACAATTTGTTAATTGACATATCTGATACCGAAATAATCTAAATAGGTGATATAATGAAGGAGAGTTCTCCGTTGTTCTATAATTTAAAGGGGATTAAAAACAATGTTATATATTTATAGTTAACAATAATTACGCCAAATTATGTCAAATATTATCAGAAGAATGGTTGGTTATTATAGTTTGAAAGCCCAAAAGTCAGCGATGATGAAAACGGAGGAAAGATACAGTGTACTTTCCATTGGAAGTACACGGACATTTATGATAACGTAACACATAAGTACATAGAATCTGAATGACAATTAGGTAGAAATAGTAAGTACAAGTAATGAGGTCCTGGATGACTAAATGACGTAAGCAGATAAGGAACCCGTGATCTGGTATGGAAACAATACAGTATATTATAATAACATAACTTCTTAACGTTATAAATTGGTAGGAGAAGCAAGAGAGATTTTGGATTCAGAAGCTCGCTTTTGGCAACGACATCGGAATTCGAACACTCAGTCAGCATTAACGAGTATCTTGCGAGAGGTTAAATAATTAAAAGAAAAGTAAAATTTTTAAATAAGTGACTGCGTACATGTGGACGTATTTACATTAGGGTGGATCGATTTTACATGTTTTCGATTTCCATATTCTAATAGAGACAAAAACTTGCGCATGCATGAGAAAATAGCCTCTGCAAAATCTTAGCTTAATAGGTAATCATCTTCTGCCCCCGGCAGAGCGATGAAAATCATATTTTAGTAGTCAAAAACGTATTTTTCTTATAATTTTTAAAATATTTCAATATGCATCAAAATTATTCCTAATAACTATAAAGTCGATGAAAAAGACCTCATATGATCGTTTTTCCAAGCGCGTTGTCCTACGTTAATATCTTTTGCCCCCGGCAACAACGTCAAATGTTGAAAAAATAGGTAATTTATATACATATTTTCAGATCGGCTCTTTGTCTTAAATAATGCATTTATATATTTCCCATAGCATTTAGATCGTTGCTTAGGCATGAAATAACACACACGCAAAATTTTATGACTCTAGAGTAATATCTTCTGTCCTCGAGAAAAGTCTAAATGTGGATTATAATTACGTTAATGCGATGTTATAAGTACGATAAGTACTAAGTACAGCTCCTCGCTTGCTAATTTTATAAAATTAGCAACCCAGAACTCATCACGAGGAGGTGGCTGTACGTCGAATTCCACCCTATCCAGCCCCAACCACCCTTCCTTTGGCTGCATGTCGATTTACATACGGTAATCTTTCTTAGAATCAAATCGTGGATTTTTTGTTCGGGAGTGAAGACGGGAGCGGATGAATCCGTCCCTCTCTTCTATTCCACTTACACTGGCAGAGGCTTCGGTTACTAATTTGATGAGTCTCTCGACCGCTTGAGTATGACAAGGGAATAGTGGGATCAGTCCATCAGGCTGGTCTCCCGTCTCAACAAACTCTTTTATTCGGGTATCAGGTATTGTTTTTGTAACGGGGGGTTCGGTCACCTCAGCCGTTTGCCAGTTGATCATTTCGTAATAGTTTTGACTATCGTAGAGCAGCTCAGGCATGGCGAAGGCTCGAATTTCCCCCGCTGGTGATTGTTTTGATCGTGCTTTTAATATTCTTCTCCATCCCAATTCTCTTATGTGTTGCTCATCGGCATGTAGCATGGAGATCAAAATATTTTCTGGGTGAGCAAAGAAAGAATTTCTACGGAGGACTTTGTTGGCGATTGTCTTAGATCTTTGCGGCATGGTCTGAGAGAGACGCATCATTTCGAAAAAATGTTTTGCGCCCTCAGTGAAACTGGAGTTTTTCTTTATCTTAAACCAAATTGGTGCGTAAACTGTCATAATGAATCACACAATTTCGTTGAAGGTGCTGTAGGGTTCACTGGTTGAAACATAGAGGCGCAGAAATCTATTTGCTGTTGTCAGCCACCTGGAATGCGCCATCTTACCTGGATTTCGAGCCGCGAGAGCTGAAGAGCAGCTACCGCTCGACACTGCTCTGTAGATGCCTAACAAATATTTTTGGTCAGTGCTCAACTCGGCATCATCTATGTCAATGTCGGGAGATGGAATGGCATCGAATTCTGTAATTGGAAGTTTTTCGCAGTCGTTCAGTTGTTTTCCAACTGGTCCAGTAAAGCCCATTGGCCCAGTTGTTTTGCCGTCCAAGTCTTGAATGAGGTGTCGCAGTGATAATTCATTACCGTGTAATAGGCATATGATCCACTGAACTGGCCTTTGTAGTTTCATTTCAATCATACGAATGGCTCCACCCTTTCGACCCGTGTTCACTACGGTACCATCACAGCCGATAGCCACAATGTCGTCCGTGCTAATATTGTTAGTCTCTAGAAAGTTGATGATACCTGATGTTATTGCAGTGGTAGAACCTGATGCAGGAGTGAAATGCCCCATGTACTGGGATTCTGGTTCTTGAACTAAAACTATATGCTCTTCTACCACAGTCCTTCTATGCTTCACATTGTCTATTTCTTCTTGTGTCATTGTTTTATCTTTACGTCCGTCAAAGAAAATGCCCTGTAATGGTAGCGTGATCTTGTCATCTTGCGGATGCTCAGAACGAACTCTTTTTCTGGCTCTTCTTATCTTATTTCGATCAATCACTGAACTGACATCATCTTCTCGTATCCAGCCAACATCCTCTAACAACGAAGAAGCAATAAATGAAGCAGCTCTGTCTGAGACGCCCGTACGATCACAAGCTTCAGCAAGTACCTGGAGTTTCATTCGTGTTTTTTCCTTCATGTCATGTTTATCTCTCAGTGTTAGTTCATACGATGACGATGATTCTATAGATGTATCCTCGGTTTCACTAGAGGCTGACGAAGAAGGTTGTTCTTGAGAAGTTTCTTGTCGTTTACTAGTCGACGGCTCTTGATGTTCTGCTATTCCTTCTTGTTTCAATATCGCCAATCTTCTTGCAAGGGTCATCTCGTTTTTATTTGTTGTTTCAACATCCAAAGTTCCTATTGCCATTTTGCGATCACTTCTTTGGTCGAGTAAAAACTGTTGCTCTTTCAGTGGTACTCGTCGTTCACGAGGGCAGCTGCATTTTGTCAAATCAGGGCATTTACAAGCCGATATGTCAAATAAGGTGGTCTTAGTTGATTTCTTGAAGGCCTCAAGATTTTTCTGTAACGATTCGTTCTTCTTTTTCGCTTTCAGTGATTTGATGATGTTAGCCATTTTATCACGATAACTTTTCAACATTTGATTTATCCGTGCTGTCGAAACTGTTGGAATGGAAGCTAATTTCCACAAGTATTCCAGTCTCTCCGTGACCACAGCGGCGATGTCTTTGAATGGAGGCTCTTCTTTGATGATCTCAATTCAGTTCTCACATGATGGTAGTATTGCATCACATCTTCATATGTGGGAAAACATCGCAAATTCAAATCTTTCCCAGCACCAGATATTGGACACGTAACCGATCTTCTAGTTGTAGCGGTAGCCATCCTGTAAAGATTAAAGAATAATGTATTGTTCTGTTACGCAATAAAATCGAAAAAAACAGAGTTATGAGAAAAACAAACAAGGATATGAGCAGAGAGATTGAGCACACTGAGGACTCTGAGTGAGGAGCCACACACACACACACACACACACACACACACACTGAGGACTCGAGGAGCCAGCTGCAAAATACACACCTGCCTTCGACGCTGTCAAAAGGCAACTGAGGGAACTGCGCAGTGCGTACTGGCGCGTCAGTGGCAGCTGCTGCTTGCAGCACTCACCAGAGATGACCTTTAAACCCTAGCCTAGAGTCATAAAATTTTGCGTGTGTGTTATTTCATGCCTAAGCAACGATATAAATGCTATGGGAAATATATAAATGCATTATTTAAGACAAAGAGCCGATCTGAAAATATGTATATAAATTACCTATTTTTTCAACATTTGACGTTGTTGCCGGGGGCAAAAGATATTAACGTAGGACAACGCGCTTGGAAAAACGATCATATGAGGTCTTTTTCATCGACTTTATAGTTATTAGGAATAATTTTGATGCATATTGAAATATTTTAAAAATTATAAGAAAAATACGTTTTTGACTACTAAAATATGATTTTCATCGCTCTGCCGGGGGCAGAAGATGATTACCTATTAAGCTAAGATTTTGCAGAGGCTATTTTCTCATGCATGCGCAAGTTTTTGTCTCTATTAGAATATGGAAATCGAAAACAATGTAAAATCGATCCACCCTAATTTACATGTAAGGTAGTTACGTACGTAATCATGATCATCAGCAGACATGTACGAATGCATAAAGTACACATACTGGTACGCCACATAATAGGTTGTGTGAGTAATATAGACGGACACGAGTAAACATGGACTGATAGGTTGATAGGGCATAAGTAGACAATAGGTAGATGAATGAATAAATAATAAAATTAATAAAGGATAGCGGTCAAGAAAGAACATGGATGTATGAATGAGTATGGTCGAATAATATTTATATTGCATAACACCATACACAACATATAAATAATGACTTATAGAGAGTGTAGTCTTATTATTATTAAAGAATTTACCATACATTTAATACGAAAGATATCCACATACTAAACACGTGATTCAGTATTTAAAGTATGGAAAACGCGAGGGAAATTAACTTATTTTATGACGTCATAGTGATTTATACGGTACGTACAGTATAAGTCATTATTGGGAGAAATTGAAGAGACGAATTAGAGACACAATTAAAGGACATTCGCTTTCCACAGCGAACTTCTAATGGCACAAGCATGGTACTATTCAACCATAGAAATGGTAGGTCGCATGGATGTGATATAATATATATATATATATATATATATATATATATACACTGTGTATATATATATATATATATATATATATATATATATGTGTGTGTGTGTGTATATATATACTGTATATATATAATATATATATATATATATATATATACTATATATATATATATATATATATATATACATGTAAAGAACGACGCTTGTGTAGAAGAGCGTTCCGCACAAGATGAGGAGGGAGAACGAACAAATGAAAAATGAGGTACCACCCGGGAATCGAACCCGGGATCATCCGATTGCGGTCAGATATGCTATCCACTACACCATGGACCTCGATCAATCAGAAGTCGTAATTCTCCTACATACGAGAAGAAACCAATGCCCTGAGGGGGCACCTTCGCATGCCGTACATATATACATTTTCACTGGAAACAACACATCTTGTGCGGAACGCTCTTCTACACAAGCGTCGTTCTTTACATTAATTATACTGTGTGTTGTTTGCATTTAAAAAAAAAAATATATATATATACAGGGGTTAGACAAAATAATATGCACACCCGCCGATTTCACTGGTTATCTTTACGGACTGCTCAGACACAAAGTAAACGGTCAAATGACTGGCAAACCTATTTAAATGCGTAACAGAGAGTGTATACGTCATGTTATAACCCTCACGTTGTTTTTACAGATCTGAGTGAATTATGAATTAGCAGTTATGAAAGACCTGTCAGACTTCCAAAGAGGGCAAATTGTCGGAGCGCGGATGGCTGGTGCATCGGTGACGAAAACCGCTCAGATGTTCAATGTATCCAGAGGAACTGTCTCTATGGTCATGTCTGCATGCCAAAACCATGGAAAGACAAGCACCGACAAATGACAAATGCAATAGTGGACGCAAGAAGAAGCTGTGTGATCGAGACCGCCGGGTGCTAAAGCGCATTGTGACAAAGAACCATAAGTCCACAGCTCCAAAAGTGACTGCAGAGCTTAACCAGCATCTTGCGAGCCCGGTATCGACCAGAACTGTACGTCGCGAGCTCCATGGAGCTGGATACCATGGGAGGGCTGCAATTGCCAAACCCTTCCTTTCGCACATCAACATTGTGCGGCGCAGAAAATGGTGTAATGACCATAAGAATTGGTCAATGGACCGGTGGAAGAATGTAGTCTACTCCGACGAATCCTCCTTTACGCTATTTCCATGTTCCGGTAGAGTTTATGTCTGGAGACAGCCTAAAGATGCTTATGACCCCGACTGCCTGACCCCAACCGTTAAACATGGAGGCGGATCTGTGATGGTTTGGGCAGCAATATCGTGGAATACTCTTGGCCCAGCTGTAGTACTGCATGGTAGGATTAACGCCCAGGTCTATCTGTCAATATTGGCTGACCAGGTCCATCCCATGATCCAAACGCTGTTTCCCAATGGCGGCGCCGTCTTCTAGGATGATAATGCACCAATCCACACCGCTGAGGTCGTTAAAAACTGGTTTGAAGAACATGTTAGTGAAGTAGAACGCTTGGATTGGCCTCCACAATCCCCGGATCTTAATATTATCGAGCATCTGTGGTGTCAGTTGGAGCAGCAGGTAGGAAGCCGATTCCCACCGCCGGCGTCTTTGGAGGAACTGGAGCAGGGTTTGCTCGAAGAATGGCTCAGGATTCCTCTAGCCACTGTCCAAAAGCTGTATGAATCAATTCCCCGACGCATTGCAGCTGTTATTGCCGCTAAAGGAGGACCAACTCCATATTAAGAATAAAAACCGCCATTTATCAAGGTGTTCATAATATTTTGTCTAACCCCTGTATATATATATATATATATATATATATATATATATATGAGGACCACTGAATACATTTTGCCCCACCTTTTTTTTCTTTCCAAGTTTTTACTTGTAAGTTCCAGAAATTTTGTACACAACAACAGTTACATACCTTTTTTACAAGTTTTTATTTTTCCACACAGTCTTTATCCTTTTCTACGGCTTTCCTCCACCTCGAAACAAGGGCCTTTATTCCTTGCTGGTAAAAGTCCACTGGGTTCCGCTGGAGCCACCTCTGAACCTCCTCAACAATCTCATCGTCACTTTGAAACTTTCTTCCACGAATAACATCCTTCATTGGCCCAAACAAATGGAAGTCTGAAGGTGCCAGATCCAGGCTGTATGGAGGGTGGGGTAACACACTGAAGAACATTTTTGTGATGGCCTCTCTTGTTTGCAAACTGTTCTGTGGTCTTGCGTTATCGTGCAAAAGAAGGACGTCTTCCAGTTTTCTCTCCTGTCGAACTCACTTTATATGTCTCTAGAGTATCTGCAGGGTAGTAATATGTGCCTCTGAGTTCATTGTTTGTCCTTTCTTCATAATGTCCACCACAATCACCCCTTTCATGTCCTAGAAGATGGTGGCCATCACCTTTCCTGCAGAGGGAGCCATTTTGAACGTTTCCTTGCGTGGGAAGTCTGCGTGATGCCACTCCAGGATTGGCGTTTTGTTTCATGTTCAAAATGGTGTACTCAAATCTCATCCCCAATCACAATCGTGAAAGGAAGTCATCCCCTTCTCTCTCGTATCGAACCAACGACTCAGAAGCAATTTATTTTCTTTGGGCTTTGTGATCTTCAGTCAGTTCGCGAGGAACAAACCGTGAACACACTTTTGACTATCCCAGTTGCTGAATTATCGTATTCACACTTCCTTCACTAATTCCTAACTCAAGTGATAGCTCTTTGTATGTGACGCGTCGATTTGATCGAATGATACTGTTAGCACGTTGCACAGTGTGAGATGTGACAGCCGATGCTGGGCGACCGCTGCATGGCTCATCATCGAGGTTGGCTCTCCCTCTCTCCGATGAGCTCACACGTTTAGACCAGCGTTCACCTGTGCTCCGATCAACAACAGCATCTCCCTAAACTTTTGGAGACATTTGTGAATATTTCCAACTGTTTCCTTCTCTGCCGTTAAGAACTCGATAACACTCTCTGTTTCTGACGCACATCACTGTCAGACGCCATTTTCGGAACTGCGTTAACCATCGGTTTTATACAAGTTGGTTTAAAAGCGGTTTTATACAAGGACGGGAGGTTCAAACTGGAAAAATCTGGTTATATGAAGCGTAAAAAGTTCAAATTTACGGCTCAAAAGACATGTCAGCCCCATGGCCTATTATTTAGCTAAGAAAAAAGGGTGGGGCAAAATAAATTGAGTGCCCCTAGTATGTATATATATATATACAGTATATATATATATATATATATATATATATATATATATATATATATATATATATATATATATATATATATATATATATATATAGGAGAAATCCAATGACAAGGAGGAATGTAAATGCCATGAAAGTCGGAACCAGCATTGAAAGGTTCGTAGTGTTAATTATTCCATTGTATTAGTGTTAATTATTCCAGTGTACTAATTTCAAATTTACTATATGTAATTTAAAAATAGCTTTTTAAATTTCTTGTAATTTTATATGTAAATTTTTATAACTTTGAATTTAACCCTCTTCTTTTAGTCTTTTTAAAATTTGCTTTTAATGAATAGGTTTTATGGAAATTATTTTGTCTTGTTCACATTTATTTATTGATTCTAATTTCATATTGTTATTATCTAGCCTGATGATGAGCGTATTGCTCGAAACGTTGCGCATTAAAGAAGACTTTTCATGGCATTTACATTCCTCCTTGTCATTGGATTTCTCCTAAATATTAAATTGAAGCTTTGTAGAAGCAACCCGCATGACTATATATATATATATATATGTGTGTATGTGTGTGTGTGTGTGTGTGTGTGTGTGTGTGTGTGTGTATATATATACACACAGGGTGGTCCAGAAGTCCTACCTCATTTTAGTGGATAACTGACAATATTTAATTGAAGGAGATTTTCAAACTGTGATTCTTGCATTTCACTGTACAATCTAATGCGAGTACATAATCTGTTGTACACATTTGCAATTAAGAGTGTCTGCAGTAATGTTGTTCCCTAGAGTACTGATATTGTTTTTAATTGTTCAATTGTTCTTGCACGATTTTCTTACACTGTATTTTTCGGGTAACCCCACAAAAAGAAGTCGAGTGGACTCAAGTCCGGGAAACGTGATGGCCATTCACTCGGATCCCCTTCTACCTATCCACCTTTGAGGTATGTTCTCGTTCGACCAATTCCAAACATTTGTATCGAAATGTGGTGGAGCACCATCTCGCTAGAAGTAGAAGTTCATTCGTTTCAGCAAGCTTAAATTATCAAGGTAAGGTTCGATTGTATCCTGTAACAGAGTGAAATAAGCGTTTCCAGTCACATTCCCATTGATGAATGTTGATCCTTTGACTTTAAAATGATGAATACCGCCCCAGACGTTTAGTTTAGGGTTCGTTTGGAAATGTCCTTCAGTTGCATGATATGGATTTTCATCTGCTCAATACACACCCATTGTTATGTCTATGTGTCTATGACTGTCCATTAAGGTGAAGCGAAGCTTCAGCACTGAAGAAAATGGATTGTGGTAAGGTACGCTTTGTGGCAAGTGTTGTTTGAAACCATTCGCCGAATTCGAGTCTTCTGTTGCACCTTTGTGCAACAGAAGTGCAGTTCCTGCACAAAGGTGTGACTTTGTATGGATGGCACTTGTTCCTTTTAAGTATTCTCACCTCCTCATGATGGGTTTGGAGGGAGGATCCTTGCCATATTGACAGCGGTAATTTCGTTGAACAATTGTCACTGATTTCGCCTCAGCAATCCAGATTACACATTGAGCTTTCTCCTGTATAGTCACCATTTTCGTTCAGCTTCTATCAATAGCAACTTGACACTCAGATTAGAACCTCTAAATCAAGAAAAAACTTCATTAGTTAAGCAACAAAATGCAAAAAACTGTTATTTTATCTCTTTGGTTTTGTTATAATAAAATTTTAAAACCGGAAGAGGACTTTGTGAACACACTGTGTATATATATATATATATATATAAAGGGTGATCCAGAGAAATGGGACCCAAAAGAAACCCCTGTAACTCTTAAAGTATAAGTCCTTTTATAAAATCATACGCATCATTCGAAAGAGGATAGTTACAAGTTTGTACAGGATTGTATAGGTTTTGACAATACAAGACAAGATAAGATACAAAACAAAATAAAAGTGTTAGTTAAAACTAACCCTTCAAGATGACTGCATGGACTGTGGAACAGCTGCGTTTCATAACTGAGCAATATTATGAGCATGGAAGAAGTGTAGTTTCAGCTCAAAGATCTTTCAAGACAAATTTTCAGATGTCAAAATCACCTTCTAAGAGCTGAAACTACACTTCTTCCATGCTCATAATATTGCTCAGTTATGAAACGCAGCTGTTCCACAGTCCATGCAGTCATCTTGAAGGGTTAGTTTTAACTAACACTTTTATTTTGTTTTGTATCTTATCTTGTCTTGTATTGTCAAAACCTATACAATCCTGTACAAACTTGTAACTATCCTCTTTCGAATGATGCGTATGATTTTATAAAAGGACTTATACTTTAAGAGTTACAGGGGTTTCTTTTGGGTCCCATTTCTCTGGATCACCCTTTATATATATATATATATATATATATATATATACATATATATATATATATATATATATATATATATATATATATATATATATATATATATATATATACATATATGTAGAGAGAGAGATATGGCTAGTAAAATAATTATAGCTTGTCATACAATACATTTTAGTTTTTACTAGCCAGTAGTGTACTAAAGTGCAAAATAAAAATTTGAAAGTGTATAGGGATTACAGACCAACCGATGTAATGCAGCACGCTGACCCACTGTTACTATGAATACAGAGTATAGTGATCCCGGTAACACCATCTTAGACATAACACTGATAATAATAAGAAAAAATATATACCATTGAATGAGCCCGAGTGCTTCAGTGTACCCGTTTACTGGCATGTCAAGAATTATTTTTATTAGTATAGTAAACTCACAAATAATAGTAGAAATAGTTACATTCTCATTGCTTTGTATAATAGACCCAATTCCTTTTAGAAATAATACCCCGTTTAATGTATAAGGTAATATAAACTTGATGTACAGAGCCTTAAGGTCATTTACGATTATTTTTGTTCCTACTTTACAAATGGGCGTAACATTTTCAGAATTCTTAGTCTTTAAATATATAGATTGAAAAGCCTGCTCGAGTACACGGTCGGTTATTACAATATTATTATGAAAAGTTAATGTATACATAACACGTTCTAAGTAGGCATTTATTCTCTTTTCACTAGTTTTTTCAATTGAAAACTGTTCAGAGCTCATAGCGATGTGTGAGGAAATCCTCTAAATCGTAGCGACAGCGTATACTATAAAGAAAGAGTTCTTATGGATAAGCGGTGAAGGCGAGGGATGGTTTGTAACGCTCTTACCAGTGTCCCAAAGCGAGTGGTACTTCTCGGTGAAAGTGTCTTCTAAATATTCTCTAAGATCCAATTCAATCTCACCATGTTCATCTCTGCAGTTCATAAAATCGTCAATTAAAAAAGCATAGGCATACTCGAGAACGGTGTCAAAATAACGCATATCATCAACTCGCGTATTTGATAAAGGTTTCAGGTTGAGGAAGACGAAGCTGTACATCTTTCTACAGAAAAAGTAATGTTAACAGATCTTGACATAAAATATGACCCTTTTTTGCCAAGTAAATACAATGAAAACCTAATCTTTACTTTGTTATCTCGAGCGTAACAATGAATTACAGACCTTACATAATGAAGTAGAGGTTCTTTTAAATTTTCCTAATAGGAATTGGATTTCTTTTATAATATAACGATTTCTTTTACAATATAACGAAAAGACCCCTGAGCAGTGTTTCAGTAACATGTATATCCTAAAACTACAGCTATACAATGTATGCAACGTATACTACAGTATCTGATTACGAGATTTCAATTTGCTCAAAATGTTGGTTGAATAAAATTTTCGTGTGAAATAAAGCGTACCAGCATCCCTTTTGCACAGTATTTATTTACATATATGCACAAGATGACTGCAATTCATCCTATATAGGTACATGTTGGTGAAACCACGTATTCGCGTCAACTACGTACTGATGATCGCCATGGAATTGGTACGTGCTCACATACATTCCTCATAAGACCAACATATTCTTGAAAATGTTCATCACAGTATATTATTGAGAATTCCATCCTTGCTTTCTCATTAGTCAACCTCCCAATATACAGCATAACAAAAATTTCAAACAGCCAGCGAACAAGTTAATCCTCTTTTTAAAACCGAATGCTACCTGACACCTGACACAGCTCTCTCATGCAAAGTTTTTCTCCATATATATATATATATATATATATATATATACAATACCCTGAGAATAAGAGACGAAAACTCTTTAATAACAGTACGACAGTCTCAAAAATTTCAGGAGGAAGTTGGCCAGGTTCCTCCTGTACATAGTTCCTGAGCAGTCATATGTAGCTGGTTACGAAGTGTAGAAGAACAGAAACAATTACCTCCTCCACCAAATCCTGAAGGGTTTGACCGCAATGTGGTCTGAACCATCGTTCAAGAACAGTATAAGATAAGGTAAATTATTATATATATATATATATATATATATATATATATATATATATATATGTATATATATATATATAAATATATATATATATATATATATATATATATATATATATATATATATATATATATATATATATATATATATGAAAATTATTTCCTAAAATTAACACGTGAATAATATTTAAGATAAAAATAAACATGAAAGAAAATTAAAATACGAAATAGTGCTTAAGCACTCTCGTCCAATGACATCCTGAGGAGCACTAAAATTAATAACAAGATTAAAACAGTATATATATAGCTTATAAAGTGACGTACGCGCCCAATCCGTATATTTATTTATGGTATTGAACGCCCGTTCTCTGACTTTTAATTTTATCTCTTATTTTCGTCCAGGATTATTCGGCCTACCCAGGACGGATGGCCCTTTAAATTGATAGGTTAGGTTCCTTCGGCTTTCCACAAGCCTACTTTGAACGTTAATTTTCCCCAGCTAACAAGAGGGGTCTATCACAAGGTATTTAAAACAACACACGCCCTCTTATAAATTTTATTAAATGTTACTTGACACAGTACATGCATTTAATATTTTATTTTGTATTACATCTATAAAATTTCAGACAATACAATAATCTTAACGTCAAAGACAAAGTTCACAGTGATTGACTTCAAATCGTTAAATTGATCAACAATGATAAATCTAAAGAAAAGATTAACAGTTATCGGAATTTCAATAATTTATAGATCGAGGGGTTTTATGTTTTTAGTGCAACAAAAAAAAATACATAACAATAAATGAAGTGGTCGGAATTCGACCCAGATATTCAAAGACTAAAGTTACTTACTCTGCAGGAGACAAACTTACTCCCACTTGTGCTGCGTACGACCGTAGATTTACGGCCGCTACAAAGCTTGCAAACTCTACAATGTTAACTACCGGGACTTCTTTCTGAACCCAAATGGACGGATTCAGGAAATTAGGGCCAGACGTACCCTATTTCTTATTTAAGTGAGCTAAATTTACTTAAGAGACCGTTCACAAAACTCTTGGTCCGTTGGTTAACATTAATTAAGTTACAATCAAATTCTCGGTTAAGGTCGCTAACCTTCAAGTGAATATTCTCAAATTTCCGCGTAAACGAATTTCATGAACTATAAGTTCTTAATTTTTTCGTTAGTGACAATTGATTCTTTCAGTTTTAAGTTTGCTTACATTTACGCGCCGATTTCCGCGTAAGCTAATGACACGGTATACTTTCCGTTTTAAAGTTTATTACGCCACAAGTCTACAGGGTGTTTGTTTAACCACAGTTAACTTCAAGGAGGAACGACTACAACTGACTTAACAATTTTGGAATTTACTTTTCAAATTTGAAGGACCCCGCCTTCCAATATTCTGCAAACCTATCAAATCATTTATTTTCCTAAGATCGTCCCTACAGAAGGCTATTACCCATACAAGAGAGAAAGAAGGCGTCTTCACTACGTTCCCAGGATCCTGGGCCCCCTGATTGGAGCTGGACCTGATTTCCAGTATAGACCCCCCTTCTTCCCACGAAATACATTTAAAGACCGTTAACAGATTCGAAGCCCTAAGTTTATGACCCCCTCGTGGTTCAACTTTGTTGGCGTCTTCGAGTCTGCGTTATAAAAGTCACAACCTCATTTGAAAGCGAAACTAACCATTTGTACATTTGGAACCTTTAGTGTGTAAATCTCCGCGGCCAAGCGGTTTTGGTTTCCTCTTCCCCTAGAACCACTTAAATAGAACGTCCGTTCTATTTTTGAAAACATCTTTAACTTATGCCTTAATGAGTATTCATAACCCAAAACGCTTGGCTTTTTGCGAACAAAATAAAAATCTTAAAACTAACATTCTGCATGCCAATTGCATGGTTACGACATCCCTCCCTCCTTTAATTTTGCACTCCGATGCAAACTTTCTTAACTAGGGTCGGGTATTATCACTTTACTCACAAAAACTTTCCATTTACTTGTCCCCTTTGGTTGGGACACTATCACTGATAGATTTTATTTGTTCCCTTTATTGGGACACCAACACTGACACACTTAATTTTAGTTAACCTCGGGTTCCTCGTAGTGTACTCGAGGTCGGGGCCTAAGAGCATACTGACGCTCAAACGGTGGCCCTGGGAAAGCAGCCTGTCTGCTTTCTCCGGGGGACCCTATTCCCATAAGGTCCCCGCGAGGAGGTAGTTCGGAAGCACCTGGCGGCTCCTGCTCGCCACTCGGTCCTGCAGGGGCAGGAGGTGCACTCCGGTTCACCTCCACGGGTCGATGTTCCTCCGTTCCCTGGGCGAAGCTCTCGGGGAGGAAGTAGCTCGGAGGCGCCCGGCGGATCCCATTCCGCCGCTCGGTCCTGCCAGTGGGCAAGAAGCGCCCTCCGGTTCACCTCCCCTAGTCGATGTTTCTCCCTGTCCTGGGCGAAGCTCTCCGTGAGGAAGTAGTTCGGAAGCGCCCGGCGGTCCTCGTTCCGCCGCTCGGTCCTGCCAGGGGGCGGGAGGCGCCTTCCGGTTCACTTACCCGTGTTGATGTTTCTCCGGTCCTGGGCGAAGCTCTCCGTGAGGAAGTAGTTCGGAAGCGCCCGGCGGTCCTCGTTCCGCCGCTCGGTCCTGCCAGGGGGCGGGAGGCGCCTTCCGGTTCACTTCCCCGTGTTGATGTTTCTCCGGTGTCGAGGGCGAAGCTCCCGAGAGGAGGGCGGTGGCCCTTCCCCCATCTCATCCCTGCGTCGTCCGCCCCGCCTTGTCGCTCAACGTCCCATGGGGCATCGATGCTGCGGCGGATGCGGTCTCGATGGATCACTATCTGATGTCCAGTGATCATGTGACGCAGGAGATAAGTGACTGGAGTCTTCTTGTCCGATGATGATGTAGGGACCCTCTTACCGGGGCTCCAACTTGCCTCTGCCCGGTCGCGGGTAATCAATGTACACCAAGCCATGGGGCGCCTTCTCTTCGAACGGCTTCAATTCCTTGATTCCGTTAGCCTTCTCGTATCTCCGCATGAACTCTTCCACTCGGTGGTATATTTCGCTCAGACTCCTTTTTCGGTCTTCGGCGTATTCCTCTGGGTTGTACGGGCTCACGCATGCCTCCTGTGGCATGCGAAATAGCTTTGAAGGTACGTTGGGGGCTCGCCCGTACATCAAGAAGAATGGAGAATACCCCGTGGCTCTATGCACTCTGATGTTCAAGGACAATTCCACGGTGTCGAGGATTTTATCCCAGTCTCGTCCCGTTTCTTTACAAAGTATGCAGAGTTTGATGCATAACTCTTTATTCCGACGTTCGACCTCCCCGTTGCTTTGGGGCTGGTATGCGGCGGTCCTGGTGTCGTACCTCCCAAACCCTGAAGAGCTCCTGCAAGGTAGAGTTCCAGAACTCCTTGCCTTGGTCGGATACTACTGCTGAAGGGGCACGCAGTTTGCACCGTATCAAACGATGGCACTTGTCCGCCACCTCCCGGGCCGTCTTGTCCTTTATTGCTGCCAGTATGGTCTTTATTGCTGAAACTATCCACACACGTGAGGATATAATGGCTGCCTTCCACGGTCGGAGGAAGGGGACCAACTAAGTCCACGTGCAGAAGTTCCCAAGGACTGTGGCCTCGCACACAAGGCATTTGTTTCCACAGTCCTTTCCGCGTCCATTTGTTCCGCGCACGTGTCGCACGCTTGGACTACCTGCTGTACCTGTTGAACCATATCTGGCCAAAATAAAGTCCCGTAGGATTTCTGTAGTTCCGGCAGCTCTTCGGATGAATGCTCCTGACGTCAGTGTGGGCTTTCCAAATGAGCTGCTCTCTCAACTTTTTAGGAACTACGATGACCTCTCTTCCTTCGCATCGATGTAAACCAGCAGGTTCCTCACTAGTTTGACTCTCGACGGCTGGATGGGCTTGGTTACGGACCAGCTGAAAGCCTTTCCTTCTTCGATGGCTGCTCGAATTGCCGCTTTTCAACGTCCTTCTACTGTTGTTTGCCGATTACCTTGCGATCAATGATCGCTTTGTTCGGATATTGCGTTCACAAACTCCTTCGTCACTCCAGGCGGGCGGGACAACCAATCGGCCACTCTGTTGAGTTTGCCTTTCACGTACTCGATGAGAACGTCGCAGTCTTGCAATGTCATAACCGAACGCTCTAGTCTTCCATTTGGGCTCTCGGTGTCCTTCCCTCAGAAGCCACTTCAACGGCTTATGGTCAGAACGGACGATGACTCTCTGCCCAAATATAACATTGCTTCAATTCCTTTCTGTTGGTTGGCCTCTTCTTTGGATTGTTGGGGCTTCACCCCGTTCCTGGTGACCACATGGCCTAATTACCCCACCTGGGACTGTAATAACTGTCATTTTTCCAACTTTACCTTTAAGCTGGTGGTGCGTAGGCTATCCAAGGCTCGTTGTACCCTCTCGTCATGTCCTTCTAAAACCTTCCAAGGACAATGAGGTCATCTAAGTACATCTGTACTTCCTTGTCCAATTGCTTCGGCAAAAAAATTCATTACTCTTTGGAACACTGGTGGACTATTGGACAATCCAAACGGGACCACCCTGAACTCGAAATGACCGCTTCCCGTGGGGAAGGCAGTTTTCGAGATGCTATCGTCGTGAATGGCCAACTGCCATTCTCCCGAGCGTAAATCCCTGCTCGAGAAGTAATGAGTCCCGTGCAACTTGGCCAAGGTTTCCTCACTTATTAGTCACTCAATATTTTCCTTGCTGCCATTGACGTCCCAAGGTCTATAGTCTACACAAAGCCTCAGGGCCCTACGCTTCTTTTCTTCAATCGCTTCCCCTTTGGATTCCTGTGGTCACTCTTCGTTCCTAGTGATCACGTGGTCCTGGTACTCTACCGGTGACGGTAGTAGTTAATCTTTTCTTTCCCTCGTCGGTCTTCTTCCCTTTGAGAGCGACGGACATCGGTGAACATGCGTCTTGAGGTGTTTTCAATCTCTTCTTAGTCACTTGTGGAAATTTGGCTCTTTCTCACCGTGACACTTGTTCCATTTTTTCGTTTCGGGCGAGGAATCAAACGGCTGTTCCGACGAACCTCCCCGTTCTCGTTGCCTCAACCACCATGCCGATGTCATCTTATCTTCACGGTAATACTCTTTAGTCGTCACCTTTATTTCTCAAGATACTTTACCGCCTCCTTGGAAAGGTTAACTTCCCGTTGAGATTTCCCGCTCTGTGATACTTGCAAACCACGCTGAGCCTCACTGCACATTCATTGCAGCGTAGAGTAAACGTCCAGGGGAAACCATACCCCAAATTTTCTTCTTCGTCTATTCCCTTTTCCTTTAACTTCTTTGGGGATTCTGCTCGACAACTTTTCCAAGTATCCTCGAGCCTCACCGCATATCCCATGCAGTGGAGAATAGACGTCCAGGGGAACTCATATCCCCAATTTTCCACTGTCTATTCCCATATCATTTAACTTCCCTTTGGAATTCTGCTCGACAACTTCTCCAAGTATCCTCGAGCCTCACTGCATATCCTATGCAGCGGAGAATAGACGTCCAGGGGAACCCATATTCCCCATTTTTCACGATTACCAATGGAAACGACCAGGTGGAACGGCTATGCTGTATCACTCCTTGATCCAGCATTTCTGCTATTTGTCGCTTTACCTCCTCCTCGTGTGTAATAGGTACCCTGTAGGGTCGCCTAAAGATGGGAGGATGGTCCTGGGTTTCCAACTTCATTGGCATCAGGTTATTATAACCCAAGGGCTCGCCACCCAGTAAGAAGACATCTGAATAATCCCTTAGCCACTCTTCGACGATTTTCCTTTCTTTGTCGGAAAAGGATTTCCAACCAAGGACATGGGACTTGAGGCTTGTCACTCGTTCTTCGAAGTCCTTCTTCAATGCTTGACTTCCTTTCACCGTGACATTCGTTCCAATTTGGGGTGAGCGTCGACTACCCTCCCAATTAGCTCTGCCTCCGTCACTATGCCCACGACGTCTCTTTTTTCGCCAAGGTATTCTTCGTCATCCTGATTGATCATCAGTAACCTCATCTTCCTCTGTGGGATCCTGCTCGGTAACATTTTTTAAGTTTCCCCGAGCTTCACTGCACATTCATTGCAGCGTAGAGTAGACGTCCCAGGGGAACTATTCCCCGGGTCTCTGACTTCACTCGTCAGAATCACGGCGGCCACCTTTAGTGTTTCGTGCGGGATTGCCTCTACCAGAGTCACCCTCGCACTTTACTGTCTACTCCCTTTACTTGGATGGTTACTGTTTCATTCAGTGACTGTCCTCTTCTGGTGGTCTACCTGGGCTTCGTACCTTTGTTTCGTCTTCATGTCCTCCGAAACAATACGCCTATAGTCAAGTCTTGCTGAGCCTCTGGAATTATACAAACACAAAAGAATTCTTCAACCCCCCTTCCCATAGTCAAACTTACTTCTACTCCCTTACATGAATGGGCGGGGCAGGTGCAACTGAGAAGTTGGCCACTGTCCAAGAAGGCTCCCGATGTTCTTGTGCATAGCTTATGTCAATGTGACGGAAGCTCCACCATCGCTCAGCGCGGTGGAAGCTTGTTGAGCGACGAGTACTGGTAGGGTGATCAGTCCTAGCCGACGGACTCGCCGCTACTTCCTCTGAAGCTATTCGGGAGGCTTCTCCTTCCAATCCTGTCGAAGGTTTGCTCGAGGGCACGCCTCTTCCCAATTTCGCATTTGCTGACAAATCTTGCACTGGCTCCGGCCACTTTCTTCCATTGTTTCCTCTTTGGAGTCTCTGTCTTCATTTGACTTGGTTTGTTTTCTCTTCTGGTTTCATGGGGTTGTAGTCACATTCTTGAGTTGTGTTATTCCTCCTGTGACCAGTGTCACAGTTCTTCCTTCTGGGCTCTCCTCTCTTGCTGGACTTGTCTCCGTCGTTCACCTCCACATCCTTGCTGTTGTCCTCCTTTGTGGCTGTTCTTTCTTCTGAATCTTGTGAGTTGTAGTCCCAGGATGTGGGAGGATTTTGCAGTTTCTGCAGTCTTCGGCTTCTGTCATGTGGCGTTTCTTCTCTTAGGACCTCTTCATCTCAGTCCTAAGCTTGGGTTGTTTACCGAAAACTGGGTTGATTCCATCCAATAGTCCGAAAGGATGTTCCTTTGATGCAATTACAAGCATACTCCGGCATAACGGTCTTCAACGCGTCCTTAGGTATGCCCACTTTAATATGTCTCCTTGTGGGATTAGCCTGAACCAAGGCATTACTGACGGCGTTTGGGCTGGTTCCTGGGTTCTCTTGTGCCCGTTCGCCCACAAACTTCGGCGAACTTCCTTCCAAGGTGTGTCCAAAAGTCGTTTGCTCAGGACCCCTTACTGCCTGTTCACTTTGCAAAGGTAAGCTAGTACTCCTTAATACCTGTACGACGGTTTTTATATTCTGCTGCCGGTCTTCGTCGGTGCGGTGTTTCTCGTCTCTTGTGGTGTGTGCACTTCTGCAAGGATTCTTTGGGATGTCTTTTGGGTTCTCTGGTCTCCACCCAATCCTTTCTTGCCTCGCAAGTTCTTCTGTAACGGGAGGAACTAGAGAGATTCTTCGGGGACGAACCCCCGACCTTCGGTTGTCCAAATACTCCCATCGCGAATAATCATTACAAGGTCTTCCAGTTTCGACCTTCTTCGATTTATTTCCTCCCTTAATTCCTTTATTAACCGAATAATTTTGGCCAAATTTATGCTTTTTAAATTTTCCAAACTTTCTGTACTTATTTCGTTTAAGTTCATTGTTTCGGAATCACTCATGTCACTTACGCTTTCCTCATTCGTTATTTCTACGCTCTTTACCGACATTGCGAAAGTTATTTGTTTGTTTAAAAAAAACCTTTAAACTTTAATCACTGTTAACGACCCTTCTTACTGTTCTCAATTATTGTACCGATTTATTGTTGCAAATTTATGTTAACAAAGTTACACTCTTGCGATAAATACCTTGAAATAGAATCCCATTCTGACACCAAATGACGTACGCGCCCAATCCGTATATTTATTTATGGTATTGAACGCCGTTCTCTGACTTTTAATTTTATCTCTTATTTTCGTCCAGGATTATTCGGCCTACCCAGGACGGATGGCCCTTTAAATTGATAGGTTAGGTTCCTTCGGCTTTCCACAAGCCTACTTTGAACGTTAATTTTCCCCAGCTAACAGATGGGTCTATCACAAGGTATTTAAAACAACACACGCCCTCTTATAAATTTATTAAATGTTACTTGACACAGTACATGCATTTAATATTTTATTTTGTATTACATCTATAAAATTTCAGACAATACAATAATCTTAACGTCAAAGACAAAGTTCACAGTGATTGACTTCAAATCGTTAAATTGATCAACAATGATAAATCTAAAGAAAAGATTAACAGTTATCGGAATTTCAATAATTTATAGATCGAGGGGTTTTATGTTTTTAGTGCAACAAAAAAAAATACATAACAATAAATGAAGTGGTCGGAATTCGACCCAGATATTCAAAGACTAAAGTTACTTACTCTGCAGGAGACAAACTTACTCCCACTTGTGCTGCGTACGGACCGTAGATTTACGGCCGCTACAAAGCTTGCAAACTCTACAATGTTAACTACCGGGACTTCTTTCTGAACCCAAATGGACGGATTCAGGAAATTAGGGCCCAGACGTACCCTATTTCTTATTTAAGTGGAGCTAAATTTACTTAAGAGACCGTTCACAAAACTCTTGGTCCGTTGGTTAACATTAATTAAGTTACAATCAAATCTCGGTTAAGGTCGCTAACCTTCAAGTGAATATTCTCAAATTTCCGCGTAAACGAATTTCATGAACTATAAGTTCTTAATTTTTTCGTTAGTGACAATTGATTCTTTCAGTTTTAAGTTTGCTTACATTTACGCGCCGATTTCCGCGTAAGCTAATGACATGGTATACTTTCCGTTTTAAAGTTTATTACGCCACAAGTCTACAGGGTGTTTGTTTAACCACAGTTAACTTCAAGGAGGAACGACTACAACTGACTTAACAATTTTGGAATTTACTTTTCAAATTTGAAGGACCCCGCCTTCCAATATTCTGCAAACCTATCAAATCATTTACTTTCCTAAGATCGTCCCTACAGAAGGCTATTACCCATACAAGAGAGAAAGAAGGCGTCTTCACTACGTTTCCCAGGATCCTGGGCCCCCTGATTGGAGCTGGACCTGATTTCCGAGTATAGACCCCTCCTTCTTCCCACGAAATACATTTAAAGACCGTTAACAGATTCGAAGCCCTAAGTTTATGACCCACTCGTGGTTCAACTTTGTTGGCGTCTTCGAGTCTGCGTTATAAAAGTCACAACCTCATTTGAAAGCGAAACTAACCATTTGTACATTTGGAACCTTTAGTTGTAAATCTCCGCGGCCAAGCGGTTTTGGGTTTCCTCTTCCCCTGAGAACCACTTAAATAGAACGTCCGTTCTATTTTTGAAAACATCTTTAACTTATGCCTTAATGAGTATTCATAACCCAAAACGCTTGGCTTTTTGCGAACAAAATAAAAATCTTAAAACTAACATTTCTGCATGCCAATTGCATGGTTACGACATCCCTCCCCTCCTTTAATTTTGCACTCCGATGCAAACTTTCTTAACTAGGGTCGGGTATTATCACTTTACTCACAAAAACTTTCCATTTACTTGTCCCCTTTGGTTGGGACACTATCACTGATAGATTTTATTTGTTCCCTTTATTGGGACACCAACACTGACACACTTAATTTTAGTTAACCTCGGGTTCCTCGTAGTGTACTCGAGGTCGGGGCCTAAGAGCATACTGACGCTCAAACGGTGGCCCTGGGAAAGCAGCCTGTCTGCTTTCTCCGGGGGACCCTATTCCCATAAGGTCCCCGCGAGGAGGTAGTTCGGAAGCACCTGGCGGCTCCTGCTCGCCACTCGGTCCTGCCAGGGGGCAGGAGGTGCACTCCGGTTCACCTCCACGGGTCGATGTTCCTCCGTTCCCTGGGCGAAGCTCTCGGGGAGGAAGTAGCTCGGAGGCGCCCGGCGGATCCCATTCCGCCGCTCGGTCCTGCCAGTGGGCAAGAAGCGCCCTCCGGTTCACCTCCCCTAGTCGATGTTTCTCCCTGTCCTGGGCGAAGCTCTCCGTGAGGAAGTAGTTCGGAAGCGCCCGGCGGTCCTCGTTCCGCCGCTCGGTCCTGCCAGGGGGCGGGAGGCGCCTTCCGGTTCACTTCCCCGTGTGATGTTTCTCCGGTGTCGAGGGCGAAGCTCCCGAGAGGAGGGGCGGTGGCCCTTCCCCCATCTCATCCCCTGCGTCGTCCGCCCCGCCTTGTCGCTCAACGTCCCATGGGGCATCGATGCTGCGGCGGATGCGGTCTCGGTGGATCACTATCTGATGTCCAGTGATCATGTGACGCAGGAGATAAGTGACTGGAGTCTTCTTGTCCGATGATGATGTAGGGACCCTCTTACCGGGGCTCCAACTTGCCTCTGCCCGGTCGCGGGTAATCAATGTACACCAAGCCATGGGGCGCCTTCTCTTCGAACGGCTTCAATTCCTTGATTCCGTTAGCCTTCTCGTATCTCCGCATGAACTCTTCCACTCGGCGGTATATTTCGCTCAGACTCCTTTTTCGGTCTTCGGCGTATTCCTCTGGGTTGTACGGGCTCACGCATGCCTCCTGTGGCATGCGAAATAGCTTTGAAGGTACGTTGGGGCTCGCCCGTACATCAAGAAGAATGGAGAATACCCCGTGGCTCTGCACTCTGATGTTCAAGGACAATTCCACGGTGTCGAGGATTTTATCCCAGTCTCGTCCCGTTTCTTTACAAAGTATGCAGAGTTTGATGCATAACTCTTTATTCCGACGTTCGACCTCCCCGTTGCTTTGGGGCTGGTATGCGGCGGTCCTGGTGTCGTACCTCCCAAACCCTGAAGAGCTCCTGCAAGGTAGAGTTCCAGAACTCCTTGCCTTGGTCGGATACTACTGCTGAAGGGGCACCCAGTTTGCACCGTATCAAACGATGGCACTTGTCCGCCACCTCCCGGGCCGTCTTGTCCTTTATTGCTGCCAGTATGGTCTTTATTGCTGAAACTATCCACACACGTGAGGATATAATGGCTGCCTTCCACGGTCGGAGGAAGGGGACCAACTAAGTCCACGTGCAGAAGTTCCCAAGGACTGTGGCCTCGCACACAAGGCATTGTTTCCACAGTCACTTTCCGCGTCCATTTGTTCCGCGCGCACGTGTCGCACGCTTGGACTACCTGCTGTACCTGTTGAACCATACCTGGCCAAAATAAAGGTCCCGTAGGATTTCTGTAGTTCCGGCAGCTCTCGGATGAATGCTCCTGACGTCAGTGTGGGCTTTCCAAATGAGCTGCTCTCTCAACTTTTTAGGAACTACGATGACCTCTCTTCCGTTCGCATCGATGTAAACCAGCAAGTTCCTCACTAGTTTGACTCTCGACGGCTGGATGGGTTTGGTTACGGACCAGCTGAAAGCCTTTCCTTCTTCGATGGCTGCTCGAATTGCCGCTTTTCAACGTCCTTCTACTGTTGTTTGCCGATTACCTGCGATCAATGATCGCTTTGTTCGGATATTGCGTTCACAAACTCCTTCGTCACTCCAGGCGGGCGGGACAACCAATCGGCCACTCTGTGAGTTTGCCTTTCACGTACTCGATGAGAACGTCGCAGTCTTGCAATGTCATAACCGAACGCTCTAGTCTTCCATTTGGGCTCTCGGTGTCCTTCCCTCAGAAGCCACTTCAACGGCTTATGGTCAGAACGGACGATGACTCTCTGCCCAAATATAACATTGCTTCAATTCCTTTCTGTTGGTTGGCCTCTTCTTTGGATTGTTGGGGCTTCACCCCGTTCCTGGTGACCACATGGCCTAATTACCCCACCTGGGACTGTAATAACTGTCATTTTTCCAACTTTACCTTTAAGCTGGTGGTGCGTAGGCTATCCAAGGCTCGTTGTACCCTCTCGTCATGTCCTTCTAAAACCTTCCAAGGACAATGAGGTCATCTAAGTACATCTGTACTTCCTTGTCCAATTGCTTCGGCAAAAAATTCATTACTCTTAGGAACACTGGTGGACTATTGGACAATCCAAACGGGACCACCCTGAACTCGAAATGACCGCTTCCCGTGGGGAGGCAGTTTTCGAGATGCTATCATCGTGAATGGCCAACTGCCAATCTCCCGAGCGTAAATCCCTGCTCGAGAAGTAATGAGTCCCGTGCAACTTGGCCAAGGTTTCCTCAATTATGGGTACTTAATAGTTGTCCTTGCTGCCCTTGACGTCCCAAGGTCTATAGTCTACACAAAGCCTCAGGGCCCTACGCTTCTTTTCTTCAATCGCTTCCCCTTTGGATTCCTGTGGTCACTCTTCGTTCCTAGTGATCACGTGGTCCTGGTACTCTACCGGTGACGGTAGTAGTTAATCTTTCTTTCCCTCGTCGGTCTTCTTCCCTTGAGAGCGACGGACATCGGTGAACATGCGTATTGAGGTGTTTTCAATCTCTTCTTAGTCACTTGTGGAAATTTGACTCTTTCTCACCGTGACACTTGTTCCATTTTTTCGTTTCGGGCGAGGAATCACACGGCTGTTCCGACTAACCTCCCCGTTCTCGTTGCCTCAACCACCATGCCGATGTCATCTTATCTTCACGGTAATACTCTTTAGTCGCCACTTTTATTTCTCAAAAGTAACTTTACCGCCTCCTTGGAAAGTGTTAACTTCCCGTTGAGATTTCCCGCTCTGTGATACTTGCAAACCACGCTGAGCCTCACTGCACATTCATTGCAGCGTAGAGTAAACGTCCAGGGGAAACCATACCCCAAATTTTCTTCTTCGTCTATTCCCTTTTCCTTTAACTTTTCTTTGGGGATTCTGCTCGACAACTTGTCCAAGTATCCTCGAGCCTCACCGCATATCCCATGCAGTGGAGAATAGACGTCCAGGGGAACTCATATCCCCAATTTTCCACTGTCTATTCCCATATCATTTAACTTCCCTTTGGAATTCTGCTCGACAACTTCTCCAAGTATCCTCGAGCCTCACTGCATATCCTATGCAGCGGAGAATAGACGTCCAGGGGAACCCATATTCCCCATTTTTCACGATTACCAATGGAAACGACCAGGTGGAACGGCTATGCTGTATCACTCCTTGATCCAGCATTTCTGCTATTTGTCGCTTTACCTCCTCCTCGTGTGTAATAGGTACCCTGTAGGGTCGCCTAAAGATGGGAGGATGGTCCTGGGTTTCCAACTTCATTGGCATCAGGTTATCATAACCCAATGGCTCGCCACCCAGTAAGAAGACCTCTGAATAATCCCTTAGCCACTCTTCGACGATTTTCCTTTCTTTGTCGGAAAAGGATTTCCAACCAAGGACATGGGACTTGAGGCTTGTCACTCGTTCTTCGAAGTCCTTCTTCAATTGCTTGACTTCCTTTCACCGTGACATTCGTTCCAATTTGGGGTGAGCGTCGACTACCCTCCCAATTAGCTCTGCCTCCGTCACTATGCCCACGACGTCTCTTTTTCGCCAAGGTATTCTTCGTCATCCTGATTGATCATCAGTAACCTTATCTTCCTCTGTGGGATCCTGCTCGGTAACATTTTTTAAGTTTCCCCGAGCTTCACTGCACATTCATTGCAGCGTAGAGTAGACGTCCCAGGGAACCATATCCCCGGTCTCTGACTTCACTCGTCAGAATCACGGCGGCCACCTTTAGTGTTTCGTGCGGGATTGCCTCTACCAGAGTCACCCTCGCACTTTACTGTCTACTCCCTTTACTTGGATGGTTACTGTTTCATTCAGTGACTGTCCTCTTCTGGTGGTCTACCTGGGCTTCGTACCTTTGTTTCGTCTTCATGTCCTCCGAAACAATACGCCTATAGTCAAGTCTTGCTGAGCCTCTGGAATTATACAAACACAAAAGAATTCTTCAACCCCCCTTCCCATAGTCAAACTTACTTCTACTCCTCTTACATGAATGGGCGGGGCAGGTGCAACTGAGAAGTTGGCCACTGTCCAATGAAGGCTCCCGATGTTCTTGTGCATAGCTTATGTCAATGTGACGGAAGCTCCACCATCGCTCAGCGCGGTGGAAGCTTGTTGAGCGACGAGTACTGGTAGGGTGATCAGTCCTAGCCGACGGACTCGCCGCTACTTCCTCTGAAGCTATTCGGGAGGCTTCTCCTTCCAATCCTGTCGAAGGTTTGCTCGAGGGCACGCCTCTTCCCAATTTCGCATTTGCTGACAAATCTTGCACTGGCTCCGGCCACTTTCTTCCATTGTTTCCTCTTTGGAGTCTCTGTCTTCATTTGACTTGGTTTGTTTTCTCTTCTGGTTTCTCATGGGGTTGTAGTCACATTCTTGAGTTGTGTTATTCCTCCTGTGACCAGTGTCACAGTTCTTCCTTCTGGGCTCTCCTCTCTTGCTGGACTTGTCTCCGTCGTTCACCTCCACATCCTTGCTGTTGTCCTCCTTTGTGGCTGTTCTTTCTTCTGAATCTTGTGAGTTGTAGTCCCAGGATGTGGGAGGATTTTGCAGTTTCTGCAGTCTTCGGCTTCTGTCATGTGGCGTTTCTTCTCTTAGGACCTCTTCATCTCTTAGTCCTAAGCTTGGGTTGTTTACCGAAAACTGGGTTGCTTCCATCCAATAGTCCCGAAAGGATGTTCCTTTGATGCAATTACAAGCATACTCCGGCATAACGGTCTTCAACGCGTCCTTAGGTATGCCCACTTTAATATGTCTCCTTGTGGGATTAGCCTGAACCAAGGCATTACCTGCACTTAATATTCTTGTGGCAATTGGGTTGACTGTCTCACCTTTTTCCTTCCTGACGGCGTTTGGGCTGGTTCCTGGGTTCTCTTGTGCCCGTTCGCCCACAAACTTCGGCGAACTTCCTTCCAAGGTGTGTCCAAAAGTCGTTTGCTCAGGACCCCTTACTGCCTGTTCACTTTGCAAAGGTAAGCTAGTACTCCTTAATACCTGTACGACGGTTTTTATATTCTGCTGCCGGTCTTCGTCGGTGCGGTGTTTCTCGTCTCTTGTGGTGTGTGCACTTCTGCAAGGATTCTTTGGGATGTCTTTGGGTTCTCTGGTCTCCACCCAATCCTTTCTTGCCTCGCAAGTTCTTCTGTAACGGGAGGAACTAGAGAGATTCTTCGGGGACGAACCCCCGACCTTCGGTTGTCCAAATACTCCCATCGCGGAATAATCATTACAAGGTCTTCCAGTTTCGACCTTCTTCGATTTATTTCCTCCTTAATTCCTTTATTAACCGAATAATTTTGGCCAAATTTATGCTTTTTAAATTTTCCAAACTTTCTGTACTTATTTCGTTTAAGTTCATTGTTTCGGAATCACTCATGTCACTTACGCTTTCCTCATTCGTTATTTCTACGCTCTTTACCGACATTGCGAAAGTTATTTGTTTGTTTAAAAAAAACCTTTAAAACTTTAATCACTGTTAACGACCCTTCTTACTGTTCTCAATTATTGTACCGATTTATTGTTGCAAATTTATGTTAACAAAGTTACACTCTTGCGATAAATACCTTGAAATAGAATCCCACTTCTGACACCAAATGACGTACGCGCCCAATCCGTATATTTATTTATGGTATTGAACGCCCGTTCTCTGACTTTTAATTTTATCTCTTATTTTCGTCCAGGATTATTCGGCCTACCCAGGACGGATGGCCCTTTAAATTGATAGGTTAGGTTCCTTCGGCTTTCCACAAGCCTACTTTGAACGTTAATTTTCCCCAGCTAACAAGAGGGGTCTATCACAAGGTATTTAAAACAACACACGCCCTCTTATAAATTTTATTAAATGTTACTTGACACAGTACATGCATTTAATATTTTATTTTGTATTACATCTATAAATTTCAGACAATACAATAATCTTAACGTCAAAGACAAAGTTCACAGTGATTGACTTCAAATCGTTAAATTGATCAACAATGATAAATCTAAAGAAAAGATTAACAGTTATCGGAATTTCAATAATTTATAGATCGAGGGGTTTTATGTTTTAGTGCAACAAAAAAAATACATAACAATAAATGAAGTGGTCGGAATTCGACCCAGATATTCAAAGACTAAAGTTACTTACTCTGCAGGAGACAAACTTACTCCCACTTGTGCTGCGTACGGACCGTAGATTTACGGCCGCTACAAAGCTTGCAAACTCTACAATGTTAACTACCGGGACTTCTTTCTGAACCCAAATGGACGGATTCAGGAAATTAGGGCCCAGACATACCCTATTTCTTATTTAAGTGGAGCTAAATTTACTTAAGAGACCGTTCACAAAACTCTTGGTCCGTTGGTTAACATTAATTAAGTTACAATCAAATTCTCGGTTAAGGTCGCTAACCTTCAAGTGAATATTCTCAAATTTCCGCGTAAACGAATTTCATGAACTATAAGTTCTTAATTTTTTCGTTAGTGACAATTGATTCTTTCAGTTTTAAGTTTGCTTACATTTACGCGCCGATTTCCGCGTAAGCTAATGACATGGTATACTTTCCGTTTTAAAGTTTATTACGCCACAAGTCTACAGGGTGTTTGTTTAACCACAGTTAACTTCAAGGAGGAACGACTACAACTGACTTAACAATTTTGGAATTTACTTTTCAAATTTGAAGGACCCCGCCTTCCAATATTCTGCAAACCTATCAAATCATTTATTTTCCTAAGATCGTCCCTACAGAAGGCTATTACCCATACAAGAGAGAAAGAAGGCGTCTTCACTACGTTTCCCAGGATCCTGGGCCCCCTGATTGGAGCTGGACCTGATTTCCGAGTATAGACCCCTCCTTCTTCCCACGAAATACATTTAAAGACCGTTAACAGATTCGAAGCCCTAAGTTTATGACCCCCTCGTGGTTCAACTTTGTTGGCGTCTTCGAGTCTGCGTTATAAAAGTCACAACCTCATTTGAAAGCGAAACTAACCATTTGTACATTTGGAACCTTTAGTTGTAAATCTCCGCGGCCAAGCGGTTTTGGGTTTCCTCTTCCCCTGAGAACCACTTAAATAGAACGTCCGTTCTATTTTTGAAAACATCTTTAACTTATGCCTTAATGAGTATTCATAACCCAAAACGCTTGGCTTTTTGCGAACAAAATAAAAATCTTAAAACTAACATTTCTGCATGCCAATTGCATGGTTACGACAAAAGAAAAAAAAATTATTTGATTGGTACAGAGAATATTGGAGGGGGAGCATACAATCACGTGGAAAAGCTACCAGAGTTTTAGCGCTTTGTTCTTCTTATCTAGATATCTAGATCTGATCTGAAAGAATTGAAAGTAAGGGGATCGAGCGAATAAAGGCCATGGCTAAGGTTGAAATTGTTTGTAAATTGAATGATGACAGACCATCACCATACTACTAATGAACCCATACTACTAAGTTAGGTTAAATTAAATTAGGTTTGGAAATATTAGCCATTCCCATTTGGCGCCTTTACCGCGAATGGGAATGGATTAACATTGTCTCTCAAATCAAGAAACTTTTTTCTCAAATCTGTATTTCTCACTTTGTGCATTTTAATTCGCGAACCGCGAATCGGACACTGAATGGGAAGTAGCCCACTACACTACACTAGAGGTCTATACGGGTCCAATTTTTCAGGCCCGGCCCGGCCCGGCCCGCACGATGCCATCTACTATAGTATTATAGGTGATTGACAAGCAGCAATCATAAAATTACTGTTAGGAGCATTTTTTTGAAAATGTGCAAATATTTTAAATTATTTTTTTTTATTATTTTTTATCATTTACTACACATTTGAAAAAAGATGAAGCCTGTACCCGTCCAAGCCTGTAGCCAAACACTATTTTCTGCCCATACCCAGCCCACAGGCCGAGTCTAGCACAAGCTAACGGTAGTACCCATGCCCGAGCAGACTTCTACACTACACTGACGTTAATTCTTTGCGTATTTTAACATTATAAAGTGCTATTAAGTACTTTCTTTAAAAATTACTTAAAAGGTAGTTTCAGGTGATACTATTTTATATTTACTTAATAATAATAATACGAGAAATAGTCTAATCACTGAAGTCTGAAGTCCAAACTCAGACTCGAACACAGGACCCTCAGAGTAACAGCGTGGCGCTCTCTCTCTCTCTCTCTCTCTCTCTCTCTCTATATATATATATATATATATATATATATATATAATGTGTGTGTGTGTTTGTGTGTATATATATATAAATAATGTCAAATCCGAGTCATCTATTATATGACATTAAAACAAATTCACCGTCGTGGTTAATCCTTCCCTAAAAGAAGTATAAAGTTCAAAAACATAAGAAATTTTCCTCCTTTAAATTCATTAGGGATAATTTCGTTAAAATATTCGTATAAGGAGATAATTCCACCAAAATAAGGCCGCCGCGCACGAACGACTTTCAATCTTATGCTGCAACGTCATAAAGGGGATGTTATTCCAACACACCGTATTCGAATTTTCACTCGGAGCATTTTTCCCTTAAACTTATATTTTATCTCAATACGTGTGTGTGTTTGGAGTTTACACATCTGCACACAAACCGTTTTTGATCGTGTTTGAAAGAGGCGAATTAGACGACTCGGTAAATGATTCAATTACATTTATAAATTGATCTGGAATGTGAATATATAAAAAAATAAGTAAATATATATATATATATATATATATATATATATATACACACACACTGTATATTATATATATATATGAAAATGAAACGGTTTATTGGCAGACTATACAGTAGTCAAAATGACAAATATTATTAATATTAATTATTAATAGTTCACATACTAAGGATAGAAATATATACAGATGATTAGACATAATACAGTAATGTCGAAATTAAGTGGAGCTACAGACAGACGTTTTCGTACCAAGAAGTCCATAGCTTAGAGGATAAACGGCAGGACTCATGGATAGCTAGGATAATCGAGTTCGTTCATTTTTTAATTCTTTGCATTAGACTGTATTGAGCATGTCTTGTTACCTCCGGGAAGCTCGGGACATTGCGGGTAGCAAACATTTGCGAAGCTGAGCATCTCGGGGTTAATTTATGTAAGAGTCTAAAAGACGTGTTATACAGCAAATTTAGAGTTCTGCCAGAACCTTTTTTATAATTCACCCACAGTTGCTGTCCGTAAATATTACTGCAGAAAGTACGAAAGAGAGTGTCTTTAGCTTCACTTCTACAGAACCGAAAGTTCCTTATAGTCATATTTATTCGCTTTAGCACAAAGGCTTCTAGATTGTTTTCTTATATCCGATTCATCACTGAAGGACCTGGTAATAGTTTGACCTAAATACTTAACCTCTTGTACTTCCTCAATTACTTCACCTTTCACTTTAAACCTAATATCAGCTGGCTGATTACAGCTTTTAGGATGAAATTGCATAACCTTAGTTTTTGTAACATTAAAAAGAATATCATGTTTTTGCGAATACACTTCGCAGACTTTTAGTAGCCGATCCACACCTTTAACAGAGGGACTCATTAATACCATATCATTGGCATAAACTAAGTTATTTATCCTTGTGTTATCTATACAACATCCCATTGTTGCCTCATTAAGTGAAGCAATTAATCCGTCGATATACACATTAAACAGCATAGGGGAGTGCAAGGGGCATTGTCTCACCCCGCAAGAGGAGCCAAAACTTTCGGATAGTACATTGCCCCACCTAACGGTAAAGGATTGGTGGAAATACCAAAATTTCAATAAATTTAATATGTACATGGGAACCTTCCTGTCTTCTAGTTTTTTAAATAAAATATTGTGGTTCACTTTATCATATGCCTTACTTATATCTAGGAAACAGCTATAAATAGTTGAATTACTGTCAATGTATTTAGATATTGTTTCTTTAAGTACATAGATACTCAGGTCAGTAGAGTGGGACCTTTTAAAACCAAACTGATTAGATGGCTATAGGTAATCATTTAATCGGAGTAACAAGAGTTTTTTTAGTAGTTTCGAGAAGCAGGAAGCGACAGCAATATGCCTGTAATTATTGCTGTACAGAATGTCTCCATACTTATTTTTGACCAGGGGCAAGATATATACCTTCATGAACTCTATACGGATATAGGTATGAGCAAGCATAGCTGATAAGAGGAATGATATATGCAGACATACTACGTCATTGGCATATTTTAAGTGCTCATTCGATAGGTCATCTACCCCTGACGCAGATCTAGTCTTTAACTCTTTAATTAACCTCTTTACTTCAGGAACTGATATTAAAGTATTTTCCCTTGTCCCTCACACAGTCGTTTCACTGCAATCTATCTTAAGATTATCCCTACTCACACTGTTAACAATGTTAGAGTAGTGCTTTTTCCACAGCTTTGTAATTTCATCCTCCCCCGATACCACATCGATTGTCGAAGGGAGGACACTTTTGACACCCGTTTGATTCTTAACAAATTTCCAAAATTTTTTATCGTTATTTATGCGAACTTCACAGGCTTTTGATGCTTGAATAGACTCTTCTTGTTTACATCGCCTTATGGCCGCCTTATACTGACCCCTACTTCTACACATATTCATGTATACTGGTCCTACTCTGGGTCTACCATGAATGCACCACAAATCATAGGCATCTTTCGAGTCCCTCTTCAGGGGGGGCAATAAAATCATTCCATCCAGGAATAATCTTAGTATGATACGTGTAAGATTTAATCAGGGGGCTTCCTGCTTCTCTTAACAGGGATAATATTTTACTATAATACCTATCTATGAGTTTACAGTGAGAATCATTTGAGCAAGGATTATTACAGGCAAGATGCAAAATTTCTAAATTACTGAAGAGGTGCCCTGTTCTCTCTTTGTATTCTATTCTCTGTTGCATATTAACATTAGACCAATCGACGCGATTATTCTTACCTATTGAATTCTTGCTATGTCGTGTTGCGCATAAATTGGTAAAATTAATTAATAGTTCTAATGGTCTATGATCTGAAAGAAGGAAATCATGCAGAATATGAACTCTAACAATTCGATCCTTTAGATTATTACTAGTGAGACAATGATCACTCCACCTGGTGGTACCACTCATATCACTAACGTATGTAAAATTACCACTGGCTACCCCTAATACATCTACATCACTTATACTCAATTTGGCCGACTCGCCACATGTTACCCAATTCTATAAAGAATTCCGAGTTCACATGCGCGTTAAAGTCCCCATTATTATACAGTGAGAATATTTGGGGTTACCTGATAATGACTTAATTTTATACAGCAAATCAATGTATTCATCTAGATTACTGCCGTTGTTATATGGTAAATAGAGTTTACAACTAATATGCAATCATTGTTCACTTGTAATTCAAAGCCTAACAACCTTACATTATCGCTTGTAAAATTTTTTATATGTTTTGACAAATTTTTCCTTATTAAGAAAGCACACCACCAAAAGGCCTACCGTACATTAATTCATATGACAAGTCTACTGCTGATGACGCATGGTACATAAAGTCATCATGGATGGTAGAGAGGAATTTTAGCTCTTGCTTAGGTAGCCAGTGCTCTTGCAGGAGTATCAAATCTGCACTGCCACAGATTTTATGAACATCTACAATTGAATTCCTCACTGATTTACCTTATGCGAGACTATTTTCAACAAGTTATCCGCCATGACTGATAGAAAACTTATTAATCTGATTATTATTATACACAGTACAAATTTCAGGCATTACCGTTAGGGCGCCTATTATTATTATTATTATTATTATTATTATTATTATTATTATATTATTATAATTATTATTTTGCCTGTTATCAAACCTCCTGGAAACGTTAATAAACTCTTTAACAACAATACCTTCTGTCCATTGACTCATATTGTACGGGTTGAAATGCGAATTTACACCTTTAATTATTACTTTAAATGAGTTATAATACAGAGATTTTTTGTTTAGTTTATTAACTAACAATATACTGTGTTCACCGCAGACCTCTTCCATCATTTGTCGAATATCGCTTCCCTGGTTCGAGAGCTGAATTCGCGACAAAAAGAGGGTGAGATTTCTCACCTGGGGCCTTGCGGCGCTGACAGGTTGAGGAACCCTCGGTGGAGCGCACCTGTTAACTGTGACCCACTCGTCCTCTTCCGTCAATCTCCCTGAGGCAGGGTTCGCCTGCCTGGGGGATGAGTGGCACGACCTTGTGGGGATAGGAGGCCCCTCCCCTACTCAGTGGATTGGTGAGGGTCTGTTAGCGGGGTTTATAGCCTGACGGACGCGCGTGCCCCTCTTTCTTCAGTGGGAGGAGGGGGGGAAATGGACGCCGAGCGAGGCGTTTGAGTAATCGAACGCCTCTCACCTTCAATGGAAGGTAAGGAAGAGGGCAGTGATGTCTCGTCTCTTGGCATCGGACAGTCCCTATTCCTCATTGTGAAATCGGGAGTAGGAGTCCTTTCCTGAACGGGAGGGAGGTTGACCATTTCCCCTGCATGCTGCGTTTCTACCCCACATTCAGGGGGGGGAGTTGGGGAGGGGATTTAATTTCCCTCGCTGCCCGACACGCTTCTTGGGGTTCTGACTTGCTGAACAACTTCCGAGTGACTGGGCTTTGGGAGGAGCGTCTCTCTCTCAACGCATCTAACTCTGACCGGAATTGTTCTAGCGAAATCGCATTTTTCTGATTTAACACCACGTGTTGGTGTTTCAGTTCAACTAACGACTTTTGTACCTCATTTTATTGTTCGAGGAGCACCGAAACGTCTATATCACTCATAGAGATTACCGGTATTCTCTGGAAATTAGTAACGTAGAAGGTAATATTGTTCTCATTATCCCGGAGGATCGACACTTTATTTATAATGTCTTTTAGGATATTCTCGTTTCTAGAATTACCTCTACGAGTTGGGAGGGTAGCACTGAAGAGCGTCTTTAACTGTCCCCTCGCATGTTTTCTTTCTTCCGAATCATAGAAATCATGACAAAAAGATGAGAAGTTCTCACCTAATATGATCTACTTTGTAAAATATAAAACATAAAGGATTTTCTACAAAAACACGATTTTCAGCGGACGATCCCATTGCACCTATA